>CAMZMU010000027.1:10811510-11243256 GCA_947311845.1 Poa pratensis
AGGAGAACAATCAAGGAAGTTCTCGCCGACTGCCAGGCCGGACGGAATCCTCGTCTCCGTCAGCCACGCTTGCCCGTAGTTCTCCCCGCACATCGTTCCTCGCTCTCCCGAGCGTACACCACCGGCACACGCTCGTATTGTACTGTGCATGGAGAGTTCCTACCTTGACGGTGGGCTTCTCGAGCTCGTCGCGCAAGGTGATTCAGCGACGTAGGAAACGGCGCTGGTCCTAAGCGAGAGCCGACGTCGCCACCACTCACCGGGTTGCCACCACCACCAACCGGTGTCTACATCGACCTCACCGTCGGTGAATTGTAGGGCTTTGTCCAGCACACGGGCGGCCATCCCAGCTAGCTAGTTATTTAGATCTGGGTTTATTTATGTTTAAATTATTGTAAGGGCCTTTTGGCGTGGAACTTGTTAGTTTCCCGGTTTAGATGAAATAGTATTTTAAATTCAGGCGAAAATTGGAGTTGAATTTGAGTTCAAAATTATCAATTTCGATTAAATTCCACCGAAATAAAAAATTAGCATTGCATTTCTGTTATAATTGTCTAACTATTATTGTGGTGTGGGTCTGGCACGCCACAACTAACTCGCAGAAGTGGCACGCCGGGAAAGCGCTAGTGATTTTACCCATGGGTATACCCATACCCTAACGTTTATACTAACATGTGGACTTTACCCATGGAGCCCCAACATTTATTTTGGTGAGCTTATGAACCTATACTAAAATTGTCATCAATTGTTAATTTGAATTGAGTTAATTGTCATGTACATATTGAGTCGAGATAAATGTTTTCTTTCTGTGAAATGTGATATCTATAAATGTAAAATTATAAATAACCGTGTACTATTTAATCTACCCGGTTGGTACCCGTCGGATAATCAGCGACTGTAAGTAAGGCTTTTTCTACTAGTGGTATGGCATGAACCAACATACTACAAGAGCATTTTTCATATAAAAAATTACATCACTTGATGAACCGGCTGGGACGCTCTCACCTTTTCGGATGAACCTAATATATATATTAGATCCGCCAATCAAACAATTTAAACCCTCCCCAAAACGTATAATATCACAGCATGCTAGGCTTCTAGACCGTGGTACTACATAAGATGGACAATACTCTAGCTAGAAACGTCAAACATCCATCTAGATATTTGTTGGACCCTTCACTTTTGAGTTCATTTTCATGCTATTTAATGATACTACAATGTGGCACAAAATATAAAAGTACATTATATCTTATTCATGATGCCGTGGACTACTAAGTTGCTGGAGGCATGGATTTTGTTTTTCTTCTAAATCTGTGGAGATTCCATCTAATTAAAGGTTTTATGTGCATGTGTATAAAAAGAGAAACGACTTCCAAGAGTTATGGTGCAAAAGAGTTTGAATTTAGTGGAAGCATAATCACAATGCTACACATGAAACTGTATAACAACTAACGATTTCCGTTAGTTGGCAAAATTATTACATGTTTATATTTAAGTGTGATAGAAAACTATACTATGGTTGATCGTTTGTGTAATTAATTAGTCAAAAATAAAATTGAAACATTACCGTTTTGTAGTTTCCAATCTGCTAAACCTAAAGAACATCAGAGAGAACAGTCACGCTCGTGTCTTGTTTCAGACTATAAAAAATGCTAGCCGAAACATCCTAGCAACAGGTTTAACTGAAACTGAACCTAACAAATTTCCTGCCACCACAAGTGCTCCACAAGTCACACTGTGCAATCAAAATGATATCCTACTGCAAGGGTGGTCTTAACAATCTAAAAGAGGTTACTCCGAAGAGATAGATGTAACCCAACCGCTATTACTCTCGCGTAAAGACTTTTTTTAATTATTATACTTATCTCAACACTAGAACTGTTTCATATTCAGACATGGCCCAATTAATAGCATGACACAATTGAAAATCATAAACATTTTGGTATGTGATCATAGGGAGGAAGAGAATGGTTAGGAGTTGCTGCTCATGTCTCACCTTGGTGCTTGACGAAAGAGTTCAGCGGGGCGGAGGACGAACACACACACACAGGCGACGGCGGATTCAACCCAGGGCGGCCGGCTGGGCCGCGACCAAGCAGACGCTAAGGGTGTAGCTGCGTGGAGGTGTTGCAGGAGATGGACCGAGAGCCCAAGATGCCGAGGGACGGTGGAGCTGTGCGGTTCAACAGTTGGACGACGGAGGAAGGGGTGTAGGGAATCGGCGGTAGAGGTGCAACGTGGCGACGACGGCGGTGCGAGAATCCCTAAGTGTCGGGGACTGAGAGGTCGAGGACGGGCGTCATTAGGTGGTGCTGCAGGGCGGCGGTGGGTAGAGTTGCTGGGAAACCTAGGCTAAATGTGCGGGAGTGCGGCGGCAACGCCGCGGCGGCCATGCCATGGGCAGAAACGGAGGTCGGAGGAGAAGCTAGTGAGGGGCGTCTCGTACGGTGATGCAGGTTGAACCCCAGCCCGTTTCTTTTGGTGGGCAAACCGCACTGCCCCAGTCCCACTAATCCAACTTTTCATATCCCTAACACCACCGGGCTGGCTTTTCGAAAAAAAAAAACTCCACCAGACTGTCAAAAAGTTCATAACCTGACAGGTAAAAAAAAAAGGCGAAAGCACGAGCTACATGCTGTCTGCTGTAACCGGAACTGTGTGCCCACCAAACAAACAGTACTAGTGGTAGTTTAAAATCAGACAGACATCTTCAGTACTGCGATCGATCTACCCAAGCATCAGACAAACCACGCTCACATGTGTCTATAACCCTGAATATAATGCAGTGATCGATGATGTACCAGGTTACTACTATTCTAGGGTCTCGTATCTGGATGCTGTCGACCAACTCGTTATGATTATTAAACAGAAATCTGACAGGTTGCAGCACAAAAATCCGAGTAGTGTCACCAAATGCCAAGCATGTTGGATTCTATAATTGGAAATTCAAAGATCACGTGCAGAAAAAATCTGTGCAACAAATAGAAAAATAGTAATCCATCCATGCGTTCGGTAATCTCCTCACACTCTTGTGTGGTGTGGACAAAATTTGATTTTTTTGTAAATATTCACAATCTTATGTGTCTACAACCCTAAAAAATCAGATCCAAATTTGAAATACGCATTGAGAAACAAAAAGACAAATCTAGCACTATTCATACTAGATTTGTCTTTTTTTCCTTCTCAGTATGCCTTTCGAATTTAGACCTGAAATTTTTGAAGGATGTAAACACATTCCTTGCGAACATTCACATTTTTTCAGACTTTTTTGAAACTTATTTCTTAAAAAAAATGGGAGCATGGAAGCATGTGAGAATTGGTATGACTCGATATTCTCCCCTGGCTCATAGCTTCAAACTTAGTGGTTTCTTTCAACCCTAAAGATGTAACATGTTGTTCGGTAGTGGGTACCCCGAGCATTGAGCAACTTGATAATATCTCTAGGGAGCCCATATTACAAGAGTCCAATTCAAAAACTAATCATGTCCAACCCATACACGAAATAAAGATCTTTTCAGAACTCTAAAACACCCCTAGCTAGATCAAACTCGTAACCCACACATACATATATTTCACAAAGGTCTGCATAGATATAACTGCATAATGAAAAGGTCCATTATATAGAAGTCACAGGCGAATGAATGCGTCGTATCATCAGTCTCATTTGCGCATCCAAAATCGAAAGCTTGAGAGAAGTAATTAACAAGAGTACGAGCACAATGCACCGGGACCTTAACTAATTAATTTCAGGTACAAAACACATGACATAAATAGGAAGAAGCTAGAGAATCATTCCACCCCAATCGAAGAAGCAAAGTTTCCAATTGCCGAGCCTTGCCTATAATCCAAGATCCCGTGCAGGCCAGGGCCTCCAACATGTTACATGTCCAAGTCGTCCAACAACAAAAGGTACAGAGCGTCGCCCTCCTTATCCTCTCCCCGCTACAGCGCAGAGGCGATTTTTGAGAGTCGACCTTCGATCCACCTCTTCCACCGGTGAGGCGTGGGTTCCTCCCCCTCCATCGGCTGCTCCGGCAGTGGGAGGGTGGGGTAAGCCCGCCTCACGGCGTGTATATATGGTAGGGTTCGTAGGGTTCGGTAGGTGCTCGGCCTGCGAAGCTTTGGAGGTGCTGGAGCTGCTGGTTCGAGTTTTGCCGTCGGCGTGGATCCCCTCCGGCGGTGGCGTTCTCTGGAGCTTCGCCGTCCCGCGGCGACCTGCTGGAGTCCGGAAATCGGCGGATTTCTGCAGCTCCGGTCACCACGGCCAGATCCGGCAGCGGCGGATCTGGGTGAGTTCGAGACGGAGGTGGTGCATCAGATCTTCGTGGCGGTGCAGGCGGCGCCGGCAGTAGTCTCTTCGGAGGCGGTGTTGAAGACTTCCCGTTTGCCTCGTGGTGGGCTCCGGTGATCCAAGATTTGGGGAGCTTGGGCAGCGGCGCGTCAACGGCAGCTCCGTCTTCGTCTTCGTCGCCGAGATCCAGCGGTATTTGTTGTAATTTTCTTGTGTTCGGGTCTCTGTAAGATCTGTTGTGTTTCCTCTGCTAGCAAAAAAAAAACAAAAACAAAAGGTGAACGTATCCATTCGTAAATCTGTTCATACTCTTTTGTATCTAGTGCAGTGGGCCAGGGGCGGGCCCGGAGTTCACGGCTTCACGAAAACACACTCTTGCTGTGCACTCACATGCGTCATGCAGCTCAAGTTATGGACCCAGCATCACTACAAGTACAGCACGAAATAAACCAACAAAGAAACACCTAGATGGGATCGATAACGGTGCGCTAGCTGTAGTGGACACAGGCCGCACATCGCAACGCAACACGCCGACTTCGTTACAGCTCAGGAACAAAAGTCACAAGAGCACTACTGCTTTCAACTCGAGTGGAGCTGTAGAAAAAGGAAGAATCAGGCCTCTCGTCTGTCACATTTTGACATCCAAAAGCGAAATCAAAAAGCGAAGGAAGGCAACAAAAAAAAAAACAGCACGACACAACGTCGTAGTTGCCGGAGCCTCAGCTACTTAATTATCACTAGAAAAAACGCGACATGAACAAGAAGAAGTCGAGAGCATCATTGCTCATAGTATACGTACTGGTGGCTCTATGCACGCTGAGATGGCCAATGGGCAGTGGCGGATTAGGGCATATATGGTGAAAAATGCTATTTTGCCAAGATTTATTTACCTGGTGTCATGTGCACCCCATTGGTCCCAAGTAGATCCGCCGCTGCCAATGGGCTATGGCCTATGGTACATCCTTCAAGCTGCAACTCGGTGGGTCAATCGGATAACTTGTCAGAAATGTTCCGTTATGCATCCCGGTGGCGGCAATGGGGCCTTGATGGCATGGAATATCTGTATTGCCTCCATGGACAGCCGGTTGGACGGGATCACGGGACCTACGACGTGCACACCATCCCCAGCTTCAGCTCGGGTGGTGTCTTCCTCCGGGAAATCCCTGCCAATTGCCGGGTCCACACACACGTCGTTATTTGGTTGTTTGGTGGGTAGTAGCTTATGCCTTTGTCGTCTTAGGTGACATTTTGTTCTATCCATGCTCAGGAGCGTTGACATATTCAAATATCTTTGATATGTTGTTGTTTCAGAATTTTTTCCAACATGGGGGAGCCATGGCCTCCGTAAGACATGCCATGTATTATGATGGGTATGGAGCATACGAGATGGCAGACCTTCCACATCAGTTGCTTCCAGTCCGACCCCGACAAAGATATCTAGGGGTACATGAGTTCATGAATCTAGTGTTCTTGATTATGATTATTTATTTCTAGGGATATCTTGTAACTTCTTGGGAGAATTGGCAGTGTACTCCCCCTGAACCATCAGGCATGACTCTTAAAAGGCAATACATGAATTGTGCGCAAGTAACTTCCGGTTTTAGTCAACACAAAAGGAAGAACAAATAAACAAGCAATTCTAAATGAGGACAAAAATTTACGGGGACAACTTCTAAGATCCTTCTATTCACTTACACCTATATAAATATCACATGTGTCGAACAATGGTTCATTCCAGAGACCTCCTACGACAGATATGTTAGACAATATACGCTAACACCCACAAAAAGATATTAAAATGACAAGACCACATAAATTTACACTATGATTTATCTTGGACCCTGTGTATTAATAAATGGATCATGCACATACTTTTATCTTTCTTTTCAGTATTTCACTAAGGACTAAATGTAATGAAAGTTTTATACGTGAATGCACGTGTATTTTGATTCATCAATACAGGATAAAGCCGGCTCTTGTTTAAACCTTAGTTGACTGGGGTCCACCTAGATGGCCTAATTCTCTTTAGGCCTTTTTTATTTTTTATTTTTTTGGCTGAGTCATTTCCTTTAGACTCTTTTAGGCCTATTTTGCTTCATGTAAACTCTTTTTGCATGATTAGATGGAAATTAGACTGTAGGGATCCCACGGTAGCACGGTCAAAAAAATTGACAACATAATTTCTATTAAAAAATGTCTAAACTTTGACCAAATATGTTTGTTGCGAGACCGGACCCACATCGGGCAGCTTGAGGACCTCACGAGCTGATCTCACGCAGAGAAGAAGACAATAGGAGACACCAACAGATCTAACGTAGAGGATGCCCACGCAACGGAACCAAGGTGAGCGACCAACAGTAGTGTCGTTACCCTCTTTTCGATTGATGTAGCCACACCACCCTCCTTCAAGTCAGACGATCCCCTCAGGTGACGGCGGGAAGGGAAGAGGGGAGGAGTAGTCCGGTGGGGGCGTGGAAGGGAAGAGGGGAGGAGTAGCCCGGCCGCTAGGGTTTCGTTCAGCCACAAGTTTGCCCTCGGAAGAGCTGACATGGGGCCGAAGTGGTTCACTGAAGACTGTATCCATTTGTACTCCCTCCGTGTGCAATTGCTTTGCGTTTTGGGTGTAGTCAAAATCAAACTTTATAAAGTTTGTCCAAATATATAGGAAAAAAATATATTTATTTATTTAATATTATAGATGTTGATATTTTTCCATATATACTTGGTCAAACTTTAAAAAAAATTGACTTTGAAAAAACCGGACGCTAAGTAAATAAAAACGGAGAGACTATATCTGTTTCCTTATACTATTCTGTGTAGTGCAGGGTGACCCGGAGTTCACGCTCAGACTCGCTGTGCACCCACATGTCTCACGCAGTTCACAGCTCAAGCGTTTTGGACGGCGACAAGAGTACACCACTACAAGAAACAAACAAAGACCCTGGTAGTGGTAGTGGGCGCACAGTGCATCGCAGTCCGCAAAGTCACAAGAGTACAATTTGCTTTTCAAGCACTACAGCTATACAGAAAAAGAGAGAATGCATCAGTCACATTTTGACATCCAAAAGCGAAACAAAAATGCTGGAGAAAAAAAAATTAGCAACCACACACTGTACGCACGTGACTGACTGCAGGGACCTTAACTATTTTCACCACTAGGAAAGGAAAACACGTGAGTACGTGACACGAACAAGAAGAAGCTCGCCGAGAGCATCAATGTCGTACGTACGTACTACTCTCGGATCTATGCATGCATGGCATTGTACGGCACGAGGTCCCAGTCAATCAATCAATGGAGATCTCCCTGCCCTGCATGCATGCTAGGTGTACCTGAGCTCCTTCACGTGTCAGAAATGTCCCGTCGTGCAGCCCGGCGTCAGCAACGGCGCCTTGATGACCTGCAGGATCTGGACCACCTCCGCCATGGACGGCCGGTTAGACGGGACCTGCGACGTGCACACCATCCCCAGCTTCAGCACCGGCAGCGCCTCCTCCTCCGGGAACTCGCCGCCCAGCGCTGGGTCCACGCACTCCACCGCGCCGTCCCCGCCCTGCTCCAGCACCGCCCGCACCTGGTCGATCAGCACCGCCACGTCGTCCTCGCCGTACTCCACCGCCCGCCGCCCCGTCACCAGCTCCAGCACCAGCACCCCGAACCCGTACACGTCGCACTTCTCGTTCACCCGCAGGCTGCTGCACGCCAGCTCCGGCGCCGCGTACCCCACGCCGCTTCCGTGCATGAACCGGCTGCTCCCGCCTGCGCCGCCGCCCCCTTCCGCCTGCTTCGGCTTCCGGAGCAGCTGCGCGAGCCCGAAGTCGGCGATCAGCGGGTTGCACCGCGAGTCCAGCAGGATGTTGCTCGGCTTCACGTTGTAGTGGATCACCGGCGGCCTGAACGACTGGTGCAGGTACGCCAGCCCGCTCGCCGTCCCCGCCACCACCCGGAACCGCTCCTCCCACGTCAGCGGCCTCGGCGACTCCCCGCTTTTGCCGTTGCCGTGGAGCCGCGTCTCCAGGCTGCCGTGCGGCGCGTAGTCGGTGACCAGCAGCTGCAGCTGCGGCGTCCAGTAGTACCCCTTGAGCGGCATCAGGTTCGGGTGCCGCGCCTTGCCCAGCACGCGCGCCTCCCGGTCGAACACGTCGTCGCGGGACTCCACCACGCTCGCCGTCGACAGCTTCTTCACGGCCACCACGCGGCCCTCGCCGACCGACGCGCGGTACGTCGTGCCGAACGCGTCGCTGCGGCCGATCTCCGTCGCCTTGCACAGCAGCGCCTCGGCGCCGCCCACGAAGTCCTCCGTGCGGAGGCTGCTCCCCGGCCCAAAAGTCACCATCTTGCCCGTGGCGAGCTTGCTCGACTTCGTCGAGCTGCCAGACATGGTGCTCTCCAGCTCCACCAGCTCCTTCTCCACGAACCCTTCATCGGCGCCAACGCCGCCGGCCCTCCGCCGCGTCGACACGTTGAGCAGGGTGATCAGGACGACTCCGAGGACGATGGACAGCGCCGCGCAGATGGCCACCATTGCGGACACGCTCAGGAACCGCCGTTTCCTCGGCACCTCCTCTGCGGCGCCGCCGCCGTTCGCCGGACGTCACCGTCGCCGTTGTTGTTGTCGTTGCCGTGCGTGTACTCGTTGGGGTTCAGCACGAGCGGCTTGGGCACGTCCATTTTGCACGGCTCGGACACTAGCGGGCTGCAGACCCCGAGGTTCCCCTCCAGCGCGCTCGCGTCGAGGCTCTGGAAAACGCCCGACGCCGGCAGCCTCCCAACTAGGCGATTGTGCGAGATGTTCACTGCCAGGAGGTTCTGCAGCCCTCCAAGCTGCAGCGGTATCTCGCCGCTCAGCTGGTTGTACTCCAGCCGCAGAATCTCCAGCTTCTTCAGCTCCGCCATGCCCACCGGTATCGGCCCGGTCAGAACGTTGTGCCCCAAGCTCCTACATTGGCAGCAAAACCATCAAAATTAATTGTCAAAACGTGTCAAATTTAAGTCACAGATTGTACAAAATTCAGAAGTGCAATTTTTTAGAGCTTACAGTAGATACAGAGAGGAGCAGTTGCCGATGTTGTCGGGGATGGGACCAGTGAGGTCGTTGCCGTCGAGCTGGACCACGGCGAGGCTGCCGGAGTCGCAGAGATCGGCGGGCAACTGGCCGTACAGACCGCTGCTGCGGAGGTCGAGCACCGTCAGGTTGCGGAGCAGGCCGAGCTCCGGCGGCAGCTGCGTGCGGAGTCCGTTGCGTGAGAGGTTGAGATACCGCAGGCTGGAGAAGAGCGCCATCTCAGCCGGGATGCCGCCGGCGAGCTGGTTGTCAGAGAGATCGAGCCACTGCAGCGTCTCCGCCAGCCTCGTCGACCCGGACGGTAGCACGCCGTCGAGCTCGTTGGACGACATGTCGAGCGTCTCGAGCCCAATGTCGAACAGCGCTTCAGGTATGCTGCCGCTGAGCCTGTTGCCCCGCAGGTGCAGCTCAGCGAGCCTGGTGCACCCTGACATTGCCTCCGGGATGGTGCCGGCGATCTGGTTTTTAGATAGGCTGAGGTAGCTGAGGTCCTTGAGCTCGCCGAGTGAGTCGGGCAATGCGCCGGTGAAAGCGTTGTCTGAGAGGTCCAGCCGCTGCAGCGCTGTGAGATCGCCGAGCCACGCTGGCACCTCGCCAGAGAGTCGGTTGCCGGACGCGGAGAGACGAACCAGCGACGTGAGACGCGCGATGGATTCCGGCAGCTCTCCGTCGAAGGCATTGTCGCTGACGTCGAGGACGCTGAGGTGCGGGCACATGCCGATGTCCTCCGGGACGGCGCCGGAGAAGCGGTTGCCGCTGAGGTCGAGGGTCTTGAGGTTGTGTAGGCCGCCGACGCCGACGGGGACAGGGCCGGAGAGCCGGTTTCCGGAGAGGTCGAGCGCGCAGGCGCGAGCGGCCAGAGCGCGGCGGTGAAGTCGGCGCGCCGGAGAGCTGGTTGTTGGACATGTTGAGGTGGAGCATGAGCGGGCTGCTGGACAGCGCATTGGGTATGTCACCGAGAGCTTGTTGCCGGAGAGCACGAGGAAGCGGAGGTGGGCGGGAAGGACGACGGGAGTTGGCCGGAGAACGCATTGGCGGAGAGGTCGAGGTATCGGAGCGCGGGGAGGAGGGGCAGGTCGTCGGGGAGGGCGCCGGAGAGCGCGTTGCGGGAGAGGTCGAGGGAGCGGAGGAGGGGAGGAGAAGAGGCCCGGGCGGAGGGCGCCGGAGAGGTTGTTGCCGGCGAGGGAGAGGGACTGGAGCGCGGGCAGGCGGTCAGGCCGCGGGGCAGGCCGGAGGCGGAGGAGAGGGCGAGGCCGTCGAGGCGAGGCGGAGCACGCGGGAGGTGGCCGGGTCGCACTCCACGTGCGCCCAGCCGCAGGGCGTGGCGTCGGACTCGGCCCACGTCGAGAGCGCGCCGGACGGGTCGGAGAGCGCCGACCGGAACACACCACCAGCCCCAGCACCTCCTCGTTCACCGGCATCGGCATTTCGGCCGCGAGCGCGTGCCCGACGACGAGCAGTAGCAGTAGGAGCAGCAGAGTGGTATGAAGAGCCGCCATTTTCTGCCACCGAGCGCGCGCGTGCCGGGCTGGATGGATGGACTGACACTGAATCATGGGCAATGGTGTGGACTGTGTAGGTGGCGATAGATCTAGCTAGATAATGTAGGTAGTGGCGCAGTGGGCGCGATCGAGCTGAGGTTTTGGTTTGAGCATGGTGGAGGCGCGCGGTTGATCGGCGCTCGCCCGTGAGGGTAGGGGGTAGGTTGGACGCATGGAAAGCAACAAAGGACTTCACGTTCTCGCTGCCGCAGCCGCCGGAACACGACGCCACCGCGCGGCAATTCAGGGCAGGCGGGCGCGGCCACTGTTACTGTCTATCCACTGCTACCACCGGTGGTATAGTCACAGTGGAATAATTACGGCATCATGGCCCGACACTTTCACACTCAACTCTGTCCGTATAGCGTCGTTGCTGTGCTCAGACCGAGACTGTCACGCGCCGGTTCTATGTTGATGCAATTTGGATGTATTCTGTAGTGCTGTCGTGGTCAAGCTCTTTATCATCATCTGTAATCACTCCTGTCAGATTTACTCTGGCAATAGAGGGATCATGATGTTCTTAGATACCCCCATGATGGTTTGAAACAGCAGATACTGATTCTTTTTTTGAAATAAATGGAACAGCAGACACTGAGATTTGTCTTATGTCATCATCAACTGCCTGATTGCACAAATGCAGACTGTAACAAAGTAATGGAATGAGACTTTTATTTTCTTGACTGAGGTAAGTATCACTTTACTTCATTCAGATAATGAGGGTGCACTGCAAGTGCAACTATACATGCAGTGTGCTCTACATTTTGAATTTCTTGGCAGTTTGCCACCCATTTCTACTATCCCACAGACCCACACAATGCCCAGATGAACAGGACGACTGCCACTTGTGCTGTTATACATTGCATCAAGTTCCAAGAACCTGTACTGGCCAACGGGCAACTATACTTGGATTATGCACTATTGCACTGCACTAACTCCAACTTGTAAGCGCAAACTTCTATACGTATAGACTCAACAGTAAAGGAGACATGTATCAAGAACACACTCGCATAGGTACACTTATCATCTCGGTGTTGTTAGCTGGGATTGGCGGACGCCATTTCCAGAGAACAAATCCATGGCGCGTTGCTATGCCAAGCTCAAACGCATCGATCACGCGGCATCGAGCGGCTGCTGTGTCTTCCTGAGGTTCCAGTGGAGGCCCTCGTGGATGCTGCGGAGGAAATCGGTGGTGGAGTCGACGAGGCAGGCCGTCGGCACAGGCCAGGGGGAGATGCTGCAGATGAGGGCGTCGCCGGGGGCGAGCTGCTTCCGGTCCTTGCCGTCGAAGGATGCCCACGCGTGGCCTCGGCTGTTGTACGGCACCTGTATGCGCAGCGTCACGTACTCCGGCAGGATGAGCGGCCTGAACGACAGCGAGTGGGGACAGATCGGCGTGAAAAGGATCCCGGGGACCTGCAGCATGTACCACCAGCCGTTAGAGACCAAAATAGCATTGTGAGGAGTCGTGCTGGAAGGGGAAAGACAGCATGGTTTTCTTGGGATGAACGTTGGATTCTGGATCTGAAGTGAGTCTGTAAGACAGGACAGTGTCCTGTGCTTATTGCTTGTCACCAAGCCCTCAAAGACCGAGAGGTTAACAGTGCAAGGACACGAAGCCCTCAAAGACTGAGAGGTTAACAGTGCAAAGACACAAAGCCCTCAATGACCGAGAGGTGAACAGTGCAGCTACACGAACCGAGAGGTTAACAGTGCACCACAAGTGGTAGTACCAAAGTTACAGTCCTCTTTACTGTGCTGGCTAACATGAAATTCAAAAGGGAAACATCAATTT
Organism: Poa pratensis; assembly: GCA_947311845.1. Taxonomy (NCBI): domain Eukaryota; kingdom Viridiplantae; phylum Streptophyta; class Magnoliopsida; order Poales; family Poaceae; genus Poa; species Poa pratensis. The sequence goes on from CAMZMU010000027.1 coordinate 10,824,198, forward strand.
TACTACTCCTGGTTCCAAGTTTGGTTAAAACACCTAGTTAAAAGGGGGAAAATAACTTTCTCCTTAGGCTTGCTTATCAAAAAGCATCAATGGCCACTTCGAATTCGAAAAGAGTTTACTGTGCTAGGTACAGGTGACAACAGGAGAGCTGCAAGCCTCTTTACTGTGTGGATTAAATATGAACTTGAAGGAAGACATTACTTTTAACTACTCATGATTATTTTTGGACAGTTGTAGGCAGCACAAAACGAAATTGCTGCTTCCTGTCAGTGCTCAAGCAGTGTGGACCAAACACACCCAGTTTAATTCAAGAAGGAACATGTCTATCCCACAAGATCTACACTTTATAGACAGCATAGGTGGAATTGCAGGTTTTAGCTAAAGTTTCTCAAGAGAAACATCAATATGGGATCAGTGACCAAAGGGAAGATCCTGGACCATACCACAACTCATCCAGTTTTTAACAACATCACATGATTTTAGTCCCAAGTAAGAAAAGCAATCTCAAGACTTACTGCAAATATCCAAACACAAGACTGCAAACAAAGTAGGGCATACCTGTGGATGGACCATGGATCCTCCAGCTGCTAAAGAGTATGCTGTGCTGCCTGATGTTGTTGATATGATGAGCCCATCCCCTTGCACACATGTAACGAATGAACTGTCGCAGTAGCACTCCAGGTAGGTAAGGTAAGATGATATCCCGCGGTCAATTGTAACTTCGTTCAATACTAGGATTGGCTCCTCGGTCTCGAGCTCATCCTTCGCTGAATCCCGGATTACATGACACTGTAGACGGTTTCTCAGTGTTATGCTGAAAGGTCCCTTCAGCACGTTGTCCAAGCAATCGCGATATTGCTCGCTTGCTGAAAACAATTTAAGGACGACGGATATGTGTACTGCCAACAGAAGAGTAGCTATAAAGCATCATGTTGATTTATCTGCTAGCAGGCATGGGATTTTTAGACCAATTAAAATCCAGCCTTAGTGAAAATGTAGGTTGGTAACGTGGTATAGCAAAACATCGGCAACTAATCATTGTAGGAAAGAAAATAGGAGGGAGTATCTAGTGCTACCATTAAAAAAATATTCCGTACTAAAAAAAATTATACGCAAAAGTGTGAATGTTAACATGGAATGTGTCTACAGCCACCAAAAATTTCAGGTAAAAAATCGAAATACACATTGAGAAACAAAAAAGGCAAATCTAGCATGAATAGTGTCACCAAATTGAGACTATTCACACATTGATTTGTCTTTTTTGTTTCTCCGTGTGGTTTTCAATTTTGCATGAAATTTTTGGAGGCTATAGACATATTCTCTTGAACATTCAAACTTTTATTAGAATTTTTTGAAACATGTAAAATTGATTTTTTGGAATTGGTAGCATGGTCGCGCCTAAGCTTTGGTAGCACTAATATATCCTCAATAAATAGTATGCTACTCCCCCTATATCAAATATAAGACTTTCTAGCTACTTTCTACACACATGTATCTAGACATGTTTTAGTGCAAGGTTCATGTGAATCTTGCACTAAAACATGTCTACATACATGTGTGCAGAAAATAGGTAGAGAGTCTTATATTTTGATACGGAGGGAGTATATAGTAACATAGAGTTTCAATTTTTTTAACATATATCATACAAAGTGAAAAACAATGCCTTGTACGTATCCGATAGATAATAGTACGAGGAAAGAAGCTAAAGAAAAGTGCAATAGAGGTCAAATAACCATTAAACTCTAGCAGCATATGTAGCAAACACTGATCACTGATGATAAAGGATACGGAAAGGTGTCATGAAACCCAGTGATCCCATGGCGAACGCAACAACAGGAGGAACCGGTCCTTTGAACAATGATGCCGCCTGTTATGGGAGGTTGAATCAATAGTTAGTTTCAATAGCAGCCCAGCAGAAATGAACAAAAGTAAGTCTTACAAGAAGTTAAGAATGAAACCAAAATATGGCAAGCATAACGACGCCAGTACTGTAAATAGCACGCCAAATAATTTTTCTCAAACAAAATAGCACGCAAATATGAAACTCAACCATATAATATATGAACCAGCAAAGCAATACCTATGATGTAAGTTGGTTCTCACAGAAAATTATATAAGAATTTTCCATTTGAAGCAGTAATCCCATAAATACTAATATTGCAGAGATCTAGAGATCTATAGACCATCTACTTCAATTGTTCACCAATGTTACGTAGTACATAGACCACGCATATTGACCACATGTGCATGTAAACATTCAATAAACTAATAAGTCCGCAAAATCTCCTTAGGGCCTGTTTGGATTAGAGGTGTTTTTTATGTGTTCTCTGGTATTTAGTTCCAATTTGAATTAAATAGTGGAGCACACACAAAATACTTCCATTCCAAACAGGGCCTTAAGGTTTTGCATATTCAAGAAATCATGACAAGAGGATAAAGATCTGAATGTCTGATCCCGTGAAGCAATAGCTATTCAGAGAAGTGGTGTAGTCATATTAAAACAAGTAGTTTTAGCCAACCTGACAAATGTATAACTAAAGATGGCCACTAAATAAAATGTAGAAAAACTTAGTCCATACAATAATCTTCAAGAAAGATTTACAAAATGAATCGAAAAATGGACTTGCTTACCCATAAGACAGTTCCATCGCCACCAAGAGTTACAATGAGATCAACCTTTTTGTGCAACATCTTTGTCTCCTCATCTATCAGAATGTTCTAATTAGTTGGACAGAAAGTGGGGTTGCTAGACCAATAAAAAATATAGAAAAATCTGACAGACTAATAGAACTCAAAAGATGTACACTACAACGGACGGAAGAAAAAATGTTGGCCGATATAATCATGCAATTGGAAAGGTGGTTAGTCCTAAATCTACAACGGAAAGTAAAGAACTACTGTTTACGACTTACAGCTATTCTGCAGCCCATGTGGTTGCACATCACTTAAACAAAACATTATATATCTTTTGATACAAGAAAACACAGCTTTAATACTGTGTTCAGTTGAGCCAATAATGAGTTGCATGGATATCTAGTGTAAGAAACTTCATTCAGATTGATTCAATTATCAGGATCATTCTTCCTTAATAAGAATCTCAGAAACAGAAAAAAAAACTCTAGTCCACAGCTGAACTACATATATTAATTCTTGACTGTATCTAATATTCAGAAATGACAAATCTGGAGCGGCCTGAAAGAACAACGTTAAATAGAATAAACACTCTTACCATTATCCCATGTTTGCACAAAGTTGTGGTCGCTATCTTGTGTTAGGAGTTCCTTGCTAACCCATGGCTCCACAAACATTAATGTTTTTGTGCTCTTTAAGCCATCTACAGTAAAAATTAATGCCACTCTTTTTAGTTGCAATGACAATATACATTTTTACAAGCACAATGGAATATAACCTATGTAAGCAGTGCTTGCATCATTCCTAAAAGATAATTTGGTTAAGTAAATGTATAGCTGAAGACAACTGTTTGTTGCACATGTGAGTACATAATAACATAACCTCACAGTTCAGAAAGAGGGAAATATATATTCTTCTTGAATATGTTCAGAGATAAGATTCACAAAAAGAAAGAAGACTAGCAAGCAGTGCTACAAGAGAGAAGAGCACACACCTGACCATTTCAGCACAAAGAACACGAACGGAGTTGGAGTTAGGTTTGGTTATGAAAAGTACTGTTTGTGGCCTGGATTCCCATTTCAGTAAGATCTGAAACCAAGGTATCGTTGTAAAAGGGAAGAGGACATGCATAAAATGACAATTGTTTGGTCAAGTGATTCCAGGTTACTTTTAACTTAACACTTAACAAAGCCTTTTGTCCCAAACAAGTTGGGGTAGGCTAGATATGAAACCCTTTCACGAGGACTTCTCAGGAGGTCACCCATCCTGGTACTACTCTCGCCCAAATGGGTTTCATACCCATAGGACTGGCTAGTTTTTACGTTGGCTCGCCAAGCCTATCACAACCCTTAGATATGAAACCTTTCACGAGGACTTCCCAGGAGGTCACCCACCCTAGTACTACTCTCGTGGGTTTCATATCCATGGGACTGGCTAGTTTTTACGTTGGCTTGCCAAGCCTATCACAACCCTCCTCCTTTACCCGGGCTTGGGACCGGCTATGCCTAGAAGACATAGGCGGAGTTAAGTGATTCCAGGTTCTCGAATTAAATGGAAGGTACAACATATTCTTTTGAAATGAAACAATGAGACGAGAAGCTAAACCTGTTTATTGCTGCGCTCTGCTGTTGTAATGTCTCCTTTTTCAAAGGAAACAAAGTCATGCTTGTGCTGGCCGTTTTTGTTGCCATTGCATCCCCATGAAAGTCTAAACGATGCTTTTCTTCCTACCATCTTGTGACTAGATCTTGGGTTAGGTCCAGGGATTTCGTCCTGGAGAACCTCGTGTGAGCATATCCCATGGTTTCCACAACATTCTGCTTGATCAGATGCAGGTGCCTCAAGTGTTAGCTGGCTGGCCATTTTCCCTAGGTTATTATCGGTGCAACTGCCACAATCTGCACAAGGTAGCAGTCCGGTTAGATTTTTCTCAGAGGTTATGCTCCAATGGATTGGAACACATCATAATGCATTCTACAGTGCAACATATGGATTATCCATTTCTGGATCCATCCAATGATACTATGATACTCCCTTTGGACAAATAAAAAGTGTGACGATGGGAGGCACGCTGTAATGACACAAGCCTAAAAATTGATAAACCTTATGTGAAGTAGGACTAATCAAGCGCAGAACTATGCCTAGGATTTCATCTTTGCTTTGCCTCAAACAAGATGGTGACAGTATTCTAACGGTAAATTTTGGATCACAGAGGATTTGGAAACTGTTTTTTTGTTTTCTGAAGTAGTACGACACATCAATCAGCAAGTCTGAGCTCATCAGATGATATTGTGTATTAAAACTAAAAGCATCAACTGCAAATGTATAAATCTAACCTTTGAGTTTACTTTGTTGTTTGGGCGCCGTCTCCAACTCATATTTACGTTTCCATTCTGCCGCCTCCGCTTGAGCAGCAGCTTTCCCTTCAGCAACTTGTCGTAGTGCTTTTGCAACAGCTTCAAGTTCATAGAATTGTACCGGTCACTATTTGCAGTGCAGGTAGAAAGCAGAACATATGTCTATGTAACTGTCATATAAGAGGATTCATCTAAAGTTTGTGTCTCCTTACTTCTCATAGCCTCTGAAAATTCCACGAGGTGTGCATCAGTTGACTTGATAGGAGTTTGAGCGAGATATTCATAAGCTGCTTTCTCTGATTCTACTGAACTGACTGTTGAGAGGGAGCCTTCACTTTGATGTGAGGCTATGGCATCTAGATTTACTCTTTGATCAGAAACCTGCAATGCAAGAAAAGTTTGTCAATAAGACAACGGGAAATATGATGAGGGCGACAGAGTCAAACTTTTTCCCATTTTTCCTTTTCCTTCTGAAAGTGACTTTTAATCCTTTTTAGTTCACAGCCAACAAACTAAAAAAAGTGAACATATCCAGAGTTACGGACTAACATTGTAAATGCGTGTTCACCTTAGCCTAGCCTAGCTATGTTACCCCGATGTGCATATAGTTGCTAATCCCAAATAAGTAAAGTTACAAGTGCTGATGATTTTCTGATCAACTCAACTTATAAGCGCATATAGACAATATGGACTTGTAGTTTGTATGCTCCCTAACCCATTCCCACACTGGATTCAGTTTACATGTAACAGGTGCTTAGGCTTAAAGCTAAACCCAAGAAAACGAACCATTCACTATATACTGATTAAAGGGCTCTGAAACATTGCTAAATTGGCTCTAAACTTTAGCCTGTACATATATAGCCCTGTACTAAAAGGGAGAATGTTCAGAACTGAAAATAAAATAACGAAATGATAGAAAGAACCAAGTTAGTGGTTACTTATTGGAGATCTGGGTATATATGATCGGTACTTCACATTACTGTCCGGCGTTAGATTTGAAGATGCATGTAAGGGTGAAATATTAGCTTGTTAAAACTACTATGATTTGTACTCTGCACTACATGTGTGATGATCCAAGACAGAATTGGTGCCCTGGTATGCAAATGCTAATGATCGCACATTTAAGAAGAAGTCACCACAAAAATGGGGAAAAGGGGCTAATGTCCACTGGCACTTATTTAATTCAGAAAGTAAACTAATGCCAACTGAAATTCAAACCTCCTCCCAACTGCAAGATAACGAAGGTAGGTGACTTGAAAAAAATACTCTGCACACACTACGGTTGCTTAGAGGACACCGCCCATAACTCAGCCATTAGGCACGCAAGGGGGCAGGACGAACATGCCTGAGAGATGGCCGAGAAAGTGACACGCATTTTCAGCTATCTGCCAACAGGTGTGCGCGCACGTACGTACCGTGTCGACCAACGATCTGTAGCTCGGGGCGGCCGGGATGGGTATCGACCCCGGGTTCAGGCTCCGGAGCCTGGAATCCGGCGGCGAGAACTGGGCTGGCGCCGGGGACGGCTGCTCCTGCCACAGAAAAACGGAGCATTTGTCAGGACGAGTAACCAAACCATGTCGCGAAGCCGAATCCCACTCTGCGGGCACCGCGGCGAGCGGAATTGCGGCGGGGCTGGCAGAATTGGGGCGCCCGGCCCCCGAAAACCCCCATCCCCCGACCCAGACTAGCGCGGCCGAAGCGGAGGCGGCGCGCGCGCGCGTACCTCGTGGGAGCGGGCGGGCTCGCCGAGCGGCATGGCGGCGCGATCCGGGTGGCGTGGCCTCCTCTGCTCCGCCTCTGCTTCCGGTTGAATCCCGTTTGGCTTTCGCTTCGCGGCGGGCGCTTGGCTTGCTTGTTGGGCTGGGCAGTGGACGTGCGTGGTCTCCGATGGGGTTGCGAAGGGTGGTGGTGGTTGGGTGCGTGCGGGAGCCGACGAGGAAGCCGAGGACGATGGCGAGCACCACCTCCCGCCGATTCGGGGGTATTTATCGGTGGCCGGGGTTGACGCCGACGGGAGCTGACTGGTCGTGTGATGGGTGGGTGGGGTCTACTGGCAGCGAGCTTGACGCGTGCGCCAGGGTTGGGGGTTGGAAAGAGAGACAGATCGAGGGATGAATGGAGGATCTTTCTCTGTTTTGCTTCAGTTGGCGATGGATGATCAATTCCAAATTCTAGACCTGCTGGTCAGCCCTGTACCTAAACTCGTGCACCTAGAAATTATATATCTACTATAAAATGTATCTTCACAAGTATATTTTCTATATAAACTTGATCAAATTTAAAATGTACTAACCCAAGACAAGAACAAGGCTCCTCTGATTGGCATGATTTTCATAACGCGAGAACTGAAAAAAGTAGATTTGGAATGGCATGTAGTACTTTTCAATTCTACAAGATTAGAAAACTACATTATTTCGAAAATCAAATGCTTGATTGTATAGAAAAAAACAACAGAATTCGAAAATAGGTCGCAGTCGAGAGAAATTTCCTCCAAAATAGAGTGCAAAAGAACCCTTTGTAAAAATTTCAATGTATTGTAATCTTACAAAATCAAACAACCTTTGAAGAAAAAAAACCTCAAGGATCCAAATACTCAAAAAGTGCTACACAATCCCTTTAAATCAAATGAGCCCTATGGTGTTGTATATAAGTAGATGGATGGAGTAGTAATTAATGTTATCCAGATATTCAACTTCTGAATCGTGCCCGAATCGAGTGTTTGATTGTACAGCAAAACCAAAAGAAATCTAAAAATAGGTTGGAGTGGAGAGAAATTTTCCTTCAGAATAAAGTGCAAAAGAACCCTATACACATTTCAGTGTATTGTAATCGTAGAAAACCAAACAACCTTCGTAGAAAAATTCAAAGATTTAGAACAAACATAAATGCTAGTATTGTTTTTAAAGGCGAAGTGGACTTGTGGAACCTTCGCGGTTACTATCAGGAATGCACTAATTGCTTGGTAGGTCCATTATTCCTTGGGTACCTTTCGAACAAAATATGATTAAATTAAATCCCACGTTGTGGGAAAAAATGATGTGATTTGCACATCCTCTTGTCACTACTCTCCCAATATATGTTGCTAAATATACATTTAGCCTTAGCTAGCTAGTAGTATACATGTCGACGGCTTGCGAACATGTACCATTATCTTGCATTTGTAAGGTATTATATCAAGATTAGCTTTTCAAGGTCAGATTTACACATGTCAACTGACCAAGACGATGTTTATCTTCAAAACCACTACCTTTTTCTATGTTAGCTTAATCATTCAACACAAAAAATGACATATTTTTTGGATGATGAGAAAGAACGGTTAAAAGAGGGCGCGAGTCAGTCGAGTTGGACCGACACCTCGTTCCCCATCTACAGTAGATCGAGCGATTTCTGAGATCCACCGTTGCTTCCACCTCGCCGGCGTCGATCCGGCCGATTCCTCACCCTCCGGCAGCCGCTCCGGCGCGGGAGGATGGGGGATCGACGGATCACGCCGTGTATATAGCGTAGGGAGTAGTGGTTCAGCAGCTGGCGGTGATGAGGAGAAGGTGGCGCCGTCGGTGTGCTTTTGGTGGGCAGTTTCCTTCTCCGCCGCTCTGGTTGCTCCGGTGGAGCGCCGTGGCGGTCTTGCTGCCCCTTGCGCGCTGCGGCTCGTAGGAGCTTCGGTGCGCGGTGCCCCCTGCCGGTGGCCGAGAGATGGCGGCCACGACTTTTGAACATCTTGGAGGTGCGGTTACAGATGACCGAGCTGGCGTCGCCGGGTGCTGCACAAGGTGGAGGTGCTCACGCACCGAGGAGCGTCGACTTCTTGCTCGCTTGGGGCTCCTCCCAGTCCAAGCGTTTGGAGGAGAAGCGACGGGATTCGCCGGCGTAGCGTCTTGTTCGGCGGTGACGACGACAGGGCTCAGATGGACTTCATTGTAATTTTTCTTTTTTCTGGGCTTATCTGTAAGATACTTGGTTAGTTGCAACCAAGTCCTCCCTCTCAAAAAAAAAAAGAGGGCGCGAGTCAATGGACAAGAATTCTTCTTATTCCAACAATGCTCGTTGGACTACTTTAATTATAACATACAATACTCATTGGATGATGGCGACAAGTTAACCACGACAGGCTAAGCATTTTAATTCCAAACAGCTTCCCTTGCGTTGTCTTCAAAATCGACTTCCGTAAAGCGTTTGATTCGAGGAAGATTATAAAAAAAGCTCGTACACCTGCTCCCCTTCCCGACCCCGACCATGAAACCCTAGAGCGACCGCGCCGCGCCGGCGGGCCGCGCCGCCTCCTCCCCTTCCTCCTCCCCTTCCCTCGTCGCGTCCGCGCCGCCCCCGCGGTGGTCGGCGCGGCTCCCAAGCTCCCTGCTCTCGTCGCCTCCTCCTTACCTCTCCCCTACTGCCCGCCATCGGCGTGCGTGCCGCCGAGCTCTGCTCGGGCGTGGCCGGCGGCAGCGGTTGTCCTCTTCCCGCGCGTGTTGGGTGCCTCGCGGGGCGGTATCCTCCGACGGCGGTGTACTTCGGGCGGCGGCGGCTCGGCTCCGGCCGGGGGTAGCAGGACGGTGGCACCACGAGCTTGCAGCGGGGCGGCGCAATGCAGCGGACGGCGGCGTGCAGCGGATTCGGCCGGCTGGCCCATGCGGCCCAGATCTGGGCCCGTCGGGCCCATCTGGGTGAGGCGGGCCGGTTTGACCTGCGGCGCGTTTTGCAGATGTAGGGAGGTGGAGGATGCAGGTGCAGCGGCAACGGCAACCGACCTTGTTGCAGCGTGGCGGCGAGCTTCACGGACCCGTTTCGGGACCGGCCGGACTCCATTAGGACTGGTATGCCCCCGTGGGGGCTTTACGGGCCCACTGGGCTCGGCCGGACCTGACAGAGACTGGTGTGCTCTGCTGCCCCGTCCGTCGACTACCATCCTGGCGGTAGAGGTTGCTCCCTCCCCTCGGTCGCGGTACTGCTGAGCCCGGTTCATACTTCTTACCTCCGTCTTGCAGACAACTTGACGGCTACTTCGGTGAGACGATGATGGTGGTGACTTCGGATTCGTTGGCGCATGGTGGTGGGCGGCTAGTCTGGTGGTTTCGAGGCTCGTCCTCGCGGGGCTCCTATGTTACCGATCGTCCGGGGTTGTGGAAGGGGTTTCGGGAGAAATCCTTATCGGTTTGTTCGACACCGACGCGGTGCTGCCTCCGGGTGGCATCCTTCCTTCCTGAAGGGCGTCGAGGCTACCCTTCGCTTCCCTCCGTGCCGGGGAAACCCTAGGACCAGTGCCCTGGTCCGGCAGCAGCATGTGTCCCTTCTTGAAGGGGCTGCTTGGTACTCTCGTCGATTCGGTGCTAGGAGTGTGGTGGTACTCTGTTGGAAAGGGCGCAGCGGTTGTGGGTCACCATCGTTTTTTCGATCTGCCTATGTCTCCTTTTTTTTTTGATGTATGTTTGCTGCCGCCCCAGCATTGCAAGTTGGTTGTACCGGGTGTTTGCTATTATTATAGCGGGGCTACGGCCTATTTCGTCGAAAGCGTTGATTCTGTTAAGTGGGCTGCCTCCTGAAAATCCTTAAAATTGGCGTTTTCGATGTGTGGTGTAACTGGATGCATGCCATCCTCCACTTGAGCGGAGACTGATTAAGTGCAAACAATCGCCTTCGTCCTCCTGCATTTTCATAATTGTCGCCAACGTCCTCCAACTTATGGTTGTTCGCCGTGCGTTCACCCCTTGGCCTCGTACCTCACCCCATCGACGTCGCCCTCCGCCTGTGTCTTTCAGTATGTTGACGATACCCCTATCCTTTATCGTGCTACGCCCCCACCGCGGCTACCCACCTCAAACAAATTTTAAGTGACTTTGCGCTTGCCGCCGGCCTCTCTATAAACTTCCACGAATACTGCTTCATCCCTATGAAAGTCACCTCCGATGACGCCCTCACGATCACTTCTACTCTCCAGTCCCATCTCATGTTTCCCTCAACCCTACCTTGGGCTCCCCTTACCCTCCCCTCCCCCCTCAAACTACCGAACTCGGCCTACACCTCCCTTATCACATCTTTCGATCGTCGTCTTTTCAGATGGATGGAGTGTTAAGCTTCTTTCTTCTAGGTGCACAAGGGTTGTTTGTAACGCTATTATAAACAACATACCCGCCTAATTTATGTGCTCTTACATGCTGTCACCTGAGAGTTTGGATAAAAGGCGGCGTGCTTCTCATTCGGGCTTGTAAGGATTCGTGCTCGGGTGCTCGCTGTCTAATTGCCTGGGACAACAATGTGTGTTGTGTGCAGCAAGGTCGTTTTGGGTTCCGCTGCCTTCGTCGGTTGCAATATTTATTTTGTTTCTCTTCGTGTGTGCTTGTTTGCAAGATCACTTGACTGACGGATTCAAGTTTTTTGTTTTTGTTTGAATTAACACATGATCATAGTCATACGTTGCAAGATCACTTGACTGACCAATGATGTGTGCGCATCCGTAGAAACTGAGAAAACGTCGCCCGCTGCCACCACCTACGTACAGTACGTACGCCAGCAGCGGGAACCCGTCCTTTGTACACGTACGTACACTGTTGCGACGTAGGATAGGTGAGTAGGAGACGAAAAGAAGAGGTCAAAGGTCAAAGGGTTCGATGGATGGGATGGTCTTGGTCGTCGATGGATGATCGCTGCTGCGCACGACGCGATCTTCCGCGATTAGAATATGGTGGCGGTCGTTGGTAACGGCGGCATGTAAGTTTTCCCGAAAAAGAAAGCACTACTCCCTCTGTTCTAGTACAATGTAAGCATTTTTAGCAAGCTAAACTAATTTGCTAAAAAGATTATATTATGGAACATAGATAGTAAGTTGTACTTGGGTTTGTGCGCGTTTATAACCTTATATATAAAAGAGGGACATGACCTCGGCCAATCCAGCGCGCCACGTCGCCGCTTTTCCCTGACCGTCGGATCGAACCAATGGGCGGCCACGATCACTCCACATCGCCCCCTGCGCGTGACACTGTTCTTAGCAACAATGAATTCACCACCGCGCCAATCACAGGACGACACGTCTCCGGTCATCGCCGGTGGAGCCGGTTCCTACCCGGTTGCCCCTGACGCACGAACTTTGGCGCAGACAATTTGCAAAAGCAACCCCGCAAAGGACTGGTTTGTAATTTCGTGAAAGAAGAAGGATCTTCGTGTAAAAAAACGGCACAATCCACGCTTCCTCTTTCTTCTCTCGCGACGATGAAGATCGCCGTCACCGCCGACGGGCGGCACCGCCGCTCCAGCTCTCCCCGACCAAATTGAACGACTTGGCGGGCTCCGCCGTCGTCGCCGCTCCCTCCCCGCCGAGTTTCGCGTGCCAAAAATCCGCGCCGTCGCCGGAATCGACGCCGCCGCGGCCTCTGCCCTCCGCCGCGTCCGCGCGTCGTTGCGGCCGCTCCGGCGACCAAACAGCGGCGGCGCCGCCACCTGCGAGCTCCCCGCACGAGGCGCGTCGGACGTGCCCATGCGCACGTCCCAGAACGCGGCGGCGCGTGGCCGGCGAGCTCGGCGCTGCCGCGGCCGATCCGTCCAGAACTGGCCACTGTGACGTCTATCGCGACGTCACTGTGGCCCCACCTGTCAGCGGTTTTTTTACCCAAAAAAAGAAAAAAACAGAAAATGATTAATGATGCAAAATTAATATCTTTAAAACTATCCATCAAAAAAATATAAAAAATATATCAAATTAATCACAAAAAAACATGCTAACTACTTATGACATAATGCAAACAAATTTGAAGATTTAAATTTGGTGAATATTTTAAGAAAATCCAATTTCATTTCCTCAAATTATGGATTGAAATTAATAAATCCTCAAATAATATGTTCCATCTGATTATAGAGTTAGATAAAAAAAATTAAGACAAAAAATGCAAACTTAAAAAAATCTTCCCAAATTGTTTAACAATTAGAAATAATTTAGCTCAACTCCCTCCAATTATTCAGATAAATCTAATAAATATCCAAAATGGTTAATATTTGGAAATAAGCATAATAAATTCCCTTAAATTGTTTAACAATTAGAAATAATTAGCTAAAGTCGCTACAATTATAAAGAAAAATCTAATAAATATCCAAAATGGTTAGTATTTGGAAATAAGCATAATATATCCCCTTTGATTACGGTTCTAAATAAGAAAATTATGGAAAAATGGAACAAAAATTGATCATATAAATTAGGCTAACATATTTACATAAAATAAAATTTTGAAATCTCTGAATGTATAGTCTACTTATTTTTTTAAAAAAATAATCAAACGAATATCTGGAGGAAAATACAATTTTATTTCCTCTAATTACGAATTGAATTTTAATTGAATCAAAAATATAATCATATAATGTATTTCCTCTGATTATTGAATTATATTAAAATTTTAAAACAAAACTCAAACATATTATACCAACTCGAATAAGTTTATATGTGCAATTTAAATATTCCCTAAATTGAGCAGTTTTCCTTTTTACATAAAAAAATCCAAAAAATGATTAATACAGCAAAATTAATATCTTTAAAACTATCCATAAAAAATATGTAAGATATATCAAAGTGATCACAAGAAAAACATGCTAACTACTTATGGCATAATACAAACAAATTTGAAGATTTTAATTTTGTGAATATTTTGAGAAAATCCAAATTTATTTCCTCAAATTATGGATTAAATTTAATAAATCCTCATATAATATGTTCCATCTGATTATAAAGTTATATTGAATTTTTTAAGGCAAAATGCAAACTTAAAAAATCTTTCCAAAATGTTTAACAATTAGAAATAATTTAGCTTAAGTTCCTCCAATTATTCAGATAAATATAATAAATATCCAAAATCTTATTACGGTTCTAAATAAGAAAATTATGGGAAAATGGAACCAAATTTGATCATTTAAATTAAGCTAACATATTTACATAAAATAAAATTTAGAACTCTCTGATTTCATAGTTTACTTTAAAAAAAATGAGCAAACAAATATCTGGAGGAAAATACAAATTTATTTCCTCTAATTGCGAATTGAATTTTAATTGAATTAAATAGATAATCATATAATGTATTCCCTCTGATTATTGAATTAAACTCAAACATATTATACCAACTCGAATAAGTTAATATGCGCAATTTAAATATTCCCTAAATTGTATTTTATATTTTTTCCCTTTTTTATCCCACTCAAATTTTGTTGTTACTTCAACTTAAAGAACTATTGCTCATTTTGTTGTTACTTTAACTTAAATAACTATTGCTCCCTATCCATATAAAATTAAAAATTATAAAGATGATTTTACAACGATTTTCTAACAACAATTGTTCAACGATACTTATTCCGCTAAGATAAATTTAAAATAAATTTTGTTTTCCATATTTTCCAACTATACACAAAAATTGATCTTTATCAGATGAGTTCTTGCGAATAATGTGATGAGATATTACTTTAAGACATTTAAACAAGTTTCAAAAAAACTGCTAAATGATACATATTACAAATTTACAAATGTCTTCCAAATCTAAATATTTTGCAGACGTGGAAAGAATTCAAATATAAATACTTTCCCAATTTTACCATTTTTTAAAAACTAAACAACCAATAAATGTGAATTTTTTTTGAATTGCAACAATTTTAAAATTTGAACAATTTTTTAAATGTAGACATTTTTAAATATGAATTTTAACACACGAGCAGGATACTTTTCTAAATTTTACCTTTTTAAAAAAATCTGAACAACCAATAAATATGATTTTTTTAAAATTCCAACAATTTTAAAATTTGAACAATTTTTCAAATGCAAACATTTTTAAATACAAATTTTAACACACGGGCGCGGCGTGTCGACGCGCCATCTTGCCTAGTATAGCAACAACGGCAAAGCAGAGAGTTCGATCGCACGGCAAGGGGTGTCGTGATGGTCATAACCGATGGTCCAGCTTGGTGGTTGGCGGTTGTTCCTCGTCGCCATGCTGGTTGCTCCTCTCGCTTTGCGGTCAGATCGACCTCCTGGGAGAAAGCTCTGCACGAACTTCGGTCAGTGCCGACGACAGCGGCCATTGGAAGTCGTTCCCTCTCTTGTTTGCGTCGTTGTGGTGGTTCTATCCTGTCCGATGTGGGCGGTTCTGTGGTCTCCGGGTGAAAACATAAGCTCCTTCGGAGCGGGTGGCAGCAACGGACGCGTTGCGACCTTCTTGAAGGCGTCGTCTTGGAGACCCAGGCCATCACTGTGCGGTTGGTGGCGTCCTGATGCTGTGCGGATAGCAGGTTCGTCGACTCTGCTGGTTTGACTTCGGGTAATGTGAAGCTTCGTCCTGGTTTGCTACGCCGGGCCGGCCCCGGGCAGGTGGATGTGGGTGGCTCTCGTCGTGTGGACGGCGAGTCGCCTACTGGTGTGGCACGCACTTTTTACCAGTTCCCACGAAGGAGCATCGGTGGATCTGCTACCGTCGCGGAGCTCGGCGAATCTGGTCTAGCAGCCTAGCGCGCTGAGTCGTCGGGAGCGGCGTCGGATGATGAGAAGAGTTGGCCGGGCGTCGTGGGAAACGGGGTGGGGGTCCAACGTGCAGCCACGCCACGGCAGGGCTGCTGGAGGTTGGCGGTACCAACAAAGACAAAAGTGGAGACGCGCTAAAGCGCTCGATCGTCACCCGAATGTCTCGAACCACGACGGCCGCACTCGACGACTCCCAGCTCCGGGTCCCTTTCTCAGGTTCCGGTGGTGTTTGTCCCGATCGATCCAGCTCGCTAGCTAGCTTCCAGTACTTCCATCATGGAAATTGAGGCTCAATTTTAGCCAGCGTTGACCGAGGTAGTCAAAGGATCCCAGCCACCGCTTTCGCTACTCGACACCTTCAACCTGTGACACGTGCTACCGTTACCTACTGCCACGTACTCTGCCAGTTTTTTTTTGAGGTTTTTTACGACTTTATTCAAGGTTCAGCAAACAAAGGATACAAAGGCCCTCGGGCGGCCGAGTTAATTTCTCTGACTGGTATGGTATGCCAAAGATCATCTCATCACAATTCACAAGACTACATGGATATTTCATCCAGTATATTTCCACTCCTACCATTAATAAGGAAAACTTAAATCCTCGGCCAATTGTTGACTATGTTCACCATCCGATGTATGCACAGAGCTTTTGCAGCCACTTCTCACACAATTCAAACAATAGTCAAGTATACATTTCAGTCCAGACAAGACAACCTTGCAGTTCCAAGATTCTCCATGGCGACCGAGGACCCTAAAAGAGCGAATGCAACAAGACTTGCTCCACTTTCTTCTACTCGTGCTCATAAAGCTTTTCCAACCACTTTCGCGCAATTCACACTAGTCAAGTATACATGTTGTTTCAGTCCAAACAAAGATAACATTACAATTCCAAGATTCTAAAGGGCTACCGAGGACCCAAAAAACGAATGCAGCAAGATCAGAAAACGCCTGACTTGGTTAAACCAGAGGGGTGAGGAATTACAAGACGATTCTTTACAAGTTGCATGCTCTACTTCCCTTTACTCATGCTTATAAAGCTGGAACCTCCGGCACAGGCGCACAGCCCTTGTTGTATGGTGTGCAGTTTACTTGATCAGCATCAATTTGAAGTCCGGCGAATTTCAAACAGGAGGTGAATGAGGGCCCTCCCTCCTTCCACGGATACAACGATCGCGTAGGGGACTGGAGATGGCCGATGGTCGAATATCAGACCACAGCTACTTCGTTCCTGCAGCATCACGGAGCATGCGGTAGGCGGCCACGATGTTTGGTGGCCGCTCAGCTTGGGTTCGTCCACTTTCCACTTCCAGAGGTTACTTTCTCAGGTTCCGGCGGTTGTTGTCCTGGTCAGCTTCCTTCCGGTTCAGTCAACACGTCATGGAAAATCACAATGGATTTTCAGTGCACGGCCAATCGTATTAAAAAAGGAGCTTTGCCACCTGCGCAGTGAACATAAACAGTCAGTGTTAGGTTTGAACCACTGCCAGTTGATTTCTCTGACCGATTATTTAGATCACACAACATCAAATTGCCCTACTACTTATTTATACGTAGCCATCGGTTATCTTGTGTTACTATGCAATGGATCACTAAAGCTAAGCAAGACAACCAGAACAAAATGTATGCCCAATCGTTGCTAACAGCATGACATTAGAAAAAGACACTTGTTTTGTTTAACCGTGTTCACCATCAGCCATCAGATAACGAAGAGTAATGTGTTGGACCTATTCACTTCAGGCATGAACTGGTGCTCCATCCAACCACTACTCACAATTCTTAATGGTCATGGAAAAGTACAGGTAGCTTCAGATGCCTAGCAAGACTTTGAAAAGGATGAAGACCAAAAATACAACAAGGTCAAACACACCTGACTTGGTCCAGATAGTCGAATACCAGAAGACTAGCTCGTAGCTGCAGCATCATCATAGTAGATGGCCGGTGTGCTAGGATTCATCAGTGGCACGGAAAAGAGTTCTGCACTTTGCTTTTCGCATGTTGCTTTATCAGGTTCCGGCGGTGGTTGTTCCTCATCGAGCTTCCCTCCGGTTCAGTCAGGGCGCCATGGAACAGGAAAAAACCGCGCGTTCAGTGAACGGCCAACGTAGACAAACGAGAGCCTGCCATCTGCGCATGGAACATAGATAAACACTCAATATTAAAACTACTTCCAGTTGATTTCTCTGACCGGACCAAAGATCAGACAACTTGGAATTGTCTTACTACATTTATGACCAGCGATCCGTTCCCTATGATAAGAAAACTATTTCCACTGGGCTAAGCAATGCAACCAGAACATAATGTATGCCCAATCCGTTGCTCACAGCCCGACAATAGAAAAATGACATTTATCTTGGGTTACCATCAATCAGTGGGCTTATTCAATTTCTAGCATAAACCAGAACTCCATCCAACCACTATTGGCAAATGGTCATGGAAAAGTACCAATTACATACAGATGTCTTTGAAAGGGATGGAGACCGAAAATACAACAAGGTCAAACAAACCTGACTTGGTCCAAAGAGATGACAATATGAAGACTCGCAGTAACAACATGTTGTTTGGATTGAATCAACGCTTCAGAAACTATGGTAAACCTAATGAAGACCTTACAGTTTGTAACTATTTCCTAATCTGTCAAACTGAACCCGTCAAACCGCAAAAAAATGACCCTGGAACTCGAGTGAGAAGATGTAACAATTGAACAGCGTGGCTGCGACTCACTATATTGGTAGAATTGATCGACCAGTTAGTGAATAATGGTGCAGTGCCAAAAGGAAGAAATAAAACATACCTTGAGCAGCTAATGAAAGTCAATATGTTCTTCTGGATAAGTATTGTTAGATGGCGAAACTATTCCATCTTTTAATGCCCGTCAAATTCCTCTGTTTCAAAAATCGCATGAGGATAAGATGTGAAGCGTACTGATGAATTCAATATGGGCTGCCTCTTAGTGAAGAAAGCTTTTGGCGAAGAGGATATCACAGTAGTATCCAACTCTGGCCTAATGGATGCTGAAAAAAATTCTGATGATTTAAAGAATGGAAACTGTGACGAGTAACTGCTTTCGTCATCCCACTCAAGATTATCCCACCATATTTTCTCCCCTCTAATCCTCCTCAGTTTACCAATTTTCCCAAAAGGCAGTTTCTTCATCTTCGGACAAGCAAACACATCAATGTATTCCAAAGAAGGAAAATCCAATTTAGAATTACACAATCTTTCCAAGCTGTGCAACGAATTTAATTGCAAAATTCTCAGTTGTCGAAAGCCCTTCATCGGTATTTCATATTGCACTTCTGGTTTAATGGCATTTTGTATGTCAACTAGCTGCTTCATGTTATCACAGCAAGACACAACCAAATGCTCCAGATATGGTAGATTTAAAATGCAGGATAGGTCTACCATGTGATTAGTTCTCCCCACAACAAGGACGCGAAGGTTCTGTAGATTGTCCATACTAATCTTCTCAAGACCAGGAAGATCCCAAAAGGTTAGAAATTCCAGCCTCGGAAGACGTTCTCCATCACACTGTGGCTTGTTAGTAATACTGAAGTCCTTTAAATCAGAACAGCCCATAACATTCAGAAGAAATATACTTTCTGGTAAAGTGAGAGTAAGAGATCTCTCTCCATTCAATTCATATAAACCAAGACATCTCAAGTGGATACCAGGTATGTCAAAAATTCTCTGCAGGGTACTAACTTTCTTCGTTGTTATTCCTAGAGTTTTTAATTCTCGAGTTAAGCAAGATAACTCTTCGACTCTGAACTCATCACAATCCATGTGGTTTCCTGAATCAAAATCTGCTTCGTGGCCAGCAT
Source organism: Poa pratensis (assembly GCA_947311845.1). Lineage (NCBI taxonomy): Eukaryota > Viridiplantae > Streptophyta > Magnoliopsida > Poales > Poaceae > Poa > Poa pratensis. Next base: position 10,843,486 of record CAMZMU010000027.1, read on the forward strand.
ACATGCTACCATATAGGTTTAGCACTTTTAGCATTGTCAAATTTGTAAGAACACCATAAGGTATCTTCTCCAAGAAATCCATATAGCTCAAGTCCAAGAACCTCAACTTTCTTAGTTTCCCAATAGCTATAGGCAATAGTTTAATGTGTGTTTGCTTTAGTTTGAGATACCGGAGGTCAACCAGTGTGCCAATTTCTTCTGGAAGTTCCTTGATGGGAACCCAAGACAAATCCAAGTAGGTCACAGATAATATGCTCTTTACAAAAGAAGGTGGTATCGCCTTCAGCCGAAAGTTTTGCTGTAGTGACAGAAACTGCAGGTCCGGACAGTTCATGTTCTGAGGAAGTTGAGTGATATAATTGCACATGAGAGATATCTTTCTGGCTGACCTAAATGATTTGATGTCCCTGTTACAAATGTTATGAAGTCCTACCCCTGCTTGAACAATGCATTTCATGTGCCCTTCAGTGCAATCAGAAGATATCCAGAGTGACATGTCCCGGATGATGTCATGCACTCTCACCTCACAATCTTCCAGGTAACCGGTCTCCAACAAGCATGCATTCTTCAAGTATTCAATAATGGAGTAACCCTTGTCGTATGCTTCCTCCATAGTATCATACTCTATCAAACCCATCCCCATCCAACAGTCTATGAGTTCAACTTTCCGAATGGAGTAATCTTCAGGCCACAAAGAACAACATAAGAAGCATTCTTTGATCTTTGCATTCTGCAGATAATCGTAACTTATCTTTAGCCTAGTGTATATGCTGCTGACATTCCCCATATTTGGGACCTCATGAATGCGAGACTTCTTCAGATATGACAAAGCAAGTGCCCATTCATGACAAGTCTTTTTTGTAGACATTGCACGGCCGATAGTTACAAGAGCAAGGGGCAAGCCGCCACATTCTTCTGTGACTTCATGTGCTAACTTTTCAATCCTAGGATCTGAATTAACTACTTCTTCTCTTGCTTTTTCCTTGAACAAGTTCCAAGCTTTCTCCGGATCCAAGCATTCCAGAAAGACAACGTCGTGAGCTTCCATATGTCCACAAACACTCTCATAACGTGTTGCCAGAACTACCTTCTGTTTATTCAGGCCACTAGGATATGGAATACCAGCTTCTGCTAGATCCAAATAATTCCATAAATCATCTAGCAGGAGTAAGAATTTCTTCCGCCTTAAGAAACTTAGCATGATTGAAGCCCGTGTTTCAATGCTAGAACCTGGTTTCAGGAAGAGACCAATCTTTTCAGCGATGCCTGCTTGAAGCTGCCCTATTTCACACGCCTTAGATGCCACAGTGTATATAACAAAGTCATATCCATAGTCTTCTTCGATTACATCTAAGAAGTGATTGTTAATTTTCCTGAGCAAAGTGGTTTTTCCAACTCTCCCCATTCCCCATATCCCAACAATTCCAACGCTGTCATCTTTGAGGTACCGGAGAACTCTTCCTAAGTTACAGTCTGTTCCTTGTGCTGAATGTATGGTGGGCATTTCTTGCACGAAACATGGTGGAATCTGAATCGACACTTGTTTGAATGATCCCTTTTCATGCAACACCTCAGCTTCCTTGAGTTTCTTGGCAGCCTGCATACCAGTTTCATAATCAGACCAATAACTGAAAGACTGTGCCCTTCTCTTCCTCTGCCCATGTTTCATCTCATTCACCTCACTTCCGATTGTTGCCACCCTTTCTAGCCATTCTACAACTTCAGGGCTACATGTTTCTTGCTTCCTTTCAGAGTTCAGAAGACGAATTTGGATTTCCTGTTTCCTGGCTTCTAGATTCCTTATAGTGCTGTCCAGTTTCCCAACATTTTCTTCTTTTTCTATTAGATATCTCATACGTGTAATCACAGGATTCCATAAGTGGGATGCCACAGCACTAGTTACGAAATCAATGAGCGCAAAAACAGCCATGCATAAGAGCCGAAAGAGGCAGTGACGAAGGTGATGGTTTCACCAGCTATTAATCCTTCAACTGGCGTCAAAACAGTGACCTGCAGGTGAGATTGTGAGAAGCATGAGATACACTGATCATATACATACGCTACAAAATATCAACATATCAATCAGCCAAAACCTTGCAGTATACGGCAGCGACTGGTGTCGTGCTTCTAATATGTAGAGATTAGTTTCTTCCCCCAAAATTTAGAGATTAGATGAGCAGAGAGGTTGAGCACAGGATACTTTGTGCTATTCAGTTTCTGCGTTTTATAGTGAAGTATGATATCCTATTACTCAGGGGACTACTAAATGCCATGTAGAAGTGACGCAACGTTGAAGATAAAAGTTAATCATAATACTGTTCCGGTTTAATTGAGTAGACATAAGATTATTCCAGTTTCTCATATGAAAGATAATACATCTTGACACATGTATCCTCCTACCGTGTGGCCTTACTGAATAAGGCTTATTCCGAACAGGCATACTATAATACTCACAATGATTGAGGGAAAATAGCATATGAGGCCCTTATTCCAGTTAAATTGAGCAGGCATACGACTATCAGACACAGATTGATTGAGGGGTATGTAAGGAGCATGAGAAGGAGCCTACAACTTGATGACCAGTTGATCAAGCACACATGGCAAGAAAGAAGTAAAAGGGCGTGGGAAGTGGAAGTAGGCTAATGAGTGAGTGAAGGAGACCCATCCCCATTCCCCATTACGTACCTTGTGAGGATCCTCGAAGCGTAGCCCTCCGCGACCTCGGGTGCTCGTCGGTTGAGAAAGAGAGGCCAGTGACTGAGGGACGGGAGGTGGAAAAGAAGAAGCAGAAGCCGTGTGGAGGCGTAGCTCCCAGGAAATTTCAGAGGCGACCGGCAGAGAGCGAATCTTTGAGGCGAAATTCCCCGCGCGGACTTTGGAGGGCGCGGCCATGGCCGTTGCTTGCCTGCGCTGACTCGCCTCGTCGGTGGACTGTGCTGCACCGCAACCGCGGACTTTGCGGCGGACTGGAGCCCGGGACAGCGACGGCCGCGGATCTGGTCCGGCGCCGCGCGAGCTGCAGCGGAGGCCGCTGGTTCAGTGTCTGCTATGTCCTTTTTTTGTGAGGTTTTTTTTAGCAGATTTGTCTTTTTGAGGTATGTGCTCGCTACTGGGCACTGGCTGTCACCTTCGTCACTTGGGCTTCGAGCCTGCAACGGCCCAGCGGATACTGTTTGGTTATGGCCCGTGTTTTTTTAGGTGGGTTTCTAAGTTATTTCCCAAATCTTTTTTTCTCATAAGCTGCTTAATAATAATGAATTAAACTTAGGCTCGAAAGAATTTCTTGTGCGGTTCGGTGGACGTCCAATCGTTCTAGGCTTCTACCTAGCTACTAGTACAAGCAATTTCTTCATCCGTTTGTGCAGCAGATGAAAGCATCCATTCATCTGGCGTGTAAATAACCTAAAACAAGACGACTCCTGAATTAGCCCCTGTCAAGTCAAGCTGCGTGTGCGGTCTTCTTCTTCAGCCGAACACGTTAATTCTCAGAGCAAATCACGGGGCTACGAGACGATTGTCGAGAAAGCAACGGAAGCCGAACACGTTCTTCGTTAGTTAGTAGTACTATATAGCGTTTATTATAGAGGCTGACTCCACAGGTAATACAGATTAGCCTGATGATGCTCCACATTGGCTATTTGGCTTCATTTTTTCCTAGGTTCGTCCCTGGTGTAGAGGACTTCCGGTCACTAGGGGCGTATTTGGTTGCCCACGGAGAGCCCGTGCAGCCTGTGGAGAGGTGTTTTCGGCTTGTTTGCTTGCCTGGGCTGCGCCGCGTTCTTGCATAGCACGAACTTTAAAGCACCCTCGGACCAGACCCAGCGGGAACGCTCGATTCGGCTGTTTCCGTGGAGCCACCCTCGCGTAGGCAAAAAATCGGGCCAGCCTGCACGCGCGGGGAAGGGGCGGGAGACGTCGCGTCCCTTCGAGAACACGCGCCATAAATCTCCTCACCGCCCATCTCCCCCACTCACTCCACTCACTCGTCTCCTCTCTCCTCTCTTCATTGGCGGTTCCTCTGCCGCCGGCACCTCCACAGCTCCGCCGCTTGCATCTTCGGTGGGAGAGGAAGGCATGCCGCCGTGCTTCTTCGTCGACCGGCTTGGATCTTCGTCGGCAGCGACAACCGCACTGCTCTCCGACTTCGTCGAGGGCTTCATCCATGGCGGTAATGATATTCTCCACCCCTTAAGAGCTAGTTTCAAGCGTATATCTGGTAGATTATTCGGCGTAGGTTGACATGCATAGTAGATCTGTCTCTTTTTAGTGTTCGATCTGCTAGTAGGGTTACATCTATGAACCATGTTCGTTAGAGGCTTTTCTTTGTGTTCATACTGTTGGGCATGTATTTGCATCTGTCTGTGAGTATTGTTGATGAGGGCTGATGATGAACAATAGCAGTACCGTCTTAGGGATTATGGGCACCGTTCCGAAAACAATGTACACTCGATGTCTACTTTGTGTTTGGCACGGTGCTCTGACCCCTATGAACGCTTCGTGATTTTGCTAACTGAGGGCATTAATAGATCTGCTAGATATGTTTGACGTTCTTTTTCCTGATCCGGGCCGATGATTAAACTAGGCCATGATAGTTGCAAGGAGATTGCATACAGAACCAAGTGGTCAATGCACGGACAATGCTTGTATTACCCCTTCGTTCTTGTATGCACTCTTTTTTGTCACAGATGGCTTTGATGTATGAGGCCTCAATTTTATTGAGTGTGCATTCGAGAGGTGTCTTTTAGTATCTACGACTGTGCAAAATTTGAAGTATTTCTGTGTGTTAGTAGGTACTAAGAGATCATCTTTTGAGTGCTGATTTATAACTTGTGCCAATGATGAACGGTGATAGCACTTCTGGCACTGTCAACACAAGGCAGCCACCAAAATTAAGAACCTTGCACAAGTGCTTGTGTCTTATACTTGATTTTGTTGGTTGTCATGTGGTGCTTGCGTGATAACCTGACTGAGGCTTCTGTGCTCTGCATTTTATTTGTTGGCCGATGATTGTAATGTGGCACAGTTTTGGTGCAAGAGGTGTCTCCACTGTACCTTGAGTGATGTACAAGTAGAATTCTTGTGCACAACCCTTGGTACCGTGGAGCCATTTCTTGGCACCACGGCTTGTGCTCTTGTTTATGAGGCTGATTTGTTGTTCTAGTTTCATTTTCTACTTTTCACCAAGCCGATGATTACAATGTGGCATGACATATGTGCATGGAGTAATGTATAGAACCTTGAGTAATGTACAAGTTCAAATTTTGTGCACACCTCTTGGTCCCTGTACAGGGTCATCTCCCTGTGATCTTTGTTTGCCATTTCTTATGAGGCAATCTTCTGTTCTTGTGCCTATGATGATATGTTCGACTTGTGAATCACTTTAGGTTATGTCAGCAGTAGACAGCCAACAAAATTAAGAACTAAGCACAACTCATTGTGTCTTGTACTTCATTTTGATGGCTAGTCCGGTGCTGCATACTTGTGAATACCTTCTCACTGCTCAACTGAGGCATCCATCTGTTTTGATGTGCTGTGCAGCCTATGATGACATGTTGAACATGTGAGGCAATATAAACACTCTCACCACCAGACAACCACCAAAACTAAGAACCTTCACAACTAATAGTGTGTTGTACTTTGTTTTTGTTTGCTTGTCTAGTGGCGGATAATTGTGTAGACCTTGCTCAACATAACTGAGGCTACGTAACATCTCCTTTGGCTATGATGATATTTGACTATGCTGTTATTTGACACACAAGTTGGCTACTTGTTTTGCAGTCTGAGAAGGGCAAAGAGGTTGTTCAGGAAGGAGCCAGTGCGTCCAAGAGGAGGAAGGCCCCCCCTGGGGCACTTCCACGACGATGTCTCTCCAACGCACTTCTGCAAGGTTATCCGGGCACCTGGGCTGGACTTGCTGCCCATTCCTCCAGCATTCCGCCATCATCTAGGAGCCATCCCTAAAGAGATCTTGCTCAAGACGAACACTGGCTGCAACTGGGTGGTCACCGTCGTCGACCATAATGGGTCAGCTACGATTGACAATGGATGGGCACCATTTGCAATGTGCCACAACATTAAAGCCGGGCACTTCGTCAACTTCAAGATGTTAAGCCTACTGTTTACAGAGTCACCATCTTCAACACCGATGGCACCGAAATTGTGAAGAGGTGTGATCAACATCCCATGAACCTTGTTCTGAAATCTCCAATCCAGAATGCCTGAATTCTGTCTTCACCTCTGTCTTTCCGTGTTAAGTTGAACTATGCCTGTTAGTTGGTGTCTGCTACTCTATGAACATTCCGTGAACCTGCTTTGTTGTTTAAGGCTATAGTTGACTGCCCGTGCGTTGCCACGGCTGCACAAATTTCTTTCTCTTGCTCATCTAACATACAAATCATCATCCTGGTTCAAATTTGAATCCTGGTTAGGCACCGTGGCAGACCTGCATTTTACTTCTTCACATCGCTACAAGAACTACTAAATATTCATATTGGTTCCTCTCGCTAAAAATGGTTCTAAATACATTTTTTTCTATATGGAATTGCAAAAAAAAGGCCTTTCAGTTTCAGTCATTTATGGTATTGTCTGTAACCATGTCGAATTGATACATTAGCCTCTAAAATAAACGTAACACTATATGTATGTATGTGTGCATTAACACCCAGCAAGTGCATACAATTATGTGGTTATGCGGGCAAAGTGTACCCAGTTAACCTGTACAAAGTCATGATCTTGAGTGTACCATCATTTTTTTTCTGCCAAAGTAATTCTACATGATAGACAACGTACAGACCTAACAAAGTAACAATGCCCAGAATTTTTCTGATAGATGACCACACTATAACTGGATATGGCCAAACAAGCTAAAACAACCTGAATTGATACACAAATCTGAACTTCAATTATTCCGGTGGCTGCTGCATCTCAGTACATATACACGGTTAATTTACATCAAGAAAAAAAAGTGACACAAAACTCTAAACTTCGTTTTGCTGGCAACACTGGAAGATATACGAAACTATGAACTTCAGTTAAATTACATCAAGAAAAGAAAGTGATACACAACTATGAACTGCAATTAGCCAACAGTAGCAGAACTGCCATTGTTGTTATTAAACTTAGATGTACAAGAATAGGACAGAAGTAACAATATTTCTCTCCCTGCCACAAAGCAGAGTATCTCCCCTCACTGTGAAAAAGCAGAGTATTTAACTTTGCTACAAAGCAGCTCATGAACTACAGAAAATCAGTCAACTTTCATCCTCTGCTTCGCCTTCTCAGTGCACCGCACACCTCCAGTCCACTCACTCCTACCAATGTGGCGTGATCTCTTCGATTTTTCATCTCCAGCAAGCACTGTTTAATAGCAAACTAACAGAGACAAATAGCCAACAGAACACAATATATTCACTTGTTTTTGTACATATATCCAAAACACAGAACTTGGAAAACCTAACAGATATAACAGAAGAAGCCCAAACATATACGGGATGTATCTTTTGCCTAGTCAACGAAACTGGTGATTTCCTATGTAACTATTGGCCCATTCTCAATTTTTAGCGGTAAGACAACAATAATTGATAAAATTGACAAAGATAAAGGAATCTGTATGTGAGAATTACCTTGAATTGCAGAAAAAGTTTGTGTCAGCGTACTTGGGCAACTAAAGGCATAAGAGCTTGATGATGGATGTCCCATCAGTGAACCTGTAGGGCACTCTAGTACAATGGAATTCATGCATGGGGTATCTCGTCTAGATGCATAACTTGCATTACGTTGAGCTAGAAGTATCTGCCGCTCTTCGGGTGGTAGGCTTTGCCGACGCGCTCGCTGGCGTGCATTTCTTTCTTGCCTCTCCTCTGGTGTTAAACTTTGCCTTCATGCTCGCTGGCTTGCATTCCTCTCATCAAGTGGCATACACTGTCGTTTCTCTCTTCTTCGTGCATTAATCTCTTCCTTTTCCTTAGGTGTCAAATTTTGCCGACGTGCTCTAACACGTTCTCGCCTTGCTTGGATTTGTTCTGGTGTACGGCTAGCATATCTTATTGCTTCACGTGCACGTTTTCGCCCTACAACATTTACATGAGAAATTAATTGAGTGGGTAAACCGAATTACATAAGCAAACACTTTTGCCTTATAGATTTACCTTTTGAGCTTTCTCCTCGCTGCAAGCCCTCGATTGATGTGAGCATACCATCGACCACTGTGTTATTACACAAGTTGGACCATAAATGGTTAGGTACAAATAAGAAATATACAGCCAATTGTTTTGCCAAATAGTAAGGTACATGATACCAACCTTTTTATTTTCCATTAGCACTTTGTTGGCACGAGAGCTGTAACATTTGGGGCGTAAGACCTGCTGGCTTTCCCCAAAAAACAGAGTTAGAAAAAATTGAATCAAAAGCTGAAAACACAAAAGCTAGTACGGCCGTTATATGCAATCTAACAAAAAAAATACTATTCTTTGCCAGACATTCCTTTTTATGTCAGTTGATCATCATTAAATCCGAAATTGCATATTGGATGAATTTGAACAGCATTAGGTAAGCAAGATGAAAACAAAATAAATGATATGCACAGGTGTAGCAGCCCAACAGTACAAACCAAAACATAACAGTTTGCAGGGGGTCATAGACAGAGTAACAGGGCAAAACACCTTCTGATAAGGAGGTGTGCTGCTCACTGGAATGGAAAACAAAGCAAAAGGTTACAAATATACCATTGAACAGCATGTCCTGAACAGGTTTTACAATATATTAACTTGATAAAGTGAGAAGGTAATGGTTTGGTAAAATAATGGAAATCTTCCTTGGAAACAAATGAAACGTTATGCCACTTGCAACTTGGTAAATTAAAAATAGTTTCTAACAATATATAGGTTTGCAGGTAACAAAGGCTGACATTTGTATGAATTTATTCCAGATTTAAATACAAAATACAATGTGATGCAAATGGCTTGTGTAAGATAGGGAAAAACTACAAACTGAATAAATAGATTCACTCCTAATCATGAAGATTTGATGAATAAGACGAATTAATGTGGCAAATGAATGGCTAGGCCAGTAAAGATGTAACATTGGTTTGATATAGCTGTGATGATATCGTTTTCAGGTTTCCAGCATGAATACATATGAATTTTGCACATTACTAAATAAAGTAATCCACCAGCATAGTACGCACACTACTAAATAAAGTAATCCACCAGCATAGTACAGGTTGATTGTATCCAACAGACTATAAGTTTACACGACATATAACAGCATTTTTTCAACTAAAAAATGAAGCAACATAGCTGTCTGGGAAACAGCACATATTAGCAATATATATTTTTTTCACCTGCAATTTTCAACCAAATCCGAAGACCCTTATCCATTGCAATCATTAGTAAATTTTTTGATTGCATACCTTTGTCCTCGGAGAAGCAAATCAGAAGGCGAAGGGCAGTAAATCCACCTCCTCACACTCCAATCGATCTGAAGATATGAGAGAATGACCACCGTATTGCTTCTTGGGATGTAGTTCGAGCAATGTGAGTCTCATCTGCCTGCTCACTTGTATTTATATTGGGCTGCAAGAGTGGTTTCTAGACAGTTCGACCTAGGCGGGCGGATTCAGGTGACGAAAATTTGAATTTGGGAGGCGGCAAGGGTGGGAAAGATGAGGTTTGGGAAGGAGAGGCGGTAGCCGAGCATAGCTCCAGAACATTCCGTCGAGCGCGTCGGTGGGAAGTTTAAATAGTAGTAGGTGGCGAGGCCGCGGCTGAGGATGAGCACCGTGTAGCCGGCGGCGTACTTGTGGAGGTCGGAGTTGGAGAAGGAGGAGAGAGCGGAGGAGATGCGCCGGCGGAGGGCCGGCGCCGCCGGCGTGCCTGCCGAGCCCGGCGTGGGAGGAGACATGGGAGGGGGCGGAGGGATGGCGATGAGGAGGGTGAGGTGGTCCTGGGCGGTGGGACTGCTGTGGAATAGAAGGATGTGGGAGAAGCGCCGGTGGAGGGTCAGCGTCGGCGGCGTGCCGAGGTCGACCACGGAGACATGGGGAAGGGGCGCAGGAGACGGCGAGCTGGGGGGCTGTGGTGGGCGTTGGAGTTGAGGGAGACAAGAGAGGCTCCGGGGGCAGACTTCACCGGCGGCGGCCACCGAGCCATACCGGCTCCGACGCTGCCGGCTGGCCGGCAGGTTGCTGGCTCCCACGTCTTTTCCCCAGTGTTCAGGTCGGGAAGAGATAAGAAGACAAGGACTTTCTGCGAATATGTAACGGAATGTGGGGTCTTTTCGTTAAATTGCCAAAGATTGCTTCGTGTTCGTTAGATGTGAATCGAACGGTCGTTGATGAAAGATGGCAGTCACACCATCATCACCAACTGTGGTTTTTATAGGAGTGGAGATGACTATTATCGTATGAGCTTATGACTGTAGTGGTTCGTATCTTTGCTGGTAAGCTCACCACTCCAAACGGGACTGGACAGAACATTGTTGGCAACCAAACGGGATGCACAACATCGCTCAGTCCGCGTTTTTGCAGGACCAGCCCGGCAGAGCCACGGATGCAAAGTGCCCAAAATCCTGCCAGGCCACGGATACAAAGTGCTCAAAATCCATGCGAGCAACCAACAGACCCTAGCATGCATGCAGCGTGTCCAAGTGCAACAAAGCGTGACGAGCTGCTGGTGCAACGTCGCCAGCAGAGAATGGTCGGCCGGCCGGATGATCAGTCTACAGCGTACCAGTGTGACAGCCTGACAGGAACTAATGGTTTTGTGCAAGCATTAACGACTTCACATTTGTCTCGTATAGCACCGTCGCTGTATATTGTGTTTATGATTTAGTGTACTATGTATGCTCCGTGAAAAGACAGGGTCAGATGAGCAGGCAGAGGTCGTGAGACGTCTTTGTCTCGGTTGCCGGCCGTTTGGGATCTTCTAGCTCTCGATCTGTGCCTTTTGCTGCCACTGTACGTGCATGTGATCATCATCTGCAGCCAGCCGGGCAGCAGTATATGTACTTGGGAGTTTTAAGTTTCTTTATCTGAAACCATGGGTAGAGTAGAAAAGAAAACCTAGTGTCAGCGGCCGAGCAGCTGTCGAGAAACTTCAACGATCCGTCCTCGTGAGTATCGATCAACATAAAGTTAGGCTACTTCGTCGTGGGCCGATGTGTATAGCAGTAGTGGACTCGATCCGTGTGTGTTGGTTGCATGTCGTTACAAACGACAGCTCGCTTATTGTGATGGGAGTTGGGTTCTAGCTAGCCACAACTCTTCCTTAATTTTGCGTTAGAGACTCGATCGATCTTGATGGGTGTTTTTTCGGTGCACGCACGCATGGTCATGTGTTCAAAGGCTATAGCTACGAGAGCTAGCCATGCACTAGTGTACTTCTAGAATTGTTGCATGTCTTCTAGTTTTTCTCGGGTGCGTGTGACTTTGTATGGACTTGCTTAGCATGTTGCTTTATTTATAAAGCGGGGCGAAAACCTGTTTCAAGAGGAATTATTGCATGTGCAGAACACCGTCTCGAACATGGCACAACAGTAAAGTAAAGTATGGCAACGTAGAAAACGAGCCAATCGCTGTGAAGAAACACGTTTTAGCAAGAAAAAGAAACGTTTACCCGAAAAAAAACTAGGAAGAAGCACGCACGAAACGATTAACGAACGTAAGCTAGCTAGCTGGCTCGTTTTCGGTGCAGCTAGACGTCACCTCGATGCTGCATGCTCTTGGGCTTGGACCCGGTCCATGACGTCACGTACGGAGCGATGCTGATAGGAGATCCAACTCAACTTGCTCCACGTATATCCTTATTGGTCAAGACATGTTAGTTCCCACACTGGGATGCAGCTACTTTTGAAATTTTGATGAACCTACTCCATCTGTTTTCGAGAAGCCGTCAATCGCCTCCAACACCGAACTTTTGAAATTTTGATTTGACCAACTAATATTCATAAAAGAGTTTATTTATGTTTCATTCGTAGCACGATGCCCGTGAATTCGACAACAAAATACTTTCACAGTAAATCTAAAAAAGGCATGCCTTAAAGACTAGACATCGTCCAAAAAGGAAAAGTTAGTAGACTCGGTCCAAACCATCGATTCACAACAAAAGAAATTTGCAGACTTATTAGATAGGGATATTAATTGTATGGTATGCGCTTCTAACCCATCCAGGTGTGTGATGTACAACTATTAGTGTTAACTTTCTCCATAGTAAACGTCCCACTGTGTCCATCCCGATCACCTGTCTCCGACCCTAGTGACCAGATCTACGGCCATCGTCCGTTGCCTCCTGATCACAACGCGCCATTGCTATCTACTTTGTATTCCTCCGAGCTAATGATTTTCCTCTTCCTGGAACCACCCACCATCGGTCTTTGTTATTGCTTGGAGTGTCGGCATATACGTGATGACTCGCCTTACTTGTCCAACTCGACCACATGTGTACTTCCTTCACTTAGCCCGACACCTCCGAGACAGACCCTGAGAGGGGTGACAAATCGTGAATTCATGAATCCTTTCCCTTCCATCTACACAAGCTACCCTAATTCACTGGTGAGATCTCTATCTGGCAAGTTGTGCATCTTGTTTGGTTTATCTCTTCTTGTCACATTGCGGTCAAAACTGACCACCAAGGGGATCATGTTCCATAACACCGAACTTTTGAAATTTTGATTTGACCAGCTAATATTGATAAAAGAGTTTATTTATGTTACATTCGTTGCACGATGCCCGTGAATTCGACATCAAAATACTTTCAGAGTAAATCTAAAAATGGCATGCTTTAAAGACTATGACATCGTCCAAAAAGGAAAAGTTTGTACTGGAAACTCTTGCCATGGTATTCGATTCATACGAGTAGACTCGGTCGAAACCATCGATTCACAACAATAGAAATTTGCAGACTTATTAGATAGGGATATTGTATGGCTGACCCATCCAGGTCTGTGATGTACAACTATTAGTGTTAACTTTCTCCATAGTAAATGTCCCACTCTGTCCATCCCGATCACCTGTCTCCGACCCTAGCCACCAGATCTACGGCCACAGTCCGTTGCCTCCAATCACACGGCGGTCGCTATCCCACACCATACTTTGTACTCCTTCCGAGCCAATGATTTTCCTCTTCCTGGAACCACCCAACATCGGTCTTTCTTATTGCTTGGAGTGTCGGCATATACGTGATGACTCGCCTTACTTGTCCAACTCCACCACTACGTGCCCGAAACCTCTAAGACCCTGAGAGAGGTTACAAATTGTGATTCATGAACCCTTTCCCTTCCATCTACTGAAGCTACCATAATTCGCTGGTGAGATCTCTATCTAGCAAGCTGTGCCTCATATTTTCTCTATCTCTTCTTGTCACATTCGGTCAGAATTGACCACCAAGTGGATCTCATCTATACCTAATAATAAAAGCATTAAGGTTTCTTGTGGTACGTCATTTTTTTTTCCGATTTTACCCTCCCACCAAATCACATAATACGCACCTATGCCATCGAACCGTTTTTTGGCAGAAAATTACGGACCACTGCCACCGCTAAGGTACATACCGATTCGTTTTTTTCCGTCGTTGTAATCATCGTCTCTCGTTTCGTTTCGTCTCGTGCGTACACAAGTGGACCTACAAAAAAGGCGTGCCTCATGGGCTGGGCCTCGATGCAAGTTGCGCCTACGACACCTGAACTCACTCAGCTGCTACTGCTCCTCAACGCACCTGCACCTGCAAAAGGCATCGAGACTGTAAACGACGCAGCTGCACCTGCAAAAGGCCGCCGCACTCCTGTTCTGCTCACCGGCAGTCCTCCGGCGAGGCACGGCCCCACCGGCCTATTCCCTGCGTCGTTTACAGTCCCGATTTTGATCGGATATTTTCGAGCCGGCCCAACGTGCGCCGTGGAGAGGCTGCGGTCGGCCATGGCACCGCCTAACCCCTGCTTCGAGGAGATGCAAGCATAGTGCGGCAGGACAAGCAGCAGGCAGTTCGTGCGGACAAAGATGAGTGGAAGGACGAACAACACATAGCTTAGACTGTCAGGGGTCAGCCCTCCCGGCCTCCACTCCTCCGACGTGGTTGCCTCCGCCCTCACTGCCAGATCGCTCCAAGTGCTCAATCCGGCGAGGTAGCCGATTTGGACCAGCCTAGCCCACGTCCTAGACTGCTCGGAACAAGTTCGAGAAGCTGTGTCTCTAGATTGTGCTCTTCTACGGCAGCAGCGGCCAACATATGTGCAACAATTATATATGCCGTGACGTTGGAGACTGACTGTAAATTAGCTCTGACGGGGTAGTGTCGCTAATGACCGGTAAGCAAAGCGATGCACCTTTCCTCTTTCCAATATCAGATCCCTTTTTCGTAGTCTGATGTTGGCATCCATGAAGAGAAAGAATTAGACCGTGCATACCGCCTGTATTGATGGAAGATTGAGCTGCTAGAGAGGAGACTCGAGGCATTGGATTGGATAGTGCATGCATGTGTGGCACTCTGATAGCCCCTCGGAGGATCCCCACTCTATGTTCACTCTCCCTGTTCACATCAGCAATTAAGGTTTACTTATGATCTAGGGCTAGATTGAATTGATGATGGTCTTGCCACACATTATACTGAAGAGGTCTGGACGGTTTTCTTCCGTTGGCGGAGGGCGTGGCATCATTGACACATGTGAATTTTGGCCATTCCATTAGCTTTAATTACGCATTTACGCAGTTACCTTGCGGGCCTTGAACAATGGACCCGTTTAACATCACTAGGAAAGGCCAGAAAGAAAGTGCTGGAGCAGAAGTGCATAACCATATTGCTGTTGTCAAAACACAAACAGAACTTGATACAGTCATACAGAAGCTTTGAAGAAACCTGCTCAAGATTGGGGCAAAATTAATTTGGACGCTAGCTTTACGTGGGAGCTGAATGTGGTGCCTGGGGTGCGGCCTTCAGAAATGATCATGGCCAGTCATTAAGTCGGTCTGGGTTTCTTTTCAAGATGCAAATGCTGCTACAGCCTACAGGTGAAGCAATCGCGTGCCTTTTGAAGGTGCGATCAACTGAACTGTAATTGATCGTCGAGATGGACTGCTCCTCTATTTTCATTGTTTGGAAAATTCAGTAAGGATAAATCAGAGGTGGGATTCATTGCTAACAAATTTCATTTGTTGACACCCTCGGTCCACCAGTTCTGTCAAGAATCAGTAGGAAAGGGAAGCCAATGGTATTGCTCACGACCTTAGTGGCTTAGTCGATTATGTCGTAGGGAGTTGTACGTAGGTGGCGCGTCGAAAGTCAAAAGTGGCCTCACTATATTCTAACCACCCGTGAAAGATAAAATAGGGGTGGATTAGATTAAATTAAAGTACTGTTTTATATATAGTATAAAGTAGTAGATAAATATTTTTTATATTAACTATAAAAGAATATGTCACATAAAAGATAGTACAAACTAATGTTGAGATTAATAGTACACTAAATCAAAACATATTTCAATTATTCATTATTTTATTTTGTGGATTTTTTAACTTTTATATGAATTAATATTATTTGTGTGTATCGATTTGGTACTTACAGGAAATTAATAAAATATATATGGTGAAATATATAGCGAGATTAGATATATATTTAAGAAAATCAAATTCTGATTATCGAGTGGATTTCAATTGAAGAAAATAGTAGACGGGTACAAGAGGATGAATCAGAAAAAGGAGGGAGCAAGATTCATTCCACTCCTTTTTTTTCACTCGTCGCTCTCTCTCCGCCAACACCACATCGATGTCGATAGAATTTATTTAGAATTCGTCGAAAAAATGTCCATGTGTAGCCAGTGTTGTAGCTTATATCCCGTTGCAACGCACGGGCATTTTTACTAGTATTCCATAAAACCGCTAAGTGTCTCACATGGCAATCGGGCATGGTAGAGAGAGTCCAGCTCCAACCACCAAAATGTGTTCCTTCGTCCTAGTTCTAGATTAATCTCAGTAACATACCACGAGTTGTCCAACATTGGATAAAAGAGCTAGAGTTGATTAAGGAGCATTGATATGTCAAAACTGGCAATTAACCCAATAAAACCCACTTTTTTGTCGTGGTCAGGTTGGGTGCACTTTGATCACAATCCAAACATACCAAAGGCAATGCCATCATCCAAGAAGGCGGACTTTAAATGGGAAACTCTTGACATGGGTTTGATGCATCTTAGTGGAACTGGTCCAGATATAACAGTTTACAATATTAATATTTGCATATCATTTACATCAAGATATTGTTTGGTCTGTATATTAAACCATCCCGGTAGGTAGGATGCATAAACTATCAGTACCAGGTGTCTTTATCTTGAGCGTCCCACCCCTTTGCATCATATCCATTTGTTCTTACACCGCTGCCCTAACCATTAGATCCATGCTCACGGCCCACTCCATCCTAATAATATGTGCCACCACTATCCTCTGCTCTACTTTTTACCTCTTCTCTGTCAAGGGTATCCCTCTTTCTAGCACCACATACCAACAATTACTCTTTATTGCCATGTGTTAGCTCGCCTTGCCCATCGATCCAACTCTAGACCCTAGGCAAGGGGGTAAGGGCGACAATGGTGAGTTCCTGAACCCTTCCATTCCTCCTGCCTCAAACTAAACTAATTCACCAGGGAGGTTTGTAGCTCTTGAGTTGTGTCTCGTGTTCTTCCTTTTTATTTTGTCATGACTCGAGGTCCGAATTGCTCTGCCAAGGCGGTTTTACATAGTCACCCGTTGTTTTTTTAGAGAGAAGGCCTAAGCCCGGCTTCATATATAAATCCAACATGGTAACAAGTTCGTACATCGGTGGAAGAAACCACCACTTAGTGCGCCCATCACCGTACACCGCCTATCTGTCTCTGGCTTAACCATCAACCTCCAATTTTGCATATAAAAGAACATTATGAAGAGACAATTTGCAGATTGGTTAATGACTTTGTGTTCAACGGTCACCTTATTGTGGATATTCATAAGCGCCCAACACATCGCAGCAAAACTAAACCAGAGATAGTGTACTCGCGTAAGCCCCTAAGCAATCACCATGAAATCTCCGGCCCTACCTGGGTTCAAGGAGCAAGACAAGATCTCCCGAACCTAAGTTTAGCCGGATATCGATAGAGAAAAAAAAAGTGGTGTGCATCCTCCTTATCACTAAACAGCTCACGTTGTTTCAGATGGACACAATTGTTTCGGGCGGGTAGAGTCCAACTCCAAAAAAACTTTGTCCCTTCACCCTACTTCCTTCGTTAACCCTGGTCACATACCATATGAGGAAGAACACGCATAAACAAGCTGTCTTTCAATTGCTGCCTGTTTTAAGCCTGTACCGTCATAATAAACCTCCTCAATTGGGCACAAAATAGATTGGCACGCACCTATTAGTCTACTACTGCTGTCTACACGCTAAATAAGAAATTAAGAATACATAAACTGATCAAGCTAAGTTTTTATGGGCAGACATTGACAATCGTATACGTTCACACTAAACGGCCAGTTATCCAGCCAAAGTTAGCAAGTTTCCTGTCTTTCTGTTTATCCTTTTTTATGCACAAGCGTCAAGGTTACATGATACTACAAAAATAATACTAGTACTATCTTTTGGGAGATACAAAAGAGCTTTCATATTACGTCCTGGTCTCTGCATCGTCGACTGCTTACTGTAGCAGACTAGCACGGAGTGTATATATGCATAGGTTTTCTGAAGTTCTAGATGTGCTACGTGTGGGTGATTGAGTGGAGTCTCTGCACAGGTTGGTGCTAGATATCCATGGCCGCCGACCGAACGAGAGGAGAAGAAACGCTGGAAGATAGCTGCAGATGCCGAATCCTGGAACATCTGTGAACAGGGACAGAAGAAACTGACGCAACCCAGATGTGACACTCTGCGGGTCACCTGACAGCGGCTGGTATGAAGGAATTTTCGCACGCACATCAATGCTCCCAGCGCCGGCGTGTGCGACTCGTCTCGGTCACGGCCTATATAAACCCCATCGACCACGCGAGCAACACGGAGCTAGCTGCACCGATCAAATACCGTTACCATTTCTCCCACCGCGGGCCGACGTCACGTCATGGCCTCGGCGGTCGACGAGGAGAAGAGCCTCGGCGCTATGGAGGACGAGAGCGGCGGCGGGGGCGGTGGTAAGAAGGCTAGTAGGTGGCCGGGGTTCGTCCACTTCTTCTTCCTCCTCTCCGTTGTCATGTGCGCGCTCGTGTACGCCCCGCGGTTCCTCGCGCCCGCCGCTGGCGTCGACTTCTTCGAGCCTCGGCCGTCGTCGTCAGGTAGAGCGACGAGAGGACATGGAGGAGGTGTCGGCGGCAATGCGGTCGACGACGTGGTGGTTCTGGACAATCAGGTGCGCTCCCCGTGCGCGTCGATGCCCAGCCACGGCATCTGCTGCGACCGATCGGACTTCAACACTGACGTCTGCTTCATGGCCGGCGACGTGCGCACGGATGCCGCGTCTCTCTCGTTCCTGCTCTTCCCGCCGGCACACGCCGCGTTCAACGCCACTGTGGAGAACAAGGAGGAGCGGATCCGGCCCTACACGCGCAAGTGGGAGCGGCACCTGATGGCGGGGATCCACGAGCTGCGCCTCCGCACTGCCCGGCCAAACGAGACGGCGTCCGGGCAGCACCGTTGCGACGTGGTCCACGACGCGCCGGCGCTGGTGATGACCGCGGGCGGGTACACGGGCAACCTGTTCCACGCGTTCAACGACGCGTTCCTGCCGGCGTGGCTGACGGTGCAGCACCTCCGCCGCCGCGTCGTATTCGTCGTCCTCGCGTACAACCCGTGGTGGGCCGGCACGTTCAGGGAGCTCGTCTCCGGCCTGTCGGAGCACCACGTCATCGATATCCTCCACGACAAGCGGACGCACTGCTTCCCGGGCGCGATCGTGGGGACACGCTTCCATGGCATCCTCGCCGTCGACCCCGCGAGGACCCGGGACAACCGCACCCTTGTCGACTTCCACAGCTTCCTCGCCGGCGCGTACAGAGACGTCGACGCACCACCGGAGCAGCGTAGCACGACGAACACATCTTCACGTCGACCTCGGCTGGGGATCTTCTCGCGCAAGGGCACGCGGGTGATCGAGAACGAGGCGGCCGTGGCCCGGTTGGCGGCGTCCATCGGGTACGACGTGTCGATCCTCGAGACGGCGAACGGCGCGCCGCTGTCTTCAGAGTATGCGGCGGTGAGCGCGTGCGACGTGCTGGCGGGCGTCCACGGCGCCGACCTGACCAAGCTCCTGTTCCTGCGCCCGGGCCGGGCCGCGCTCCTCCAGGTGGCCCCGCTGGGCGTGCCGCCGATCGCGCGCGGGTGCTACGCGGCGGCGTGCGGCATGATGGAGGTGCACTACGAGCAGTACGACGTGCTGGCGAGCGAGAGCTCGCTGCGGCGGCGGTACGCGGCCGACGACGTGGTGGTGGCCGACCCGGAGAAGGCGAAGCAAGGGAAGGGATGGGACCTCGTAAAGAACGTCTACCTGAGCGGCCAGAACGTGAGCCTCGATCTTGACAGGTTCGGGGATACGCTGCGGAAGTTGCACTCCCGCGCTCTGAGGCTGCCGGTCGCCGCGTAAATGGAAGTTCGCCGTGAAAACGTGCCCGCCGACGAGTTGCCGATGAGCTGCTGATTAGTTTTATTCTTCTAGGTCCGGCGGCCGCGGCCGGAGATTGTTACGTGACAGGGTGCCGCGATCGCAACCGTTTTGTATTCTTGTTCGTCGCCACAGTGCGTGGAAATACTTTTTTTTTGATTGACAGTGTGCGTGGAAATACTTTGTTATTATAGGAAAAACGTTGTTTGTTTCTTCGGATGCGTGTGGGAAATAAGGAAGGAAATGGTGACAAATGTATATATGGCGCCGTGTGGCCGCCGGCCGGCACAGGCTGCCGACGGTGGTTTGGTTGCGTGCAGGCAGCTCATACATATGGATTGTTGCATTTCGTTATTCTTCTATCATTGGAAGACCAAAATTAAAAGGACAAAAATAATTTTTTAATTAATGTTGCTTTTCAAAATGAGGCATACAATAAATTTTAGCTTGATTTGCATCCATCTGTGGTCGATCGGCTGGAATATGCATGTTCTTTTTAGAAAGATGGCAGAACATAGATTTATGAACCAAATCCAGCTTTCTAAAGTTTGATGCGTATACATAGAAAGGATCAATATTATTTAATATGAAAGTATATGGAGTATATATGATGGTTATACACAATACTCTCTCTTTCCCAAAACTATTGTAGCTATAGGTTTATACCAAGTCAAACTTCTTGGCTGTATTTAAAGGAAAATATGTCAATACCTGCAAGCACAAATCTATATAGCACCATTAAAATATATTTACTTTGAATCTAGCAAAAATAAATTCGTGTCCTACATAGTGATTTTTTCTATTTTTTTAAAAATGAAATTAATTTTACTTAGAACAGACCTATATCTTTTTTTTTGAATTTACAGACCTATATCTTAGTTATACTAGATATGAGTAGAAGGGAGTGAGTATATTTTATTATATAAGAGTACAATATACGAAAATAAATACTACTCCCTCCGATCGGTAAAGCACTTGTTTTCGTATGGAAAGCACTGAACGAATGGGTACTCAATGTCACGATGGATACGTCGCGGACGAACGGTGCTCACTCAGAGCCTCAGACGACGTCGACGGAGGAGGAGGACAGCGTGAGAAGTTTCCTGGGCTCTAGGCAATGGATGTGACCAATTTTCTGACAGTTACGTGATGGAGTCCAACTGCGCGGGCCTGGTGGCATTATGTACGAGACATGATTTTTTTTTTTTTGGAGAAAAAAAGAAGGAAGTACTCGTACGTACGAGAATGACATGCATGGATTTGATTGAGCATCCGTTGATTCAGCATGGCCCCCGAGCATTTTGCCGTACTGGACAGCGCCGCCGTTTGGTCCTGGGCCGTGTGCGGTCATCTAGCCCAGACCAGTTCTAGTAAGATATTTAGATGGACGTCTAGGCCCAAATTCTGCGTCGGGCCGTAGTCCGCAGACCGACGGAACGATGAGCACTCTGTGTTGCTTTTTGGTGAATGCTATATACCGCCCGTTAGCGGCGCGAATCGGCCGCGCCGCTAACGGCACCTACTACCTGGGCCGGCCCAATAGGGGCAGGAGCGCGTGCTTTCCTGTTTTTTTTTTCTTTCTTCGTTTTCCTTTTTCTTTTTCGTTTCGTTTTCGTTTTTGTTTTCTGTCTCAAATTCGAATTAAAATATTGTTCATTTTCGAAAATTGTTCATTTTTAAAAATTGTTCAAATTCGAAATTTGTTCATTTTTGAAAATTGTTAATTTCGAAATTTCTTTATTTTCGAAAATTGTTCAAATTCGAATTTTGTTCATTTTTGGATTTTGTACAAATTCGAAAATTGTTCATTTTCGAAAATATTCAAATTGGAAAATTGGTAATTTTTTCAAATTTGTTCATTTTCGAATTTTGTTCAAATTCGAAAAAATTTCATTTTCGAAAATTGTTCAAATTCAAAACTGTTCATTTTCAAAAATTGTTCAAATTCGAAATTTTTTATATTCGAAAGTTGTTCATTTTCGAAAATTGTTCAAATTCAAATTTTGTTCATTTTCAAAATTTGTTCAAATTCGAAATTTGTTCATTTTCAAAATTTGTTCATTTTCGAAAAATTGTTCAAATTTGAAATTTGTTGATTTTCGAAAATTATTCGAATTCGAAATTTGTTCATTTTCAAAATTTGTTCAAATTCGAAATTTGTTCATTTTCAAAATTTGTTCATTTTGAAAATTGTTCAAATATGAAATTTGTTCATTTTCAAAATTGTTCAAATTCAAAATTTGTTCATTTTCGAAGTTTGTTCATTTTCGAAGTTTTTTCATTTTTTTAAAATTATTTCAATTCGATATTTGTTCATATTCAAAAAAAATCAAATTTGAAATTTTGTTCATTTTCAAAACTTGTTCATTTTGAAAATTGTTCAAATTCGATTTTTTTCATTTTCGAAATTTGTTCATTTTTTGAAAATTGTTCAAATTCAAAAAAATTCATTTTCGAAAAAAATGCAAGGGTCGCCGAATGGGCCGGCCCATGGAAAGCTCGTGCACTTCCCTCTCTTCCGTTCCCTACTTAAAAAACAAGAAAAAAAGAGTTGAAGAAATATAAGTGAAAAAGAAAAATACGCCAAATAGGCCGGCCCATTAGCCGGCGCCTTTCAGGCGGGGCAAGCGCGAAGCGCCGCACTGGAGCGATGTATATCATGTCCCTTGCTTTTTCGGGAGAAGCTATGTACCGCTCCTTAGCAGCGCTAAGAGGTAGCGCCACCTGAAGACGCACCGCCGCCTGGCCTAGTGGGCCGGACCAGGTGCACTTTTTTTCCTATCCCACTGTTTTTCTTTTTCTTCTGTTTTCGTTTTCGTTTCTTTTTTTCGAATCTGAACAAATTTTGAATTTGAACAAAATTCGAAAATGAACAAATTTCCAATTTTCGAAAATGAACAAATTTTGAATTTGAACAATTTTTAAAAATGAACAAATTTCGAAATTGAACAATTTTCGAATTTCAACAAATTTTGAATTTGTCCAAAATTCGAAAATGACCAAATTTCGAATTTGAACGAATTTTGAAAATAAACAAATTTTGAATTTGAACAAAATTCGAAAATGAACTAATTTCCAATTTTCAAAAATGAATAAATTTTGAATTTGAACAATTTAAAAAATGAACAAATTTCGAAATTGAACAATTTTTGAATCTGAACAAAATTTGAATTTGAACAAATTTTGAAAATGAACAAAATTCGAATTTGAACAAATTCCGAAAATTAACAAATTTTGAATTTGAACAAAATTCAAAAATGTACAAATTTCCAATTTTCGAAAATGAACAAATTTTGAATTTGAACAATTTTTAAAAATGAACAAATTTCGAAATTGAACAATTTTCGAATTTCAACAAAGTTTGAATTTGTCCAAAATTCGAAAATGAACAAATTTCGAATTTGAACAAATTTCGAAAATGAACAAATTTTGAATAAAAGTCCCGGGCCTGATGGTTTCCCTGGTGAATTTTATCAGTTATTTTGGGATGAAATTAAAAAACCTCTGAAACGTCTTTTTGATGATTTCATTAAAGGGGTTTTGGACATTGGCCGACTTAATTTTGTAACAATTACCTTGGTTCCGAAATGTGATGATGCTATGTCAATGCAAAAATTTAGACCAATTTGTCTGATGAATACTAGTCTGAAGATTATCACAAAGGGCATCAATAATAGATTGGCACCGATTGCTGAAGAAATTATTGATAAAACACAAACAGCCTTCATGAAGAATAGATTCGTCATGGAAGGGGTTGTTGTGTTACATGAGGTGCTGCATGAGGTTAAAAGGAAAAAAGATGTCTGGGGTTCTTTTCAAAGTTGATTTTGAAAAGGCCTATGACAATGTAAATTGGGCGTTTTTGTACAATGTGATGCTTAAAAAAGGCTTTTCAAATCAATGGAATGACCTAATCTTTAGCATCATGACAAGTGGGAAGGTAAACGTGAAACTCAATGATCAACTAGGCCATTATTTCGCTATGTATATAGGGGTGAGACAGGGTGACCCCCTGTCTCCAATTATTTTTAACATGGCAGTTGATTCTACGAGTGTCATGGTACATAATGCACAGGAAAATGGGGTGCTGACAGGCTTGGTGCCTCATTTACAGGAAAATGGGATCGCCATACTTCAGTATGCGGATGACACCATTTTCTGTTAGATGAAGGGTTGGAAAATGCTAGGAATCTCAAATTTTTGTTATGATTGTTTGAACAAATGTCTAGACTTAAAATGA
The DNA here is from genome assembly GCA_947311845.1 of Poa pratensis. NCBI lineage: Eukaryota > Viridiplantae > Streptophyta > Magnoliopsida > Poales > Poaceae > Poa > Poa pratensis. The sequence goes on from CAMZMU010000027.1 coordinate 10,867,325, forward strand.
TTTTTTTAAAGTGAGGTGTACTGTCTTGGAAAATGCCGAGATCAGGTTCTTGCTTATGAGGAAATCTTTACGTGCAAATCTGGGGTCCTCCCTCTTAAGTACTTGGGTGTACCAATAGATAAGAAAAAACTTCTTAATTCTCATTGGAAACCTGCTAAGATAAAATGGAAAAGAAAGGAGGGTGCTGGCAAGGAAAGTTGTTAGATGTAGGGTCCAGAACTGTGCTTCTGAATGCTTGTCATACTTCTGTTCCTCTGTTCATGCTGTCCTTTTATAGAGTTCCGGTTGGCCCGAGGAAGAGAATGGATGTCTTTAGAAGTAGGCTATTGTGTAATGAGGAGCAGGGCATCAGGAAATACCACCTCCTAAATTGGGAAACTGTGTGTTCACCTAAGGATTTAGGGGGGTTGGGTGTGCTTGATCTAAATCTTATGAATATCAGCCTTTTGTGCAAATGGCTGTGGAGATTAGAAAATGAAGATGGCATGTGGCAGCGACTTCTGAGGAAAAAATACCTTCAGAAAGAAACGTTGTCGCAGGCCGGAGAGAGAGTTGGTGTGTCTCAGTTCTGGTCGGGTTTAATGAAAGTTAATCCCATTTTCATGAACTTTTGTGAGAGGGTTCTGGTTTCTGGAAACAAAACTAGATTTTGGGAAGATGTGTGGCACGGGAATAGACCTTTGGCAGTCGTGTTCCCTAGACTCTACGATTTGTCTTTTAGTAAAAATATTACTGTGGACAGGGTTGTAAGTTCTAATGGTTCCTGTCTAATCTTTAGACGAAGTTTGTGGGGTGATCTTGCTAAAGATTGGCACAGTCTTTTGCTAATCATCTTTGTGGTTGAACTTCGTCATGGTGACGATAAAATGACCTGGAAGTTGGGAAAGAAAGGGTTTACTGTGAAATCTCTGTACAAAGTTTTACATCTAAAACCCCCAGTGAAAGTTTTCAAACTGTTGTGGTGTATGAAGATACCTGCAAAAATAAAAACCTTTTATGTGGGCTGTAATGTGGGGACGTACTTTGACTAAAGATAATTTGAAAAAAAAGAGGCTGGGTGGGTTCGGAACAATGTATGTTCTGTGCTGCGGACGAGAGCATTAATCACTTGTTCTTTTCTTGCCTAGTTGCTAGGTTTATTTGGGATGTTTTTCAGTGTGCTTTTGGTACTCCTGTCCAACCATCATCGATGGCTGATTTGAGCAGGTGGACTGATTTCTTTACGGGCCAGGAGAAGGCAACTGTTAAAGTGTGCTTAGCTGCTATTTTCTGGACCATTTGGAAGGCCAGAAATAAAGCTTGCTTTGAAAATATCATGCCTAGTGATCCATGTGATCTTGTGTACTCTATTTGTCATTGGCTTGACTATTGGAGTGAATTGCAGAAACAAAAGGGTCACGAGGCGCTTCAGCGAGGAACTGAAGTCCTGAAGATGGTGATCCGAGAAATCTTCAGCAGATCGAAGGGGTGGGCGCCGACATGTCGAAGAATCGCCAGTGGATAGGCTTTATTCGTAACACCTGCGTCTGGTCCTTGGTAAAGCTGGGGAAAGGGATTGGACTTCGTAGGCTTTTTAGTTTCCCTGTTGTTTTTATTTCACACTGTTTCTGTGGAAATGTTGAACACCAAGGTCTCATGTTTGCGTACGCGCTTATATGGGCCTGTTGAGATGTAACCGAAAGCCCTGTAGAATACTCCCTCCGTTCCGAAATGTTTTAGCTTTTTATGTACAACTTTGGGCACGCTACAAAATATTTTGACTTTCTGAAATTGCCCTCACGCCGACGCACCGCTCACGCTGACCACTCACTCCCCTCTCGTTCCCCACTCGCTCTCGCTCCCATGGCGACTCACTCGCCCGTCACCGCCCTCTCCCTCTGGCTCCCCGTCGCCGCCCTCTCCCGCTGTCTCTCCTCGTCGGCGCCCTCTTCCTCCCCGTGGCTGCCTTCCTCCGTTCTCCTCGCTCTCGCCGACACGGGACTCGGTCGTTCCCATCGCAGCCACATCTTCGTGGGTGAGGTGAAAGGCCTCGATTTTTTGCGGGAGCACAAATCTGTGGGCGGCGGCGACGTATCTTTGGTCGGCGGTGATGTATCTGTTGGCGGCGGTGCTTGATTTGCTCCCCGATGGCGTGGAGAAGATGGCGGCCGTGGCTCACGTGGTGGTGGTGCACCGGCACGGTGAAGAGGGGGGAAAGCCAGAGAGGAAAAGGAGGCAGAGAGGGCGAGCTGCACCCGCCGGAAAGCACCGCTCGCTCGTTGCCTGGGGGCAGCCTCGCCGCCGTTGAGATGTAGGGTTCCGGCCATGGCCAGCCCGCGGTCGCCCGTTGGCGGCGTCGTCGTCGCTGGGGACGAGGCGATCTTGAGGAGGCTGAGCGAGGCCGGCTTCAACGAGTCCGTCAAGCGGCGCGACAAGGCGGCGCTCATCGCCTACATCTCGTGGCTCGAGTCCGAGGTACCTCACTCCCCCAGCCCCCACCCCTAGCCCCACCCGCTCGCTCCAGGTTTTGGTTTTGCCGTTCTTGCGCATGGCGGAGTAGTCTTTTGGTTTTTCATTTACAGTAATTGCTTGGAAAAGGAAGGTTTGTCTGCTGATAAACCTTCTTTGCTCTAGTAGCTGGAGTAGTTGCTTACAGATTATTTGCTCTACTCCTTGCTGCTTAAAATCTTTGCTCTGTCAGTGAATTTGCATGCTTAAATTCTTGCTTGTTCTAATGTGTTCAGTATAGTAAGTTTGCTTGCAAGGAGTACTCCTAATTTTTACAGTCTTCCTCTTCATCTGTCTTCTCCGTGGTACTAGTGGCGGACCCAGGGCAAACTGGAAGCCCGGGCAAACAGTAAAATTAAGGGCATAAAATGATTTTTTTAGTAAATTCACTATACAAATACAGTACAAATACACTGCCCGGCGGCCGGAAGCCCGGGCGAGCGCCGGGGAGCAGGGACGCTAGGTCCGCCGCTGCGTGGTACTGTGTTTGATCTTGCTTGGGAAAGAGAGAGAGGAAAAGAGAGCGTGCTGCTTGATTAAATGTTGCTAGGAAATAAATCAAGTTTGGTGCTTGGACTGTTCCTTGCTTGAAACTTCTTTCGCAGTGTGCTTGTGCTTGACTGCAATAATTGTGTACTGTCAATAAATACTCCTTGCTTTTCAGTTAAGCAAATACTCCTTGCTTTTTCAGTTAAATAAATTACTGCTGTAACTTGCTGAAAGGACATAGTCCGTTAATCTTGTTTTGATGTTTGATCACAACACTTGGAAGTATTTAACTTATCGTTAAGTGTCCACAGGAATTATGATTGTCTAAATCAAAAGGATGCTAGTGTACCTCTCTCTATACAAAAAGGAAGAAATGCAAGTTGTCGTTTTTAGAGGTAAAGGGAGAAGGCGCGCAGCAGGGCGACCGGCCCCCAGGCCGGTTGCCACGGGCAGCCCGCCGGCCCCCAGGCCGGCCCATGCTAGCTCCAAGGCCGGCCCAGGCCGGCTCCCAGGCTGGTTTGGTCGGTGGCCCGGCCAGCCTCCAGCAAGCCCAGGCCGGCCTCCAGGCCGGCCAGGCTGGTTCCCAGGCCGGTTGCCACGGCTGCCCCTCAGGCCGGCCCAGGCCGGCCCTGCTTCCTGCGCGACCACTCTTACCCCTTCAACGGCCATTTTTTGAAGGGGACTATAAATGACTCTTCACCAACCTTTGGATAACCAGCTCGCCCAAAAAGAAGAACACCATTGTTGCAAGCTCAAGAATCATTAGATCTCCCAATCCCTCCACCCAAACTCGTTGATACTTGGAGGATTGAAGGAGAAGGCCCGGATCTACATCTTCACCAAGCCGTTCTTCATTTCCCCCTCATTCACTTGAGGGACCCTTTGCTAGGATTTCCATTGGGAAAACCTAGCTCTTATTGTACTCACTTGTTGTCTTTGTGACAGATTTGTAGCTGTTCGGGAGCCCCCAATCCTCTTGTGGGTTGTGCCCCGGATCGTTGTTGTAAGGGCTCCGGATTCCGCCTTGAAGGATTCCGATAGTGGAAGGTGAACCAAACCTTTGTGGTGCGGTTCATCGGAGAAGAAGGTGACGCCTTTGTGGCGGTTGAGTTTTGACCTTCGTGGTAGCTCACACCTCTCCAACGAGACGTACTCCCCTAAAAAGGAGGAACTCGGGATTACATCCGTGTCTCCGCGTGCTTTCACTTCGGTTACTTCTATCCTTGTTTAGTCTTTACTTCGTGTATCTTGTTTAGTTGCTAGCTTGTCATATAGGTAAATTCACCTTAGTTGCATATCTAGAGAATTTACCTTTTGTGTCAAGCCTAATTTGAAAAAGTACTAAAATTGAAGTAGCACCTATTCACCCCCCCTCTAGGTGTCATACGATCCTTTCAATTGGTATCAGAGCCTCGGCTCTCTTGTTGGGCTTAACCGCCTAAGAGAAGTATGACACGAAGTGAGGGTGATCCCGGAGGACCAAGCCACTACGGCATCCATGGCCGATCTCAAATTGATGGAGACATCTTTGAATCGTCCATGGATACCAAATTTGCCGAGATGCGTGAGTTGATCAACAACTCGCAAGTGGCAAGGTTCCTAAGGAGACCACCCCACTAGAGGACTCCGCTACTCCATGACGGTGAAACCGAGGAGGAAAAGAGAAAAGAAAGGGGATGAAGAAACCAAACTAAGATCTCCACACATCTACCACCACACCCGAAGGTGGGAAGCCGGAGTACCATGGGGTTCCCTTTGTGTACTCTCCCGACCCACCTATCCATCATACTCGCATAAACCCTTTGGGTCCACCTCCTAAACTTAATGCATTGGCTTTTGCTACTTGGCAACACTTAATGAAATCTCATATCAACAGTTCCTCTATCGAGCTTTGGAGGATCATTCAAGAGGGATACAAGGCCGTGAATCCTAACAACTTGACAAGAAGAGAGGTGGCCGAGAAACAACTCAATGCTTCCGCTCTCCACATGATTGAACTTGCCGTTGGAGAAAGTGGTCTTCATCACATTCAAACGTCTCCACCGCCAAAGAAGCTTGGGAGTGCCTTGAGGTGGCATTTCTTGGAAATGAAAGCATGAAGAGGAATAGATTTGATGCTTGAGCAATGAGGCCGAAGGTTTCTACATGCTTGATAGTGAAACTCATGAGAGATGTATGAAGACTCAAGATTCTTGCCAAAGCCTTTTAATGTTGGGGCAACCTATGTGGATGATGCTTGGATCAAGAGGAAGTATGTGAATGCTCTCATGCCCTTCGAGCCCGTTGACTTGAAGGCCTTCAAGGAAAATTCAACTACCTTGAGATGACATCCAATGAAGTTATGCAAGAGATGCAAGCCTCCAAGGTTGCCACCAAGAATGCTCTAGACAACCGTGCTAGGGCCATGGGAATGAAGCAAGGTCCCTCTCTTGCTTTGAAGGCCAAGGTTGTGTGCCTTGATGAACATGATGAAGTTGAAGCATGCCCGAACAACCTTCCTCCCGATGACTTGAACAAGCCCTCCATGGTCACATAGCTCTTGCAACAAGGACTTTTGGAATGACCCGGCCAAGGCAAAGGCTCAACTTGATCGAACAAACAATCCAAGTGGAAGAAGGAGTTTGCTAATAGGATAAAGACTTGCTACAATTGTCATAACAAGCATCACTTCATCAAGATTGTCCATATGAGAATAGAGAGCAAAACGGTGGAAGGCTTGTCCTCAAGGGCAATCAAACATGATACAAAAGAAGCCTTTTGTCAAGAGGAAGCCATTCTTCAAGAAAGCACCAAGAATTGTGTTGATGACTCAAGAAGAGTATCCTTCCGAGGATTCCGAAGAAGAAGAAGAACCCACTCGTGAGGTGGCCGCTTTGGCCATTGTATCAACTCCACCTCCTTCTCTCTTCGAATCCCCCAATGAGAACCTCTCCATCAACACCGCTCGTTGCCTCATGGCTCACGTCACCGAGGTATCATCTTCTACTCCCAAGACTATGCATGAAATAGATGATAAAACTAGTCTTGTGATTAAGAAAGAACTTGTTGCTTCCGATACTATTGTGGCTAACTTGCAAGGTGAAACTAAGGCATATGTTGAGTCTCTCTTGAGACAACTTGATGCGGCCGAAGAAATCCTTGATGACAAGGGAAAAATTGAGAGAGAGGATTCTCTCACCATAGCATCCTTGAATGCTTCCATAGAATCCTTGAATGCTTCTCTTGAAGAAGAGAGTGAATATAGAACCTCTCTTGAGGAAAGAATTGAGTCTCTTGATGATAAAAATGATGAAATAATTGCTAAAATCATTAAGGATAGAGATCATGTCTTTGCTAAATATAAAGTGATTAAAAAGGAGAAAGCCGAGTTTGTGGTTGCTAATGCTAGACTCCTTGAGGATGTGGAGAAACTTAACAAGGCTCACAAGGCCTTGGAAAGTACCCACTCTCTTCTAGTCAAGTCTCATGAGCAACTTCAAACTCAACTTTCTAAATCTAACTCACCTAGCACCTCTACTCCCTCTTGTGATCATGCAAATGTTATTGAGGAAAATGCTAGGTTGAAGGTTGAGCTTGCCAAGGCCACTAGTGCCAAGACCTCTATTCCTAAAGGTAAAGAAAAGGTTGTTGCTCAAATTTTTGAGCAAAAGCCACACAAAGGGAAGGAGGGCCTTGGTTATGTGGCCAAGGCAAAGAAGAAGAAGAGCAACACCAATGCCAAGCCCGCACAAGCCAAGACTTCCATTGCGGGTGGTAATGCCACTAGGGGCAAGACCACTCGTAGTGACTTTGCGGGGCATAACAATCCCAACTACATTCTTTATGTTGATTATTATGGGGATGTTTATGCAAAATATGTTGGTCCTTATGATGGTTACATTGCTTATTCTATTTGGGTTCCTAAGACCCTTGTTGCTAACAAAAGAGGACCCATTGAGAAATGGGTACCTAAAACCAAGCAATGATTTCTTGTAGGACTATGCTTCCGGTGGGTCTAAATGGGTGGTTGATAGTGGATGCACTAGTCATATGACCGGAAGCAAGGAGATCATGACGGAGTTGGGACCAAATATAAATCAAGCATCCGTCTCCTATGGTGATAAATCAAAAGCGGAGGTAACGGGTCTCGGCAAGGTGGTAGTTGCAAAGGATATCACCCTTGTAAATGTCATGCTTGTCGAGTCCCTCGGTTACAATCTTATGTCCGTTCGTGCACTTAATAAGATGAATTTTGATGTCCATTTTACTATTGATATGGTGGTACTCTTGAGGAGCAAGACTCTAAAGGTCATGTTCGTTGGGTATGTTGAAAATGAGTTGTTCGTGGTGGACTTTTCGGGGTCTACCAACACTCAAGCAATATGCCTATTCGGAAAGGCCGACGTGGGATGGTTGTGGCATCGCCGCTTGTCCCATGTCAACATGAGAACTTTGCAAAGTCTTCACAAGGGTGGCCACATTCTTGGACTAAAAGACAATGTTTTTTTTCTAGAGATCGTCTTTGTAGGGCTTGTGTTGAAGGAAAGATGCATGATTCTCCCCATCCAAGCAAGACCATCATTTCATCAAAGAGGATATTGGAACTTCTTCATGTTGATCTCTTTGGTGCCGTGCCTCAACCAGTCTTGGTGGGAAGAAATATTGTTTGGTGATTGTTGATGACTATTCAAGATTTACTTGGGTTTATTTCTTCAAGACGAAGGATGAGACCCAACAAGCCGTCATCGAAGTTCAACGCCAACACAATGTCCCTATATTGGTCATTAGGAGTGATAATGGCTCCGAGTTCAAGAACTACACCTTAAATGAGTTTCTTAGTGAAGAGGGGATTCGTCATCAATATTCCGCTGCATATACCCCTCAACAAAATGGTGTAGCCGAAAGGAAGAACCGGACTCTCATGGATATGGCAAGGTCTATGTTGGCGGAGTTTAAGTCTCCACTTTCTTATGGGCCGAGGCTATCTCCACGGCGTGTCATTCATCTAACCGGCTATTCTTTCGCGTTGGCAAGAAGTTTACATCTTATGAGATGCTCACCGGCAACAAGCCCAATGTCTCCTACTACCGAGTATTTGGTTGTAAGTGTTTCTATAAGAACAAAAGTGTTCGTTTGTCTAAATTTGAATCTAAAGCTTTAGAGGGTGTTTTTGTTGGGTACGGTGCCGAATCTCACACCTATAGAGTCTATGACAAAACCGTTGGGAAAGTCATAGAATCTTGTGATGTGAGGTTCGATGAGAATGACGGCTCCCAAGTGGCGCAATTTCATGTTTGTGATGTAGATAATGAAGAGCCTCAAGATGCTATAAGAAGAATGGGCATTGGTTTCCATCGTCCCGTTGAGATTCATTACGAGTCTCCTCAAGCAAGTCCAAGCTCCATTCAAGTGGAGGCCTCTTCATCACAAGTTGAAACGGCGCCTATCATGGAAGCAAATGATGCACCACCCCAAGAACAAGTTCAAGACCCTCCTCATGTTGACCAAGTTGCTATGCAAGAACCAAGTTCTCCTATTGTTGATGCTAGCCAAGGTCATGACCAAGATCAACCCTCTCCTTCCTTTGTTGAAGATGTGCTTCAAGATGATCAAGGTCAACATTCCGGTCAAGACGGGGACTCAAATGATCAAGATGATCAAGAGATACCTCCAAGATGCAATAGAGATATCGAAGCCCGTCGTAAAGCAAGAGTTGTAAGAGACTTTGAATAAAGAGTCACCATCTAGAAACATCCTTGGTGACCACAAGAAGGGTGTTACCACAAGAAGGCAATTGGCAAACTTTAGTGAACATCAAGCTCATATTTCCATGGTGGAACCAAAGAAAGTGTTTGAAGCTCTTGAAGATCCGGATTGGTTAGAAGCTATGCATGATGAACTCAATAACTTCAAGCGCAACAAAGTGTGGAATCTAGTTGAGAAGCCAAAAGATTGCCGCAATGTTATAGGCACAAAGTGGATATTCAAGAACAAGCAAGATGAGCATGGAATGGTTGTGAGGAACAAGGCAAGATTGGTTGCACAAGGGTACTCTCAAGTTGAAGGCATTGATTTTGGAGAGACTTATGCACCCGTGGCTCGCCTTGAGTCCATCCGTATCCTTCTTGCATATGCATCACATCATAACTTTAAATTGCAACAAATGGATGTGAAAAGTGCTTTCTTAATGGTCCTTTAAAGGAGTTGGTATATGTTAAGCAACCACCGGGTTTCGAGGACCCTAAATTCCCTAACCATGTCTACAAGCTTGATAAGGCGCTCTATGGTCTCAAACAAGCACCTCGTGCTTGGTATGAGCACCTAAGAGAGCTATTGCTAGACCGTGGATTTGAATTGGGGCAAATCGATCCCACTCTTTACCAAGAGGGTTAAAGGGGAGCTTTTCATATGCCAACTTTATGTTGATGATATTATATTTGGCTCATCTAACAAAGCTTTCAATGATGAATTTTCAAAGCTTATGACCGATAGGTTCGAGATGTCTATGATGGGCGAATTGAAGTTCTTTCTCGGTTTTGAGATCAAGCAATTGAATGAAGGGACTTTCATCTCTCAAACCAAATATACCCAAGACATGCTCAAGAGGTTCAATATGCACAATGCTAAGGGAAGCGGTTTCCCATGGACACCAAATGCCATCTTGAACTTAACCCGACGGTATCGATGTTGATCAAAAACTTTATCGCTCTATGATTGGTTCTTTGCTTTATCTTTGTGCATCTAGACCCGATATTGTGTTGAGTGTAGGGGTGTGTGCAAGGTATCAAGCCGCTCCTAAAGAAAGCCACATGGTGGCGGTCAATAGAATCCTTCGATATTTGGTTGATACCCCAAGGTTTGGTTTGTGGTACCCAAAGGGCACTAATTTCTCTCTTGCCGGGTACACGGATTCGGATTGGGCCGGTTGCAAGGATGATAGGAAATCAACTTCCGGGGCATGCCAATTTCTTGGTAGGTCCTTGGTGAGTTGGTCTTCTAAGAAGCAAAATTGCATATCTCTATCCTCCGCCGAAGCCGAGTATGTGGCGGCCGCTAGTGCATGCACTCAATTGTTATGGATGAGGCAAACTTTAAAGGAATACGGTGTCAATTGTGACAAAGTGCCTCTTTTGTGTGACAATGAAAGTGCTATCAAGATTGGCCACAATCCGGTGCAACACTCAAGAACGAAGCATATTGAGATTCGTCATCATTTTATTCGGGATCATATTGCTCGTGGTGATATTGAGCTTGGCTATATTCCAACCAAAGATCAACTTGCCGACATTTTCACGAAGCCACTTGATGAAGCAAGATTCACCTTCTTGAGGCATGAGCTAAATATCGTGGATTCTAGGAGCTTGACTTGACCATCTTGCATACACACCTATTTTTGACTATCTATTTGGTTTAGGTGTAGGCATGGACATAGGGGGAGTGCGGTCCTAATCATTGGACTATCCCTCCCCCATTATGCCGACATTAAGACTCATTTGCTTATCTATATTCGTTTCTATGAATTGTGAGCTTCAATGATGAGTAGTGGCCGTGAACCCAAGATATATCTTCGCGGTGTCACACCACACACTCATATATGGTGGCTAGGCCACCGCCCTCTTCTCTTTGAAGAGTTGGTTTTTGATGCATATTCGTTGTTCATCATCTTTTTGCATCACATCCAATGTTGCTCATTTGGAGTTTTATCTTTTCCATTGGATGTGTGAAGTTTTCTTCATGTTTCGCATCTCCTCGGATTACTCAAAGGTTGCTCAATGGATATTCTTGAAGACGGATTTCTCAGCAGTGGTATTCTTGAAGATCCAAGGTGTTCGGAAGCTCAAGCTCATCAAAGATCAGTGATGGAAGAGGTTCGGAGTTGTTTCTGCGCTCAGGCCGGCCTCCCACCCGGCCCAGGCTGGTTCAGGGCCGGACCCCTCGGGTCCTCGGCTGGCCTCCCACCCGGTTTTGGCTGGCTCCAGGGCCGGTTCCCTCTGGCCCTCACCCGGCCTCCAGCCCGGCCGAGGCCGGCTCCAGGGCCGGCGCACCGATGTCTTATATCGCGCGTGTGAGGCTCCAACAGTTATCCCTCTTCTTCCACCCCGTGTTGCCCTTTTCCATGGCCGGCTCCTCCTCACCTCGAGCTCCTCCTCCACCTCCCCCACCACTTGAGCCTCTCCCCACTTATTCTACTCCACAGATCTGAAGCAGGCTTCCCCGATCTCTCTTCCTATCCAAGCAGTTTCCTCTTTGGTGCCGGTTTTTGGGGAGATCTCCTCCTTTGTTGGTGCTTCTTGGAAGATTCCTCATACAGTTCATATGTATCCTTTCTGGAGGATTGTTCACAACATTTCGAGAAACTGTCTTGCCTGCAAGTTCGGAGAGAAGGGTTTGGTTCGTGACAGGATGGTCAATTGTCTTTATCACATTGTTGAGCTTAAAGAAAGGAACAAGCAAATTGACATTCTTGATTACCTATGGCAAGAGATGCAAATTGTGGTTATCAAAGGCAAGATTCCCATATATGGTCCGCTTCTGCAGACTCTCTTCAACACCAAGTTGCCTGATGATGTGGTTAATCAGTATGAGCTATTTTATCCTCCTCTTGTTGGTCTTCGTCCTATGCCCGAGGGTGATCCTGTTTGGCCACCTCCTAGTGATGCTCCTGTGGAAGAATCTGATGAAGAAGATGATGAGGAAGAGAAGAAAGGTGGCTTAGTTCAAGCACTCAAGAGGATGAACTGCTTCTTTGCGCACAAACGCAAATCCGAGTACAAGGCTTACCACAAGCAAAAGGTCTTCAGCCGCAATCAGCGCGCAATCATGACAAGCTTGACATTGCATATCCAGACAGCTCAGCCGAGGTCTCCGAGAAGACCTACATGTCACAGGGCAAGTATACTTATTGGTTCGGCGATGACGCCTCCTCTCTTGCTCCATATTGGCAAGGCAACCCCGGTCAGTCTAGCTCCGGTCCAGCTGCTCATGATGCTGAGGATGACGAGGAGTATGATGAGGACGAAGATGAGTGATCATGGGCCTTCACCTCACTTTCTCCCTTTTTGGTGTCTTGATGCCAAAGGGGGAGAGAGATCTCCGGGGATTTGCATTGCATTGCATCCATTTGCGTTTTCTTATGTTTTCATTTGCACCGAACTTGTTTTTAAGTGAACTCCATTTGCTATGTATTGTGGAACTCTTGTCATGAATTATTGTATGGATATTATGGACCATTATGTTATTGTAAGGACTTCCCCAGTTTATTTCCTATTCTTTGGAGTCCATTACAAGGTGATAATTTTTCCGAGATGATTTCTATATGAAGCCCATGGTGAGAAAATTGCTCTACTCATATAAGAACTATGGTGAGAATATCGCATATCTTTTGCTCACATAGTACCTATATCTTGCTTGCCTCTTATTCTCGTTTGAGCATATGTTACTTGTATATCTTGTTGGCTTATAAGTTTAAGGGGGAGCTTCCCTCAAAAACTTCGCCATGCTTAAATGAGATATCTTTTTTGCAAATCGTTTTGTTGTCATCAAACATCAAAAATGGGGAGATTGAAAGGACATAGTCCGTTAATCTTATTTTGATGTTTGATCACAACACTTGGAAGTATTTAACTTATCGCTAAGTGTCCACATGAATTATGATTGTCTAAATCAAAAGGATGCTAGTGTACCTCTCTCTATGCAAAAAGGAAGAAATGTAAGTTGTCGTTTTTAGAGGTGAAGGGAGAAGGCGCGCAGCAGGGCGGCCGGCCCCAAGGCCGGCCCAGGCTGGCCCCCAGGCCGGTTGCCACGGGCAGTCCGCCGGCCCCCAGGCCGGCTCCCAGGTCAGTTCTGTCGGTGGCCCGGCCGCCCCCAGGCCGGCCCAGGCTGGCTCCAAGGCCGGTTGGCTCTGGCCCCCCGCCGGCCCCCAGGCCGGCCCAGGCCGGCTCCCAGGCCGGTTTGGTCGGTGGCCCGGCCAGCCTCCAGCAAGCCCAGGCCAGCCCCCAGGCCGGCCCAGGCTGGTTGCCACGGCTGCCCTGCCGGCCTTGCTTCCTGCGCGACCACTCTTACCCCTTCAACGACCATTTTTTGAAGGGGACTATAAATGACTCTTCACCAACCTTTGGATAACCAGCTCGCCCAAAAAGAAGAACACCATTGTTGCAAGCTCAAGACTCATTAGATCTCCCAATCCCTCCACCCAAACTCGTTGATACTTGGAGGATTGAAGGAGAAGGCCCGGATCTACATCTCCACCAAGCCGTTCTTCATTTTCCCCTCATTCTCTTGAGGGACCCTTTGCTAGGATTTCCCTTGGGAAAACCTAGCTCATTATTGTACTCACTTGTTGTCTTTGTGGCAGATTTGTACCTGTTCGGGAGCCCCCAATCCTCTTGTGGGTTGTGCCCCGGATCGTTGTTGTAAGGGCTCCGGATTCTGCCTTGAAGGATTCCGATAGTGGAAGGTGAACCAAACCTTTGTGGTGCGGTTCATCGGAGAATAAGGTGACGCCTTTGTGGCGGTTGAGTTTTGACCTTCGTGGTAGCTCACACCTCTCCAACGAGACGTACTCCCCTAAAAAGGAGGAACTCGGGATTACATCCGTGTCTCCGCGTGCTTTCACTTCGGTTACTTCTATCCTTGTTTATAGTCTTTACTTCGTGTATCTAGTTTAATTGCTAGCTTGTCATATAGGTAAATTCACCTTAGTTGCATATCTAGAGAATTTACATTTTGTGTCAAGCCTAATTTGAAAAAGTATTAAAATTAAAGTAGCACCTATTCACCCCCTCTAGGTGTCATACGATCGTTTCACTTGCTTGCTGCCAGAAATATTGGAGCACTTGCTTGTTTTTTCAGTAGCAGCAGCAAGCAGTGCTTGCTTGCAGTGTAGGCCTGATACTGAACTTGCAAGTGCTTGAGTAGCATGAACTTGCAAGTGCTTGAGTAGTGCCGTGTTGTGCATGTGTAATTTAGCAAATGCAGTAGTAGCATGAACTTGCATGTTTCTGTCAGTTTGAATTGAATTTTACTCCAATTCAAATGTTAGTCTCCCAATGCATGATCTGTAGTAGTAATGCACGATCTCCTAATTCTTGATTTGAATTTTACTCCAATTCAAATGTTTCTGTTAGTTCCTAGTATGGACAAGATTGAACCTGCAGCCACACCACCTGCATCTTGGTCGACATCCATGGCCTCCTCTTCTTCGACATGATGATCGACATCCAGGGCCTCCTCTTCTTCGACCTGATGATCGACATGTCCTCCTCCAGGTAAAGTGCTCTCCTCTTCTTCGGGTGGAGTGCAATTTAGGTCCAATATTACCATAGCGTCGTGCAGTGCCGGGGTACCGTGCCGTGACTTGCCCGGATGATTCGGATGTTTTGACTATTGATATGCTTGCAGGGGTACCATGCTGTGCAGTGCCGTTCACTGCCTGGAGCTCCTGCTGCTGGAGAACTGCAGCTGCTGCTGGAGAAGCACCTGGGCGGGGAGCTTCCTGCTGCTGCTGCTGCTGTTGTGCGTCTCTTGCTTCTACTAGGCGAGCACCTGGACGGGAGCTTCCTGCTGCTGCTGTTGTGCGTCTCTTGCTTCTTCTGGGCGAGCACCTGGGCGGGGAGCTTCCTGCTGCTGCTGTTGTGCGTCTCTTGCTTCTACTGGGCGAGCACCTGGGCGAGGAGAGGAGAACTTTGTGTTGCTGCTCCTGGAGATCTTCTGGTGCTGCTGATGGCACCTGGGCGAGGAGATCTGTGCGCGAGGAGATCTGGGCGAGGGCGAGGGGGAGCAGCACGAGGAGAACTGGGCGAGGCGACGAGACCTAGGCGCCTGGATGTGGTGGTGACGGGCGAGGCGACGAGGAAGACAATCTACGTTCGATTCAAAGTGAACGATCTGTAACGAGGGGGAGGGGTAGAAATGACTTTTTTACATGTTTTCACCTGGTTGGAACAAGACCTTAAACGTCTTATATTCCGGAAGCGGAGGGAGTATTAAGTTTCTTTATATGAAACTGGGGAACCCCTTTGGTCTAAAAAAATAATATAAAAAATCTGAAAAAGCATGGACAATATCGTACTCATCGACCTGCTTCGAATAAATTAAGGTAAAATGCGACCAGGATTGCAGGATGTCCTTGTGCTGAGACGACAAACGTACAATCGTGTACGTAATTTCAAGAATAGCAATTATACGAAAGCTTAGAAAAACATTTTCTTGTCGATGAAGCGAACATACATAGTACTCTCTCTGTTCGGAAAAGGATGTCACAAAAATGATCTATTGACATCCTTTTCCGAACAGAGGGAGTAGATGACTAAGTTGATACGCTTCACACCAGAGACTTTGTTGGCCACAAAGGTCAAAGTAGGTCCGGCCGCCGTCGCCACCAGCAGCAGATCAAGGAAATTAATGACGCAGAGCTATCAACCAAACACGAGCTGCCGGCCGTGAGTTTCAACGCTGATCATCATCCATCCTGACTCGCGAGCATCCACCGCTGCTCATTTTGCTGACTTATCTTTTACCCAAGAAACAGCAAACCGAAACAGTACGTACTCTGTACTCATATCGTTGACATCCGTAAAAAAAAGAAAGATCACGTACGTATTCGACGGTCCACGTTTCGATCGGGTTGCTGTCTCTCGGTACGCGTATGATGTGATTATATATTACTCGTCAAACTAAAGCCTAGATTTTTCTTCTCTGATTAAGTATAAATCTGGACTAAATATATCTCAAGAAAAGAAACTGGACCATGTCAATGTGAGCGTATACGAATGCGACGATGCAGCTTGATTATCTCGTTCAATTTCAGCACATGCGAGCGATGGACAGCGAAGCTTCCGCAGTGGTGTGGTGTGGTGTTTATATCGATATCGATCTCTCTATTGGAGCGTCAAGCTCGGGCGCCAGGACGCCCAATGAATGTAGAGGAAGAATCTGGCTTATCCGATACACTGCTCTGGCCATTAAACACCGCCCTTCTCTGATAGCGGCATCGTCACGGATACATTAGAGCAAGTATAATAAGATTCAGTCAGCAGCAGACTATAAAGATTTAAATAATATATATATAGGAGAGAAAATATGAGAGAGTGTAAGCGGACTCTCATGTAAGAGCCAGCTGCAGCACGTGCTTCTAGACACCTTGTTTGAAAGGTGGGTCAACCATTAATAAAGTAGTCCATATTTATAGCCAACTATTATACTCGTTGGCTATTAGGTTGGCTATAGATGACATGACACCATCTTCTAGCCAACACCCGGCTATACTATTGTCCTTACTCTTAGTCACACGGTTGCACCTACACATCGTTAGCTTTAACCCCATCAATCTGCTCAAAATCAAATTTCAGGGAAGATAATACTAAGTCTACACTCTACAGCAGCAGGGAAAGCAACGACCCGACCCCTCTGTCCCCTAAGAGACACTTGGAGATCTCCGCCGCCAACCCTCTCCTTCCTTCTCACCGGAGGCACTGCCGGCCGGTGAGGAGATGGAATAAGTTGTATTCGCTTCTCATTTACACTGTAATAGTAGGGTTAGAGATAGGGTTTGCCCTTAGGGTTCGTGGCCATGTGCCGAATCGGAGCACGTTGGCAATGCAGTCGGGCGACTTGCGGGATTTGTCCCTCTTGCCATGGTGGTGTGGACCTACAGGTGGCGGGCGAGCGTAGCTCCGACGTCTTCGTCAGTAAGTTCGAGGTGCTATGGCCATTGTGATGTGATGCGGCGTTTCTTCTCCTTCAAATCGCCATGGTAGCGCAAGGGAAGAGAAGGCGGTGGTGCTGCACATCTGGTGCTCTTACGGTCCACGAGTAGTGATGCATTTGAATCTCGGAGAATAATCTCAGCAGCCCAAGTTCTGGCAACCGACCATGGAGACCATCTAGTGGTTACTGATCCCAACAGCGATTGCTAGAGTCAATCCAACCTTCATGTGCAGGCCCTTCATCAAGCTCGCGACGTCGTTCCACGCGCTATTGGTACCAAGTGGTTTCGTCCCCAACTCCGGTGAGGATGGCCGAAGCTTAAGCTTGCAGAGTACCGATGGAGGAAGAGCACCTAATTGCTTTTCTGAAGAAAAGATCAAGTGCCCTTTTTTGAAATATGTAGAGAATTGATTGTAATTGTCTTTCTCTCCAATTATTTTTTAATAAATAAATCAAATCAGGGAACCGGTCGAGGTCAAAACCAGACCCCACGAAAATGCCCACATGGCACAAACTCACCTTGACTGACTGGAGTAACTTTTTCACGATTTCCTTTGTTTTTCAAGCGCCACCTGTTTTCTACAACATGTCCGGATATGGTAGCACTACATTATAAAATTAAAAAAAGGAAATGAGCAAAAAGAGGTTTGAATCCATGACTAGGCCGAAGAGGCTTCAAACCCACGACGCGCGAAACAGATAGAAATCACACGTCAACTCGTTCGCGCCACCAACCAACCTCATTCAGCGACGTGAGCTCCAAAACCGCATCTACCCACGCGGGCGACCGCAACCCCGGCTCAGATCCGCCCAACACAGCGCTGCGATCGATGGAAGCGCAGCGGAACACGGCACGCACCCTGGTGGGCCGCTTGCGTGGCGCGGCGGCGGTGCGGGACGCCGGCGCCACGGCCGCGGCCGTCGCCGAGCTCCGGCGCGCCTCCAAGGATGACCCGGAGGTGCGGGCGCCGCTGGCCGACGCGGGCGCGGTCCCTTACCTCGCGAACCAGCTCACGTCGCCCTCCACGTCCGCCTCCGCCGAGGACGCCGCCGCCGCGCTGCTCAACATCTCCATCTCGGCGCGGGAGCAGCTCATGTCGTCCCCGGGCATCCTGGACGCGCTCGCGGCCGCCATGCGGGCCGAGGAGTACGCGGCGGCGCACCACGCCGCGGCCACCGTCGCCAGCCTGCTCTGCGTCGACGCATACCGCCCCATCGTGGGGGCAAAGCGGCCCCTCCTTGCCGCGCTCATCGCGCTCCTCCGCGGAAACGGGAGGGGCACCCGCGCCACCAAGGACGCCCTCAAGGCGCTCTTCGGCTTGGCCCTGTACCCGCTCAACCGGGCGGCCCTTGTCGAGCTTGGCGCCGTGCGGGCGCTGTTCTCGCTTGTGATGACGGACGGGCGGACGGGGATCGTGGAGGACACCACCGCCGTCATCGCGCAGGTGGCCGGGTGCGCCGAGAGCCTGGGCGCGTTCGCCATGGTGTCCGGGGTGCGCATCCTCGTGGACTTTGTCGAGCCCGGCGGCGCCGAGACCGGGAGGGCCAGGGAGAACGCGGCGTCCGCGCTGCTCAACCTCGTCATGGCCGGCGGCGAGCGGGCGGTCCGGGAGGTGCTGGCGGTGGGCGGCGCGGAGGAGGCGGTGCGGGAGCTCGCGGAGGACGGCGCGGCCAGTCCCAGGGGGAAGGCCAAGGCGGGGTCCCTGCTGCGGGCGCTGGAGGAGGGCGCCGCCGTGGCGAGGAGGCAGCGGGAGCACCGGTTCGCGGACTTCCTGGACGGGCTAGTGGAGTCGAACCCGTACTTCTCGTCGCCGGCGTCGGCCACGACCTACGACGGGTCGCGTGTCACCTTGGGCTGACCGACCCTGCTCGTGCCTAATTTACACACGGGTACGGTGTCATATTAGGTGATGAATTTGATGTAAATACTACTCCTAGTAGAAGTAGTTTATACTCCTAGTAGAGGAGTTTCCTTTGGATGAAGCCAGGCGCTGTCCCGGGTGCGCGTCCGCACCCCTTGGTGAACTGGAGCACGGTTTCCCGGCCAAAAGACCTTGGAGGTTTGGGAATTCTGGATATTGAAAATTTGGCAGGGCCCTAAGACTGCGTTGGCCATGGTACGCGTGGACTGATTCAGCCAGACCGTGGCACGGCATGGCCCTGCCCTGCGACACGGTGGACATGCAGCTGTTCCGGGCGTCCACGGATGTCTCTATTGGTGATGGTGCTAGGTGTTTGTTTTGGCAGGATCGTTGGCTGCCTGGTGGACCGTTGAGACTACAGTTTCCGGAGCTGTATTTGATTACAACCAGAAAACACAGATCGGTGCAAAAAGAGCTTCAAAACAGAAATTGGTTGCGCTCCCTCTTCCGAATTTCGACTGCAGCTCAGTTGGCCCAGCTAGTTCAGCTTTGGGGAGTTCTGCAGGACGTTGTTCTCTTGCCGCGCCCGGATACAATCTCTTGGCGATGGACGGCTTCGGGGGTCTACACCACTGCTTCGGCATATCGCTGTCAGTTCGCCGGTGCTTGTCCGCCATTCAAGACGACAAAAGTTTGGAAGGCAAAGGCGGAACCAAAATGTCGGTTTTTTGCTTGGTTAGCTCTACACGGGAAGATCTTAACGGCGGATAATTTGGCGATTAGGGGCTGGCCACATGACCCGGTGTGCAAGCTCTGCAATATCCACCAAGAGACGGTGCAGCATCTCCTGCTGGATTGCAGCTTTGCCAAAGCTGTGCGTGAAAAGATTTTTGAGTGGAGCCGGGAATTTGGTGCCATGCCTCCGGTGCTGGGCCACAATTTGAACTCTTGGTGGGATGGTATGATCGCGGGTATCCCGAAGGAGAAGAGGAAGGAAGCGAATGGAGCATTCATCTACTCCATGTGGGGTGTGTGGAAGGAGCGGAACCGTCGGGTGTTTCGCAACACCGCTTTGCTGCCGGAGGCGGTGGCTTACTTAGTGCGAGAGGAGATTCAGCAGAGGGCTTATGCCCACTCTCTTGTTGTTCATTGAGTTTTTTTCTTAGACTTTTCTTGCCGGAACCCAAATTTCTGTACATAAACATCTATTCTATCTAATCGGATGGCGGATACGACCGTCTTAAAACTCAAAAAAAATACACTGATGGGTACATGAGAAGATCTTTGTGCTGATTTTGACCATATTACCATTGTCTTGTTGGAATCTCAAATGCTCAAGCTCATAAACTAAGTTCCGGATGTCATCATCGAGGACGTAGGAGATGTTCACTTGTAACATCTCTTTTTTTTTATTTGTTTGTGTGTACGATTGTAGCAACTCTCAAATTGACTTGTTTCTTTTGTGACTCATTATGTTGACATATATGTAGGTGTAGGTAAAGATTAGAAAATTTGGAACTTGGGAACGACGCAAAGCTATGAGAACTCGATTTTGATCGTATCGACCTTGGGAGACTGGAAGTTTGGACTTGGTACCCGCAGGATTTTCTTTCTTTCATACGAGTTGCTAATGTCATGATATCGTGGCATTGTGATCAGCTGCCAACGCACATTAAGCGACCCAATTTGTACACACCTTTAAATTCTAGCATAGCTTACGAGATTATTGTGTAGTTTGTGTTGATTTTAACCAAACTAGTTTTGTTTTGCTCATATTTCAATTTCTTTGGCTGGTAGTTCAGAATGTCATTGTGAGGGACACATCAGAAATTCACTTTCTTCCTTTTTGCTTCAGTTTAGCATTATGTTTTTCTCTCTAGTAGCATTATGATTTTGACTACTTATGACTCATTATGTTTTCTCTATTTCTATTGTATCAAATTTTGAAGTAAAATTTAGATTGCTGACGTCATCATGATGTCGCGGAATCAGCACAATGTTTCCACTTCTTCTTCTTCTTCTTCTTCTTCTTCTTCTTCTTCTTCTTCATTGTTGGTTTCTCATCTGGAGTGCAACTATGCAAGTTCGACAAACCATATGCCCATTTCGGCCAGCTCGACAAGTAGGCCTCGCTAATGAACTTTTGAATTGTTATATGGTGAACTTCGTGATGATTTTTTAATTTTATAATTTCTACGTAGATCTTATTAGCGTTTTTGTTCAAAACATTGCACTCCATATACAAATGTCGGCCATTCTAAATTTGGGACTATTATAATATGAAATTCCAAGAGCTTTATGTATCAAGGGAGATCGTATGAAAATGAAACTAAGCAGTTGTCTTTTTATAAGTGTTGCTAAATGAGCTAAATGAGTAGTTTTGTACAAAGAAATGCACGTTCGTAAAATAGATACAAGCGGTAAAAGCATGAACTGATTTTCACCAAAAGAGTGATAGATATTGAACCAGAAAGTAAATACATGTATAAGGATCGTGTATTGGGACTGCACGCTTTCGAGCAGGAACAAATGAACATGTATGATCGTCGATTTTTTAGCCATCAGGTGTATACTCTTCTCTTTTGTCACAAGTATTTATATTCTTCTCTTAAAGCGCAATTTTCACTCTGGGCCTAACTTGGGCTCGTTTTGTAATCTAATGTAAAATGAGCCCGTCCATTGGTTGCGCGTACCCAATCCGAAGCGTACACAAACCCAGATGAACATACAAACGGGTTATTATACAACAAGAACGGTGGACGAGATCAGGCTCAAACTGGGGGCAATCCTCGGCGGCGGAGCATACAACGTACCCATCGACGTCGTCCCACGGCTGACCCAGAACCGACGATGGGCGAGTTCAGCAACAGCAGCATCCGCAACTCCCCACGGCCACGGATGTCCTGGCCGACATCCTGGTGCGTCTGCCCCCCAACGTCCGCCGCCGCCTTCGCCTTGTCTGCCGAAGCTGGCGGGGCATCATCGACCGGCGCACGGCGACGGACATGCGGGCCCGCGGCAAAATCCTCGCCGTCACCACCGAGGGCATCGCGTATGTCGTCGACGTCCTGTCGCCGGGGACACCACCCAGAAATATAATGTGGTCGAAGGACTCCGGCACGACCAGAAGCTACAGCGCCATGAGCATCGTCGGCACCTGCAACGGCATCGTCTGCATGTGCGACGACCGGAAGCCCGGCGGCGCCCTGACGCTACTCAACCCGTCGACCGGCGAGACGCTCGACCTCCCGCCGCTGCCGCTGGACTCCGAAGACGCCATCAAGCTGCTGCAAGGCAGGCGTAGAGGCGGCGGCTGGAAGTGGCACCAGACCTACAGCTTCGCGTACCACCCGATGACGAACAAGTACAAGGTTGTGCACGTCCCGTCCCACTTCGACCCATTGGTCTGGGAGACCAGCACGGTGCACGTGTTCACGCTGGGCGAGGCGTCGTGGCGTAACGTGCATGCCGGTCCCGGCGCCAGGTGCGTCCTCGGCCCCTGCCGCCTCGCCGACGTCGACGGCACCGTGTACTAGATGACCGGGTACACAGGGAGGGTCGTCGCGTTGAACCTCGAAGATGAGAGCGTAACCCACACCCTGCCTCTGCCGCCCTTTACCGGACCGGGCGAGAGTTGGCTGACGAAGGTTCATGGGAGGCTAGGCATCGTCACGGGCGGCGGCGCATCCGTGACGGTGTGGGTTCTAGAGGGCGAGAGGTGGAGCCGCCGGTACCTCGTGGAGGCGAGCCTATGGCAGACGGAGCAGCGGCTAAGGTGGGAAGTCACGATGCCGCACTTTGCAGTCGGCGACTATGTCTTGACACACGGAGGATCAGGCAAGTCCATTGACGGCCGCAGGATGAGCGAACCGCAGGATGGCGTGGTGCAAATCAGACGCAGTGACCCGGTTGAGGCAGTGCTTCGTCTTCGCTACAGTTAGGGCTGGGCATTCGGTTCCCCCGAACCGATCGGTTCGGTTCATCGGGTACTAAAGAATTTCGGTTTTGAGAAAATGCTAACCGATCGGTCAATTGAAAAAGAGATACCAATCCTCGGTGCACTGATAAATCGGTTCGGGCATCGGTTATGACCGAACTGACCGACCAGAATCGATGCAGATTTATCTTTGCAAATTTCTGCATTCGCCATGGCTGCTCTGCCTCGCAGGTCGAAGCGCAGCGCAGCCACACCACCCGCCGGGGTGAAAAGAGAAGAGGCGGAAGGCGCCGAAAAGGAAGGAGAGGCGGAAGCGCAGCCACGCCGGCCACCGGGAGCTGCCGAACCACTGCCGTCGCGTATGGAACAGGAGGCTAGGCGCGTAGGCGCGTAGCGACCTTGCGGCTAGGGTTAATGTGCAGCTGTGAGACTTGGATGCGGGAGACGCCAACCGGCGCACGACCACTTCTCACGTGGGCTTGCATCGTGGAACTAAAGGAATGAAGAAGATATACGGGAAGGCCTTAAAAAAGTAGAGAAATGGGCTGGGCTACTACACAGATTCTAGCCCATGTACGTATATTCGGTTCTATTAGGTCTATTCGGTCAACCAGAGGTCAAAACCGAATTTGCTGACATTAATTCGGTTTTGCACAAATGATGACAGAGTTTAGTACCAGAATTTTCGGTTTCGGTTTGTTCGGCTCCGGTCCCGGTTCTTTCGGTTCGGTAATTCGGTCCTTGGTTTATATGCCCACCCCTAGCTACAGTATCCATCGGACGTTTCCCTATGTTGAGACCATGGAGCCACTGTGTATTTATAATTTTATATAGTGGGCCATTGCTAATATAGACCGTACGCTACCTAGTTGTCCCAATTGATGCTGTCTATTGGATGAACTCTAATAATGTTTTAATTTAAATTATTCGATTGGATAAACTATATCTATTATTATTTAGTTGTTATGTATGTTGTATTTGAATCATTCGAGATGACTGATTAAATAATGTGCATTTTTTTGAAATGTATGTCAAAAGGGGCAAAAGAATTGGGCAAAAAAAGAGAGATGATATATTAATATAGGGGTTCCGTCGGGAACGACCACCCTTTAATTACTCAAATTATAAGTTGTTAAATATAAGAGGTCGGATACGGACTAAAATGTTATGAATCGGCTAAAGACACCACACAGAAAGAAAGTTGTGGAGCCCCGACCCGACCTGTAAGTACACTATCTTAAAAGCGAGGAGTTGAGCCTTAATTAGAGCATCTTCAACGGAGACGAGGAAAAATATGTATCGGACGCCCCCATAATATTTTGTCCATTTGGTAGTGTGAGGACGCAATGAGATCCACATATTTGCTAATTTACTGGACATGTTAGTGAAGTCGAACCCATACGTCTCGTCATTGTTGTTGGCAACGACGCATGACATGTCAAATTTTGTTGATCATGCTCGGTTTAAGTTTGACACGAGTCCATTTTCATATTGGGTGATGAGTTTGATGTGCATATTGTTGGTATATACGATTGATGGGTACTCTAGGAGATCCTTGTCTAATTTTACAGGAAATGCTTGCTGATTTTGACCAAACTAATATTATGGTTTGGAATTTCAAATTCTTATGTTGATAATCTAACTTCCGAGTGCCATCGTCAAGGGTACATGAGTTGTTTGGTAATTCAGAATTGTGCTTGAAAGCATTTGTTAAAGATACTAAAAGACCTTGAATGTCAAAAAAATTATCAGACATATCCGTGTCCTACGTGTCCAGGTCAAATTTCATGAAAAATATTATTTGTGGCTTAAAAAAGGCAATCTGGTGCTCCAGAAATTGTTATAATTTTTTTTCAGAGCACCACTTTATAGGTATCGAAATAAAATACCACGTAGAGCGGATTTTTAGAAGCCAGTAAGGCCCAGTTCTTTTCCGCTTGTGCTTGTGCATAAGCACCGAAGCGGCGGGCTGTCTAGGGAAACCGCAGTAGAAATAAGCGGTAGACAAATTGGTGCCCAGTTCTTTTGGGCTTCTGCGGTTGCGCCCCGCACCCTCTAGCTCTCTCCTTCCTTATCTCTTCCACCCCGCACGGGAGAGCCGCACCGCACCTCGACCCGACCCCGTGCTTCCCCCTTCTTCCTCCAAGCACCAGGCGCCGTCGCCGGTCCACCAGCTCCCTGCTCCTCCCGAGCCTCCCCAGCTGCTCCTCTCCCTCTTCCTCCCTTCCTCCTCCTCGCACGGGAGAGCCCCGTGCTCTCCTTCCTCCCGCAGACCAGCGCCCGACTCTAGTGCGCCCGAGCCGCCCCGTGCTCCTCCTTTTCCCCTGCTCCGCCGCCAGCCCCGGCGCCCGGCGCCGCCCGGCCACCTCCCCGCTCCATCCCGACGGCCTCCTCTCCCCCACTCCCGCCTCCCCATCCCCGTCCCCGTCCGCCCCCGCGTCCTGCCCCGCCACCGTCTCAGTTCCAACCAACCGGCTCGCGAGCACCGCTGCTCCTGCCGGCGCCCCGGTGGCCGTCGAGCTGCCGTGCGGGATGGCCGGACGGCCGCCTGGAGGCAGAGCGGAGGGGATTAGGTGGGCGGCGGCGGGCGAGCGGCAGAGGGCGGTGGGCGAGCGGCGAGGGCGGTGGGAATCGACGGGTGGTGGAGGCAGCAGCAGAGAAAGAGGGGCAAGCCAAGAAAACGCTTGGTGAAACTTGCGGGAAGCCAGCGGCGGCCTCGGGAAGTTGGGGTCACCCTGCTTCTCCCCAATGTGAAGAAAAGGTAGAAGCTAGCTGTTGAAATAAGCAGCTTAAAAACGAGTTCTTTTGGACTTCTACTTATTTTCACAGTTAAGCCTCTGAGAAGCCCCAAAAGAACTGGGCCTAAGGCATGTTTCCAAAATCTCATTCGTGGATAATTATGTAACTCCCAGAGTGGGCCTTGTAACGTGCACCAAAGTTATTTCAATCCAGAGTCGTAGTGGGTCTTCTAAATTTTCCTCAAAATTAGAAAATCAGCTTAAATTTTGAAATCTAAAAACTTACTTCTCATTTTCTTAGTTTGACATACATAGCAAAGGGCCATATTATTTTAAAAAAGTTTACATGGTAAGCTTGTAATACTTAGGATCCAATAACCTCTTTCCGCAGTATAATGTACAACAGAAAAATAGTTCGGATATTTTGAAATTTTTGTTTTCCAATTTACTACTCGCTAGGGCAACTATCACACTGACTGACTCATGGGCCGGAGCAGGTGAAATGGATATTAGAACTTTGAAACGACGCCAGCAGAAATGGATTTGGGCCGTACTAGCTAGGAGCCTAGGACTAAGTTTCTTCACACTGGCTGTGCAGACGATCCCTTTTCACCTCTGCTTAAAAGTCAGAACCCTAGCGGCTCTCGATCCCCTTTTCTCCTCTGCGGCGGCTCGCCGCTGCCCCCCTCTCGCCCATCTCCCGTCCTGCTGCTCCCATCCCCCGCTCCGCTGTGCGGGACGCCGTCCTGGTGGTCTACCGTGTGGCTGTGCCGCCTCCGCCTTGCTGGCTGCTGCTCGCCAAAGCGCTGGTTCTTCCGCGGTTGATTGGCAATGGACGTGGCGCCGTCGCTGCCCGACGACGTGCTGGCGGACGTCCTCCGCCGCCTCGCGCCGCGCGGCCTCGCCGCGTCCCGCTGCGTGTGCAAGTCGTGGCGCCGCGTCGTCGACGGCCGCCGCCTGCTGCGCGCGGACCTCCTCCCGCTCTCGCTGGGCGGCATATTCCTCAACTTCCATGACCTCTGGACCACGCAGTTCCTCTCTCGCCCCACGACGGGCGCCGCCGTCTACGGCCAGCTCGACTACACATGTCATGCTCGCGACCCCGGCGACTATCCGCTGCCCAGGGTGTACGATCACTGCAATGGCCTCCTCTTGCTCCGTCACTGCGTGGTTAACCCCGCCACACGGCAGTGGGCGTTCTTGCCCCATTATCCGAACATGCCCCAGCCCCCGCCTCCAGGCATGTATTTTTCAACAGACGAGTACCTCGTGTTTGACCCCACCCTGTCGCCGAACTATTTTGAGTTGTTCATGGTGCCCAATGTTCCTTCCAAGCTGAGCGACCACGACGAATGTAAAGAAATTGAGTGGCCACCGTCCACATTGATCCTTCCTGTTTTTTCATCAAAGACTGGTTCGTGGGAGGAGAGGACATTTGGTCGCGAAGGGGAGGCTGCAGGGATGTTACCTGGATTGGTTAAGTCATCACCGATTTGCCATGGACGTCAGTCTGCCTACTGGCAAGGAGCACTTTATATATGGTACTCTAATTGTCATGTTCTGAGGTACTAGTATATACCAACTCAACAACTTATTCTATTTTTTTTAAGTCTGGAGCTTTATTTAATTCTATTTTGTATTGCAGATTATCACTGTCAGACAATAAGTATCGAGTAATTAGATTGCCCATAGCCGTGTCTGAAAGTGGCCTAGAAATTTATCTAGGAAAATGAGTCAAGGGATATACTTTGCATCACTACTCCAGGAGGTCAAACCATATACAGGAGTTTTATCCACGAAACTTAAGGTTTGGTTCCTTGACAGCCTGGCAGAGTGGTTGCTGAAGTATGACCGAGATATTTTCCCCATTCTGCCAAATCTCGACTCTGACGAACAGTGTAATAGACCTTGGATCTTACAAGAATTTGAGTATGGGTCTGTATATGATGCCTCTGAAGTTTCTGATGAAGAAGATGCTATGGCAGACAGCAATGAAGCATTAGTTGAAGAAACGAAATTTGAATGGGACTCCGACAATGATGATATTCTTGAACCTGGAAGTGAGTATGTGAAGGATTATATAGACATCCTTGGATTTCATCCTTACAAAGAGGTTGTCTTGTTAAGTCAATGGGACAGAGTGCTAGCCTATCATTGGACTAGCTCAAAGATTCAAGATTTGGGCAGGCTTTTCCCAAAATTCTATCTCAAGCGGCGCCTTTCTTTTCACCATCGTATGGTAACAAAGGTTTTCCCATACACTCCCTGTTGGTTGGGGGAGCTCCCGGAAAAGAAGGTCAGCTAGAAGATTAGAATGTGTTTGTTGCAATCTATTTGAAGAATGGAATAGCTACTCTACTACTATCTGTTGTTCCTTTGATATTTGTGTACACAGATTGTTCCCTGAAAACTATATTTTGTCATCTCCAGTTTCAATTTCCTTACTTTCCGCTGTTGTGAGTACAATCGATCCTGCATCGGCCATGACTCAGAGAGCTGGTTGCTTTTCTATCTCGGTCGCAAGGATTCAGATACAAATTTTGATTTACAGCTCTTAAAGAATGGATAGTTTTGGTGAGAGTTGATTCAAAAAACAAATGTATTAGCTTTGTTGTAGTGTGCTGGAGTCTATGTCTGCAACCTGACTGGCTATTTGTAACCGAACTAAGCTAGAAATAGTGGTCAGTATGCCTGTCATTGACAAAATTCTACCGTGATTGCTGTTTTTGCCAAGAGGGTTAGATTCTGATGGTAAGCTAGAAATAGTTGTCAGTATGTTGATTCGCTGCTTCGCTGACGTGAAGAAGCAAAGTCAGCGAAGCTACAGTACCGCTGCCTTTTTTAGTTCTCAGCCGTTTGATCCGAAATGAATGATCAAGATGTTATGCTACAGGAACCATCTCACTGCACTAAACAGTGCTATGAATAGTGCTTTGTCACAGTGTTTCAGTACAGTGTTTTGCGAACAGTATTTACTGCCGATCATAGTCATACATATTTCATCTGACGGTTCTAAAGCAACGTCAGGACACTGTAGCCTGGTGACTTCGTGTCACAACGTCAGCCAAGCCGCGCCCACAAAATTGGTGGGCTAGCACTTTGAGTAGTCATGCGCGCGCCCGCCCGCCGCGTGCTCTCTCATCCTCCTCCGGTATCCCTAATCGTCTCTCCCTGCACCCCGCCTTCCATCAGAACCTAACCCTCTTGGCAAAAATCTAACGCTTGTTCATGATTGCAGTTTGGCTTTTGAATCTTATATGTAAGCTAAGTGAAGCTACAGCATAGCCTCAGATCGCATCCTATCTCGGAATTTTTTCATGCGTTGACACCAAGCGAGACATCGGGCCCTATGCCTCTTTTTGGCTGCGCAAGTTCTTTAACTAGCGTTAAGCCTTATCATTTGCGACTGAATATCGCTCAGCATTGGGAGCCCGGGCGCTTAGTTAATTATCCCCATTTTCTCTAATTTCCGAGTGCCATCGTGGAGGGTGCATGAGTTGTTCGGTAATTCAGAACTGTCCTTGAGAGTGTTTGCTAGCGATATTAAAAGACATTTTGGATGTCAAAAGAATTACTCCCTCCGATCCATATTAGTGGGCACAACTTTGTCTAGATACACTCTGTATCTAGACAAAGTTGTGCCCACTAATATGGATCGGAGGTAGTATTAGACATATCCATGTCATATGTGTCCAGGTCAAATTTCAATAAAAAATTGTAAAAAAAGGCAAATCTGGTGCTCCTGAAATTATTTTTTATACCGTCAACTCGTGCCTTGCAACGGGTGTAGACATGTGATTTTAAGATTCTTGTGCACATCAAGTAACATTGTCAAGTTTTTAGCAAAGTTATAATACTATGTATGTATGGCAATTCAGGCTCACTAAACTAAACAGACACTTAAAGAAATATAAATGAGTTTAATATGAGCTGGCCTTATACTTAAAAATCAAATGGTTGCATTTGATAGATCAGAGACACGCTCACACTTCAGGGTTCCAGATTCTCATCTTTGAGTTCATCGATATCATCATTTTTCTCCTTAGCCAAATAATGCATTTCCAATAGTGTTTAACCTCAAGAATAAATCCTCTATTTTGTACCAAGAGTTACAGGCTAGAAATGACGCCCAAAACTCTTTTACGAAGCGTTGCAAAATTATGAGATACAAATATTCCTTGATTCAAAGAATTTTATCTCCATCCAAATTGAACTGTATTCTAGTACCTCTTGAAGAGTTGACCTATAGATAGGCCAATACTCAAGCAGGAACAAAAGTTGTCGAATAATCACTTTATTGTCAGCATCCCTGATAACCTTGTACACGACATGGTTCAGAACTCAGAAGTATCATGAGGAGTGGTCTAGCCCGGACATGAATCTGCATCAGTCAACCTGGTAAATCAGTGTGAACATAAAACAAAATATCTCTAGATATGCATGGAATATTTTGAAGAATAGACGTCACAGAAAATGAGTTAAATAGACTAAATTCACGTGCTCTCATACATCCATTGAGTTGTGTTTTCTTTTTTTTCTGAATCACGCTAAGGCTTCAAGAAAATCATCTGCCAAATCACTCATCTTTCTTGTTCTTGACAACCTTTTTACCTTTCCAAATATGGTTGCATGTGAATTGGCACCAGTACTCATTGTGAAGAAAACAAACCTCAAAAGAACTACATAGCTACCCACCGCAACCAGATATCCGATTTGATACGCAAAAATATTGATACCTTCCAAGGCAATTTAGCACTGTCAGATTGGGATGGATGCATAGGATTCATCAACTTAATTAGCTACCCCAAGCAGAACATTTATACATCGACGCTGAAAAATCGTTTCCATTGTAAGTTGGTCCTCTCTTTTTTCTCCCTATCGAAAAAATGCGCCCCTATTCATCTGAAAATGGACACATGGTTATATTAGAAAATAGCACATCCTTGCAGCTATGTAGTACATATATTTTCCACAGAGAAATGCGTTCTTGCTAAGAAGGAACACAATGATGCAACAGATATCCAACATATGGCGGGCTACTAAATAGATAATTTCTTATTGGCAAGAAACATATGTGTGTAGTTCTGAATTCGAGATGTTTTGTGCTTTACAAAATGGGCAACTATGTTTAGATAAGCGCTAATGAGGCCATATACTCATGAAACCTGATAATGTAAACGAATAGGTACGTAGAACGCGAATAACCGCAAAATGGTACACTATAGTAAAAAATTCGAAGTGCACTAAAGATAATCACCAAATAAGTATCTCGAAACATAATCAACCAGCAAGAAATATTCTGAATTCATAAGGATAAGTAACATTAATCAACCAGCAGAGGGCAGTCTAGTACTGAACATTACAAAGCCTTGCCTCACCGCCGCCGCCGATCTCCCACTCCGGCCGACCTCGAACCGCGGCCCTCTAGCGCCATCATGGACGCCTCCTAGCCGTTGCTAGTAACCGTCCCCATCACGGCGGCGCAATCGACCGAGCTCCCTCGGGCAGATCTCGCGACTCGCTCCGCCGCCGGCCCGCTCGCGCCCACGCCGGAGGCAGCCTCCACCGGCGTGATACGCAAGTGGCTGGGCAACGTCATCCTCCAAGAGAGAAGCAAGAAAACTGGCAATTACTCCGGGAGGAAGGGGTTGCGCAAGGCCGCCATAGAAGAGATAAGAGTCATTGCCAAAGAGAACAAGATAATGATGATGAACCGAGATGACATGGATCAGTTAACCAAAGAGTGCATGGAATGAGATCTTGGAGCGAAGGAAGCAAGCGATGACGGGTAGAGGCTATGGTGTGCCAAGGTTTCATGACGGTGGTTCGGCAAGTGATGGTGGCAGCGGTGATGATTGATTTGGTGATGATATTGAGGGCATTTTGATGAGATTTTGTTAGGAAAGGGGTGAAAAACTATGTTAATTGTTGTCTTAGATTTTTATCCATGGCCAGAATTGGTTGGCTCAACAAGAGCAATTGAACCCAACGGAGAAGAGGTTTAAGAAAATACTCTTTTCATTGTCTGTTTTCAAATAAAAAAACTCTTTGGAGATTTAAACGTCCCACACAATTTCCGCAAATTATCATAGGGTAAATCTCACATCGATATGAAATATTTCCAGCATCTCGATCAAGATCCACATTTGGATTTAAAAGGTGTACGTTTACATTTCAAATAGATGATTTTACTGCGGTGTGACCGGAACACTCACTTCAAGTCGGAATAAAATGTGTTCCTTTTATCAAATAGTAGTTGGAACATGGATCCATGTTCATCATGGTAAGCAACATCAAAGTTAAAATATCATGTCTCCGGTTTAGTCCACTTCATGAATTTACGTTCTGTCTTCTAACTTTAACTTTTGATTGAATTGGATTTTGTTTGTATCGTGAGTGTTACAGGCAGAGCTATTTGACACTTCAACATAATAGGATATGCGGCACGTGATTGTTGGCATGAACAGTTCTTATTCGCTATATCTACATAGATTCACTATCACTTTGCCGTAGCAACGCACGGGCACTTAGCTAGTCATAATAATATAGGGTCACTTAAGTACATACCACATAACAAAGCAGCGGGAATGAGATTTGGTGTTTCGGTGAGACCTGATAAAACAGTCTAGACAACATGAACCAATAAGTATTGCCAAAGGCTTAAAACGATAGCAGAAATAAAAACTTCTACATAGTCGTTCGCTGGATGCACTCATACTGTGGTTATGCTCAACTGAATAAAACCATGCATGTCAAGAGACTTGAGTAGAAGTTTTTTTTACATGACTTGACAAGAAATTATAACTACGTAAAGAAGACAAAGATGATGACCGCCTGCCGTACCTCTGCTGAATCAAGCTGAAGATCATCTTTTAAGTAAAATATGACAACAAGTCTAGAAAGACCTAAAACTCCTTGCAGTAAATAGTGGCAATAGCCACTTTATCCGGGGACAGATCCACCCTGGATGCTTCGGAGTACCCTGACTTGAACATGCTATTGGAGTAAGAGTAAAATTCATCTATGGTCACTGAATTTGAGTCGCTATCTCACTTTGGTCACAGAACTTCAGAATACCCTAAATACGGTCATTGAAATTGTTTAAGTGGTTCACTATGGTCACTTGTGGAATTTGTCTACGGTATTTTGCTGACTTGGCATACGGTGGACCGGTTTGACTGCCATGTGAACAACCAGTTGACTAGTCAAACTGCTGAGTTGGCGTAGTACATAGGGTCCCACCAATCAGTGGGTACGGCAAATATATATGGAAAACAAAACAATGCGCTGCGATTGGGGTTCTAAACACAGACCTGTAAGCAAGCTTGTTCAACGCCGTAGCCAGTAATCCAACACATAGTTCGTGCACAAAATGTATAGCAACAAATTTTAATATGAAGATCCGGCATTCCGACGGCAGACGGCTAGGCACTTCAGAGACAATGTCCAAGACGACGCGGACCAAGTCCTTGTCCTTGACGATAACCTCGAGATGGCTGGACTGCAGGTGCGCGCCGGAGCAAGCCGTAGGCGGAGCTTGGTGCCTGGGCTGGCGCCAGACCTACTACAGGGCGCGCCATGACGTCTGGACTGGCGGCGCGCCCGGCACCGCCATGGGGTGCAGCGTGGCGCGGCTCTGAAGAGAGCACGGCGCGGAAGACGCGTAAGTGATCGTGGTTGCTCCTCTTTCTCGCCGACTCGGCCACCGGGGCCTCGGATGGTTCGGCGGCGAAGGCGTTCCCGACTATCCTCTTCGGGTCCATGCTCGCAGCGGCGGGCTTGGCACGCTGCTGCTGGTCCATGTCGGCCACGTTCATCATCGGAGGCGTCGGGCCTGATGGCGATGCGCTGCTTTTGGCCGTCGAACTCGGCGTTGCCGGCGCCGTACCGCACGCAGCGACTCCATGAGGCGCGCCAGCGTGGGCATGTACGTCTCCGTGGCCACCTCGTGTTGCTGCAGCACCATGAGGCGCCACTGCATGCTCTGGCACCCAACGACGTGATCCCCAATGCCCACCATCGGCGTCACCGCCACGTTGAGCGACACGATGAAGATGATGGCTATACAGTCGCTATACCTATTGAACCCATCAGCGCTACGTGTTGTTCTGTGCGTGTACATTTATATCAAAGCAGTTGCTATACATTGTTTGTACAAATTACATGGAGATTACTGTCTACGCCGTTGCTCCAGCTACCGTGCAGGTCTTCGGTTCGAACATCAATCATAGCGCGTGGTTTTTTTTCCTTACTATATATATGCCACACCCACTGACAGGTGGGACCTTTGTGTACTACGCCACCTCAGCAATTTGACTAGTCAACCAGTTATCCACGTGGCAGTCAAACCGGTCCACCGTATGCCAAGTCAGCAAAATACCGTAGACAAATTCCGCGAGTGACCATAGTGAACCACTTAAACAATTTCCATGACCGTATTTACGGTATTCTGAAATCTGATGACCAAAGTGAGACAGCGACTCAAATTCAATGACCATCCATGAATTTTACTCTTGGAGTAACCATCATGGCTCCACTGATTCTTTTGCCATATTCCAAATTCCCCATTCCTACTGTCCCCTTTTGTTGAATTTTCCTGATCTCTTGGCACCGTGTACTGGATGACCGGGTACACAGGGAGGGTAGTCGCGTTGAACCTCGAAGATGAGAGCGTAACCCACACCCCGCGTCTGCCGGCCTTTACCGGACCGGGCGAGAGTTGGCTGACGAAGGTTCATGGGAGGCTAGGCGTCGTCACCGGCGGCGGCGAATCCGTGACGGTGTGGGTTCTGGAGGGCGAGAGGTGGAGCCGCCGGTACATCGTGGAGGCGAGCCTGTGGCAGACGGAGCAGCGGCTAAGGTGGGAAGTCATGATGCCGCACTTTGCAGTCGGCGACTACGTCCTGACACAGGGAGGATCAGGCAAGTTCATTGACGGGCGCAGGATGAGCGAAGGGCATGGTGGCGTGGTGCAAATTAGACGCAATGACCCGGTTGAGGCAGTGCTTCGTCTTCGCTACGGTATCCATCGAACGTTTC
The DNA here is from genome assembly GCA_947311845.1 of Poa pratensis. Classification (NCBI taxonomy): domain Eukaryota; kingdom Viridiplantae; phylum Streptophyta; class Magnoliopsida; order Poales; family Poaceae; genus Poa; species Poa pratensis. The sequence continues at coordinate 10,901,563 of CAMZMU010000027.1, forward strand.
CCTACGTCGAGACCATGGAGGCACTGTGTGTTTATAATTTTGTAGTGGGCCATCGCTAATATAGACCGAAAACTACCTAGTTGTCCCAATTGATGTTGTCTAATATTGGATGAACTCTATTAATGTTTAATTTAAATTGTTCGATTGGAGAAACTATATCTATTACTATTATTTAGTTGTTGTGGATGCTGTATTTGAATCATTCGAGATGACTGATTACATAATGTGCATTTTTTCGAAATGTAGGTCAAAAAGGGGTAAAAGAATTGGACAAAAAAAGAGTTAAATATAGGAGTTCCGCTAGGAACGACCACCCTTTAACTACTCAAATCATAAGTAGTTAAATATAAGAGGCCGCATACGGAGTTAAGTTTTATGGAATCGGCTAAAGACACCACACAGAAAGAAAGTCGTGGAGCCCCGACCCGACCTGTAAGTACGCTAACTTAAAACGAGCCACAATGTAAATATTGTCCGTACTTAATGCTAGCGTGCTTGACAGACCGTCGCGGCCCTTGAGCAGGACGTAGAAGAGTTGTGCGTTGTACTGCTGCACCCCGAGTACTCTGGACGCCGATTCTTTATCAGGAGCGGAGAGCAGGACGTAGAACAGCTGTGCGTTGCTCAGCTAGCTTACAAGCACACCCAGCTAAGTGTTGAGGACTGCCGAGCTAGTAATCGACGGCAGCGGTTTTTACCATCGTAGCACGGTGCCGACGGGCAGGGGCCAAGCTTAGGGGGGGGGGGGGGGGGGGCCTCCAACAGTTTTGGAGCAAATCCTAAAAATATTTTTTGGTGAGGACCTAAATAAGAATAAAAAGTATTTCACTGCCCCTCCAAATATTGGTATTTTCGGAAAGGGGGAGGCTCCAGTCTCTCCATCGACCGATGCATATGTCCACTTTATTACTTTTATTCAATTCATATAATTTGGTATGTATTAATGATCAATGTAGTTCATCAAAGATTATACAAATACAGGGCGGTCTTAAGATTTTAGGACCGAGGGGGTATGAGTTTTGTACAAGTATCTGATTCTTACGCTTAGTTGTTGTCCTGCAATTTTACGTGTTGTTTCAAATCCGTGCGAAACTAGTTGGGCCAACCCACATGAAGAATTCAGCCCACGTTGACAAGAGCCCACGCCCAGAAACAAGTATAACTTACCCTAAGAAAAATAAGTTACTTTTTTTTTTTTGAAACGGGAAAAAATGAGCTTGACGACACATGTACTTGATTCTTCTCAGAATATAGACGTGGTTCATCCAGGACAGCGACAAAGACTGCAGGCTGGTGCAGCTCCAAAGATTCTTAGCCTATCTACTTGCAGCTAAAGATATACGGAGTACTCCGTACCATATATCATGCACATGATCATCACTTTTTCCGGTCAAAAAGGGGGAAATTTCAAAGCACGATCCAGTGATACTCAACATCTTCGTTGCCATCGATGTTCGTGTATTATGGAAGTAAATAGTTTAAGACTACCACTTGTCCAAGGTTCGTGATAGCTGTGTCTACAATTTGGTTCATTGCATCGTGATGAAAACCACATTACTGACCCACGGGATAAGAGGGCAATGATGTAGTAACAGATAAAGATACACAAGGATGTGTGCATGCCTGTGTTGGATTGGATAATGTATGACTCAGTGAATAGTTAACGAGGACTAGATAGCATCGTAAGTTACTCGATCGGGGATATGCATCAGCTAATCCTTTTTAAATATGTTTTAGGTGTTAGACATCAGGTAGTAGCCTAGTAATCTCTCTGTTTCCGTTCAAATTAGATGACCTTCATTTAACTACATGTAGATGAATCTAGACATGTTATACGTATAAATATCCACATACTATATACAAATGGTAGTCACCTAATTTGGTACGGAGCGAGTAGATACTACGGTTCTATGTGATACACGTAATTAATTAACTAGGATCAGTATGTATCTTCTGAAAAGCAACGCCAATTGCTGTTTGTCGGGCCGGCAGTCCATTATGCACGCACCTGAACCTGGTCGGTCGGTCGGTCGGCCAGGTGAAGTGAATCTGGCTCGTTCAAGTTTCCACTGGCAGGTAATGACTAATGACTAAGTCTTTATATGACTAAGCAAGTGTAGTACTCCTTCCGTTCCAAAATAATTGACTTCTATTTATCCACACATAATTGTATCTAGACATGTTACACGTATAGATACATTCACATGTGGATAAGTGGAAGTCAATTAATTTGAAACGGAGGGAGTAGTTACGTAATCTGACTAAGTCTTTACATGACTAAGCAAGTGTATTAGTTACAGGCCTGTAACTTGTAAATACGCAAAACATTGTCACATTCACTTGCTACTACACTTGCTTGAGACAATCATGATCCTTCACAGGAGCTATACAGCACGGATCGTCACTAAGGTAAAATACTTCAGGGCTTCAGGCAGCGAACGGCTCCAAAGATTCTTAAGCTAAAGATATTAAGACACATCATGCATGCATGCACTGTACGACCACCACCTATTTTTGTCAAAAGTGGAACAATCCAAAACCCCATACGGAGTTACAATTCAATCGATCCCTCGAACCATTCAACATTTTGTAGGTTCAAGGTCTACCACTTGTCCAAAGATTTTAATAGCTTCCCTAAGAAATAAAAAGATATTAATAGCTGTATCTACGGTTTGGTTCATTGTACCCTGACTTAATGACATAACGATCCACAAGATAAATTGAGCAACAGCTTTGAATTTGCGAGGGGCCTGACACAAGCATGCCTGCATACAAGAGTTAGCGAGCAGGATTCAAATAGCGAGTATCGATCGTAAGTTGGTTTGTAAAAAGTAACGCCACTTGTACGTACTTGGGCTGGTAGTCCAGGCATACATGACGAGCTGCTGAACACCTGCACCTGGTCTGTCAGATGAAGCGAACCTGGATCATGCATCTTTCTGTTCATTTCTATATGCATACATGTTTCTACTTTTGCTAGTTTAAAGATAAGGAACCTCATAAAGGAAACTAATCCCTCGGCGTAGAACTTCAAAGAGAACACACATTCTAAATTAGTTTCGAGAACTAAAACGTATGCGCGGTAGTCGTTGTGTTTCGATTAGCTAAGAGCATATTATTGGAGTTATTAGCATTAAGGTAATCATAGCGCTAAAAAAAAGCATTAAAGTAATCGTGCTAGTAGCTACTCCCTCCGTTTTTTAATATAAGATGTTTTAGTATTTATCCACATTCATATGTATGCAAATGTATGTAGACATGTTTTAGTGTGCATGTTCACTCACTTTAGCATGCATGTAGACAACATGTGTAATAACTAAAAGAAAAGGAGGGAGTAGCATAGAATTGCTTTAAGACGTGAAACGTTTTTCGAAGGTTTAGCGGTCAGGAGGCGACTACCTTTCCCCTCAACCAGCCGCCGCCACCGCGGGTTCGCCTGTCCGCCAGCTGCTATAGTGGTGCGAGGGTGGGACCCCGAATTTGTGTGTCCAGTCCATGTCTCTACGGTCTTCGAATTCTTCGTCACCCGTGAAGTTTGGGCATTGATGATCATCTGAATAATGGCCCAGTCAGTTCTTCCCATGTCGATATCTTTCCTCGGAATGGCGTCGACGAGTTGGAGTATAGTGGTGATCGTCAGCCATTAGTTTTGGCAGGATTAGCAACTATCTAAGACGGGAATTACATCCTGCGGAGGGGATGATGTCGCCCCATATTTTTGTTTTCAAGTTCCATCTCCATCTGATAAAGCTCAGGCATATACGGCAATAACTTGCGAGTTTTGTCTCTCCCATCTTTGTCTGGTCAGATTTGGGATTAATTTTTTGCCCTGCTCAATGCTACCTTCTACGGGGCAACGATCTTTCCACATTGCGGTCATCGTCATCTTCTATTCTACATTGACGACTTCTTGTTCGCTACTTCGACAAGCTTTTGGGTTCTTTCAAGGTTGCTACGGTACGCGAGGCTCAGAGGTGGCGTTGCTCATGGCATGCGTTGAGGGATGCAGAAAAAAGATGGTGCAATTCTTTTTTAAAACTCATTCGTAATTTCATATTTTTGTACGGATGTTCTTATAAGGGTTGGTTTTAATTGATATATGGACTTAGTCGTTTACGCAAAAAACGGTATCCATACTAGCACATGTCATTAACGGGGACAAGTATTCTCCAACCACTTAATTAGATTAGCGTATAAAATGTGAAAACACATATAATTTGAACAGCCTTTATTTAACTTTTCGAGAAACATTATACTACTGTAATACCAAGTTGCATGCATTGTGCCTGGCATAGATTGTACTCTCTCCGTTCGGAAAAGGATGAGACCATTTTTGTGACATCCTTTTCCGAACGGAGGGAGTAGGCGAGAGTAGAAAGTTAGCTGAGCTGGGGATTCCAGCTAGGTGCATTGAACAATATATGGTACACGCATGCAAGTTGGGCGATTCATCATACCGTGGGCAATGTGTGCACGAACGTTTCAGCTCTCCCGTTCATCTACTTCTATAGAATCTTAGGGTATAGCTATTTGCCGCCGCTCAGGTTTCTTCCAGAAAGTTCGTGTCCATAGATGTAGCTAGCCAGCCTACGTCGGAGAGAGATATGGAAGGGAGCACGGCGACGACGATGATGCTCGTGGTGGCAGCGGCGGTGGCGCTTCTGCTGCTCCCGCTGCTGCTGCCTCCCCTGCCGCCGCCGCCGTTCTTGCTGCTGTTCGTCCCCGTGGCGCTCATGCTCGCGCTGCTGTCCCTCGCCTTCCTCCCCAACCGCGACACTGCCGGCTTCCGAACGCCGTCCGATCACTTCCCGCTGTGAATCGGTCCATGGGCGTGCCACCCTCCGTGGATCGAGATATCCAGCCATGCATGCACGGAGACCAGAGATCGAGGGGCGACGATGAGGTCGATGCACGCAGGAAGAACTGATCGGCTAGCTCTAGATTCATGGAACGAATAGAATAGAACAAAAATGGCTGTATAGTGGTAGTTTTTTTGCTATATCACATTGGACAGGTTCGTCCCTGCGGGCGGTGGCCGCAAGTACCTGTGTCTCCGACCGATCATTTCAACTTGCACATTTCACGCTCATCAAACCGCTCTCCAAAACAGGGATACCGTCCTAGGTTAGTTGAGCCTTCTTCGAGAATTCTCAACGCAAAGTTTCGACCAGAGAGCTAGTTTGTTGTTTCCTGCCTAGTGGGTACTGTAATAATTTGATCAAATCTCACCCCGAACAAAAAACTTGATCGATAGCTGCAACATAACTAAAGCTATACTACAAAGCAGTTCTGCCAGAAATATGTGTGGGTGTTTCGAGCTTATCTGCATCGTCGACTTTTTTAAGATTCATACTCCACATTTTACAGTTACTGCTTGTACTTGCACAATTCTTCGCTTACCTCTCCTGATTCTCTATCTTCTGGTTCTGCCCTAATGATACAACGAGTTCCTTTTGTTCTGAAAAAGCAGCTATCTCCGGCCTGTGCACCAATCGGTGCTTATGGCTCTTTTATTGCATTATTGGAAAGCATTTACAAGAGTTGCAGCTTAAGGGTCACATACGTTTGACCGCCGACTAGAGAAAATGGGAGGTGTTTTTTATTTGTTAAAAACAAATTCATTGCAGACATTTCATACACCCCAAAATAAAGCATATACACTCATCGGATTTGTACTTCATCTTTCTTAGGAACTCCATAGAATCAATTTTTGAACAAGCTCTTTATGCAAATTGGAGGAGAAAGAGAGGAGAAAGATTAAAAGTCATATGAACAATTTACCATATAACTAACGCGAGAGGATAAGAAATAAACAAGTGTTGAATTGTTTCATTTTTGTCACCATATAACCCTAGATCTACGACGAGCTTCTCCGGAGGCGTCGCCGATCTCCCCCCACCCCCCCCCCCCCCCCCCCCCCCCCGGTAGCGTCGACCTACGGGTCGATGTGGAGCTCGTCCTCCTCGACCATGGTGCACAGCGCCACCGCGAGTTCCTGCTAGTCGACCACCTTTGTCAGGCGATCCGCGGCACATTCTTCTCCGGCCTCCAGCGCGGCCGTCGCGGCGGCGACCTCCTCATCGGCTAGGCGGACGCGGGACCACGCCGGCAGCACCTCCTCCGTTAAGCGGTCAAGGTGGATGATGGCGGAACCCCGCCCACCGCGGGGAGTCACGCGGCAGTGCCCCGGCGGAATGGAAGGCTCGACCACCTCCTCCTCGAGCTCGTCCGCCGGCTCCTCCCTCTTCCTCCTACGGTCGCCGAAGGAGCTGCCCTCCCCGAAGTCCCTCAGGAGGAGCCCCCGCCCACCGACGGGCCTTGTTGGAGCCGCGGAGGCGCGCAGCATTCGAAGCTCGGCCGCCTCCCGCGCCTTCTTCTCGGCCGCCCTCCTCGCAGCCATGTCTTCCGATGGAGAACGGTCTCCGCCGCCTCCTCCACGCCCGCCGGAGCCGCGCAGGGTCGAGCCCGCCATGGATCTGGTGGTTGGCAGGGGAGAGGAGGAGGAGGAGCGGCGCGGCGTGGATTGCTCGCCGGAGTTGGGAGCGGGAAGTGGCGGAGCGGTGCTGGGTGTGGCGGATGGGTGTGGTTTTGGTACCGAATCAACCCCTCCGTCTCCCTAATATAGCGGTCGAAGCACCGCTTATCCGGTGGACTGCATAAACATTCCGAGCCCTGGGCTTATCCTGTTTCTGATCGGGCCGAAAAAACGGCCCGTACCCCAAATCGATCGGACTTTTCCAGGCCGAGGACCTTATTCAGTATCTGCTAGAGTTGCTCTTACCACTATCTTCTTCGAAATCGCAAATGCTTAAGCTGATAAACTAAGTTCCGGATGGCATCATCGAGGACGTAGGAGCTGTTCACGTGTAGGATTTCTTCTTTATTTATCTGTTTGTGCGTACGAATGTAGCAACTCTCATATTGACTTGTTTCTTTTATGGCGTGTCATGTTGACACATAGGTGTAGGTGAAGATTAGAAAAAATGGAACTTGGGAATGACGCAAAGCTATGAGAATTCGATTTTGATCGTGTCGACCTTTGGAGATTGGAAGTTGGGACTTGGTACCCGCGGGATTTTCTTTGGTTCATATATACGAGTTGCTAACGTCATGCTGTCGTGGCATTGTGATCAGCTGCCAACGCGAATAAAAGCGACCCGATTTGTTAACACCTTTAAATTGTAGCATACCGTACTAGATTATTGTGTAGTTTGTGCTCAATTTAGCCAAACTTCGAGTATTGTTTTGTTCAAAATTTAAATGCTTTGACTGATAACATTAGTTCAGAACGGCGCATCGTTAGGGGCACATCAGAATTCACTTTCTTCATTTTTTTTTTCTTAAGTTTTATAATTTCTAGATCCTATTAGAGTTTTTCTTTCAAAACATTACACTCTCTATAAAAACGTTGGCCATTCTAATTTGGGATTATTATAATATGAAATTCCGAGAGCTTTGTGTATCAAGGGAAATCGTATGAAATTAAGTAGTTGTCTTTATAAGTGTCGCTTAAAGAGCTAAATGAGTCGTCTGGTACAAGAAAATATACATTCCTAAAAAGATGCAAGCTGTAAAACTATGAACTGAATTTCACCGAAAGAGTGATAAATCTTGAACTAGAAAGTAAATTACCTAACTATATAAAGGGAGTGCAAATCGCCGCTCCCTCCGCGTCCCACGTCGATTCTACTGTTCAAAGAATAGTATCACACACTTATCTGCCCGTCCAATCTTCATCGAACGGCTCCTAGCCTCTCCCTGACCATTTTGCAATAACACCCCTCACAAACCCAGAAATTACACACACGATCCACAACTTCCCGCGGAGAGGGACGTATTTGAATTTACACGAAAACCCAAGCATCTTTTTGCAAAACCATCCACAGACCGCTCTCTCCCTCTTCTCTCTCCCGCGCGTGCCCGTGGTAGCCGCCGCCGCCGCCGCCCCGCGCCGCCGCTACGCGCCTCCCCGCTCAGATCGACGGACGCGGGGAGCTCCGCCGTCGCCGCCTCTCCCTCCTCGCTAAGTTTCGCGTGCCGGAACGCCGCGAGCTCGCGGAATCGACGCGGCCGCGCTCGGCGTCCGCCGCCGCGTTTGCACGTCACCGGCGACGCTCCGGCGACCCATAAGCGGCGGCGCCGCCATTCCCGGGTAGCCAGCGCTCGCGCGCGTCCGACGCGCCTCGCCGCGCGTCGTGGCTCGCCGTAGCGCGCCGCAGACGTGCACGTCGCCGCCGCGGCAGGTCCGGCCACTGTGACATCATCCGCCGTCACAGTGGGCCCGGCCTGTCAGATTTTTCCCCTTTTCTATTTTTTTTACAAACTGAAAATTTTCCCACAGGTGGGCCCACTTAAATTACACAAGTTCTAGAAAACGAAAACTGTTACAAATTCAAAAAATTCAAATCATTCTACCGGACAAACATGAACAATAACTCAAAAAAAAAAGGATAACTAATTATGACAAACCACAAAAAACATTCCAATTTGTTCAAAATTTGGCAAAAAAAGAAAAAAAACAAATGCATTCGCTCTTATTACATTGACAAATGAATGGAGTTGACTTTAAAAAAAATCTAAATATATTTTGCTTACACAAAGTCGATACAACAAATTAAAAATGCAAAACCACAAACATATTTAACCATTTCAATTTGTTCAAAATTTGGCAAAAAAACAAATACACTCACTCTTATTATATGGACAAATGAATGGGGTTGAATTTAAAAAAAATTCTAAATATATTTTGCTTACACAAATTCGATCAAAAAATAATAATTGAACTCAAATAATTTTTAGATTTGAAAAAAAAAACCTTTGAATATAGACATTTCCAAATTTGAAATTTACCAAACAGGCGCGGCATTGCCATAAATTTGACATGGCAGGCCCACATGGACACAAACAATAAACGTTGCCTATTTATGGCAGTTATATTTTACAAAATGCTTGCTTCATTAAATATTTGGATAAAACAAAAGATCAATTCATCTAATTACGGATTGAATTTAGTGAATTCTAATACAATGCATTTCCTCAGATTATAAAATTAAATTAAATATTTATGACAAAATAAGAACATATTTGGCCTTTCCAATTTAGCAAGCTAAATTAAATATTTATGCCACAATATAAGCATATTGTGACATTCCAAATTGCTAAATGCTTACAAATACCCTAAACGACGAAACATTTGAATTAGTTCAATATTTGAAGCCAACATAAATGAACTCTCTCTAATTATGATCCTAAATTTAATAAATGCTTAAATTGGTCAGTATTTGGGGGAAAATCATAATGTATTCCCTCCAATTATGGAGTTCAATAAAATGTTTATGCCAAAAGACAGCCATACTTGATCTTCTCAATTTAGTTACCACAATTAGAGATAATATAGCTACATTTTCTCTAATTATGTAGTTAAATTTTACAAATGCTTGCTTTACTAACCATTTCGAAAAAATACAAATTTATTTCCTGTAATTATGGATTGAATTTAATTAATTCTCTTACAATGTGTTCACTCAAATTATGCTGTTAAATTAAACATTTATGACAAATTACGAACATATTTTGGGATATAAACGTTTTCCTCTTAATGTTTCCACTTCGTAGATACAAACATATTTCAAGATGCAAGCTTTAACATAAATTATCACCAAGGGCGCGGCGTGCCGCCGCGACAAAATTCAGCTAGTACATGTATAAGGATCCTGTAATGGGACTGCACGCTTTCGAGCGGTTGTTCTCTGCAAGAGTACTCAGAATGATGGATTGGCTTGGCCTAGTTGCATTGAGCTCGTGCTCCTTGGTACTTGAATGGGGAAATGTGTATATCACATATTTTGGAACGGAGCGAATATATAGGAATTGACCCCAAGGTGCACCTAGTGGTCGTTCCGTAAACAGGAACAAATGAACATGTATGAGCATTGACTTTTCAGCTATCAGATGTGTATATTCTTCTCTTTTGTCACAAGTATTTATATTCCTCTCTTAGAGCGCATTTTCCACATTGGGCCTAAGTTGGACTCTTTTTTGTAGGCAGTCTAATGTTAAACGGGCCCGTCTATTGGTTGGGCATACGGCATACCCAATCCGAAGCGTACACAAACCCACAAGAACCCACAAACGGGTTCTTATATACTCCACAACAAGAACGGTGGACGGGAATGCGAGATCAGGATCAAACTGGGGGCAATCCACGGCCGGCGACGCATACAACGTACCCATCGACGTCGTTCCACGGCTTACCCAGAACCGACGATGGGCAAGTTCAGCAACAGCAGCATCTGCAACTTCCCCACGGCCACGGATGTCCTGGCCGACATCCTGGTGCGGCTGCCGCCCAACGTCCGCCGCCGCCTCCGCCTCGTCTGCCGGCTCTGGCGGGGCGCCATCGACCGGCGCACGGCGACGGACATGAGGGCCCGCGGCAAGATCCTTGCCGTCACCACCGAGGGCATCTCGTACGTCTTCGACCTCCTGTCGCCGGGGAGTCCACCCAGATATCTAATGGGGTCGTTGGACCCGGGCGAGACCAGTGAATACAACGCCATGAGCATTGTCGGCACCTGTAACGGCATCGTCTGCCTGTGCGATGACGGGAAACCAGGCGGCACCCTCATGCTGGCCAACCAGTCGAATGGCGAGACGCTCGACCTCCCGCCGCTGCCGCTGGACTGCGAAGACGGCATCGAGCTGCTGCAAGGCAGGTGTAGAGGCGGCGGCTGGAAGTGGCACCAGACCTACAGCTTCGCGTACCACCCGATGACGAAGCAGTACAAGGTCGTGCACGTCCCGTCCCACTTCGACCCGTCGGTCTGGGAGACCAGCACGGTGCACGTGTTCACGCTGGGCGAGGCGTCGTGGCGTGAAGTGCATGCCGGTCCCGGCGCGAGGTGCGTCCTCGGCCCATGCCGCCTCGCCGACGTCGACGGCACCGTGTACTGGATGACCGGGTACACAAGGAGGGTCATGGCGTTGAACCTCGAAGATGAGAGTGTAACCCACACTCAGCCTCTGCCGCCCTTTACCGGACCGGGCGAGAGTTGGCTGACGAAGGTTCATGGGAGGCTAGGGGTCGTCACGGGCTGCGGCGAATCCGTGACGGTGTGGGTTCTGGAGGGCGAGAGGTGGAGCCGTGTTAAAATATAAAGCCTAGCCATTTCCATCAGTTCGGACTTTTGAGATAATTGGCTAGTGCGTCAATTTAATATGGTATCAGAGCCAAGTGGTCTCAAGTTCAAGCCCCGGCTAACGCGCTATTTAATAAAAATAGTTGCGGCCTCCCCATCTACCCCACGTCTAAGGTCTTACCGTTTGTTCAGCCTAAGACGTGAGGGGGAGTGTTAAAATATAAAGCCTAGTCATTTCCATCAGTTCGGACTTTTGAGATAATTGGCTAGTGCGTCAATTCAATAAGCCACCGGTACGTCGTGGAGGTGAGCCTGTGGCAAACGGAGCAGCGGCTAAGGTGGGAAGTCACGATGCCGCACTTTGCAGTCGGCGACTACGTCCTGACACTCGGAGGATCAGGCAAGTTCATTGACGGGCGCAGGATGAGCGAAGCGCAGGGTGGTGTGGTACAAGTCAGACGCAATGATCCGGTTGAGGCAGTGCTTCGTCTTCGCTACGGTATCCATCGAACGTTTCCTTACGTCGAGACCATGGAGCCACTGTGTATTTACAATTTTAAATAGTGGGCCATTGCTAATATAGATCGTACACTACCTAGTTGTCCCAATTGATGCTGTCTATTGGATGAACTCTATTAACGTTTTAATTTAAATTGTTCGATTGGATAAACTATATCTATTATTATTTAGTTGTTGTGTATGTTGTATTTGAATCATTCAAGATGACTGATTAAATAATGTGCATTTTTTCGAAATGTATGTCAAAAGGGGTAAAAGAATTGGGAAAAAAAAAAGAGTTAAATATAGGGGTTCCGCTAGGAACGACCACCCTTTAACTACTCAAATTATAAGTAGTTAAATATAAGTGGCCGGATACGGAGTTAAGTTTTATGGAATCGGCTAAAGACACCACACAGAAAGAAAGTCGTGGAGCCCCGACCCGACCTGTAAGTACGCTAACTTCAAACGAGCCACAAGGTAAATATTATACGTCCTTAATGCTAGCGTGCTTGACAGACCGTGGCGGCCCTTGAGCAGGACGTAGAACAGTTGTGCGTTGTACTGCTGCACCCCGAGTACTGGATGCCGATTCTTTATCGGGAGCGGAGAGCAGGACGTAGAACAGCTGTGCGTTGCTCAGCTAGCTCACAAGCACACCCAGCTCAGTGCTGAGGACTGTCGAGCTAGTAATCGACGGCAGCGGTTTTACCATCGGAGCACGGCGCTGACGTGGAAGGTGATGAGCTTAGGGGGGCACCGCCCCCTCCCACAGTTTTGGAGAAAATCTTAAAAATATTTCTGGTGAGGGCTTAAACAAGAATAAAATGTATTTCACTGCCCCTCCAAATATTGGTATTTTCGAACGGGGGAGCTCCAGTCTCTGCATCGAACGATGCATGGCCACTTCATTACTTTTACTCACTTCATATAATTTAGTATTTATTAATGATCAATGTAGTTCATCAAAGATTATGCAAATACAGGGGTCTTAAAATTGTAGGACTGAGAAAGTATGATTTTTGTACAAGTATCTGATTCTTACGCTTAGTTGTTGTCGTGCAATTTTACGTGTTGTTTCAAATCCATGCGAAACTTGTTTGGCCAACCCACATGAAGAATTCAGCCCACGCGTGAATAAGAGCCCATGCCCAGAAACAAGTATAACTTACCCTAACAAAAATAAGTTCACTTTTTTTTTTTTTTTTTGAAACGGGAAAAAAATGGGCTTGAGTGCTTGACGACACATGCACTTGATCCTTCTCAGAATATAGACGTGATTCATCCATGACAGCGACAAAGACTGTGCTGGTGCAGCTCCAAAGATTCTCAGTCTATCTACTTGCAGCTAAAGATACACCATATATGCATGCACACGACCATCTTTTTTTCCGGTCAAAAAGGTGGAAATTCCAAAACACGATCCAATGATACTCATTACCTTCGTTGCCATCGATGTAAGTGTATTATGGAAGTAAATAGTTTAAGACTACCACCTGTCCAAGGTTCGTGATAGCTGTATCTACAATTTAGGTCATTGCATCCTGATGAAAATCACATTACTGACCCACGAGTCGAGATGAGAGAGTAACAGATAAAGATACACAAGCGTGTGTGCATGCTTGTGTTAGCCAGCAGGGACCCTGGACTGGATAATGTATGACTCAGTGCATAATTAACGAGGACTAGATACCATCGCAAGTTACTCGATCGGGGATATGCATCAGGCTGTAGCCTAGTAGGTGTATCTTCTGAAAAGCAAGGCCAATTGCTGCTTGTTGGGCCGGCAGTCCATTATGCACGGCTAGCTGTGTGCACCTGAACCTGGTCGGTCGGTCGGTCGGCCAGGTGAAGTGAATCTGGCTCGTCCAAGTTTCCACTGGTAGGTAATGACTAAGTCATTACATGACTAAGCAAGTTTAGTAGTTACATAATCTGACTATAAGTCCTTACACGACTAAGCAAGTGTATTAGTTACATGACTAAGCAAGCGTAGTAGTTACAGGCCTGTAACTTGTAAATACGCAAAACATTTTCACATTTACTTACTACTCCACTACACTTGGTTGACACACTCATGATCCTTCTCAGGAGCCATACAGCACGGTTCGTCACAATGGTAAAATACTTCAGGCACCGAACGGCTCCAAAGATTTTTAAGCTAAAGATATTAAGACACACCATGCATGCACTGTACGACCACCACCTATTCTTGTCAAAAGTGGAACAATCCAAAACCATATAATACAATTCAATCGATCCCTCGAACCATTCAACATTTTCTAGGTTCAAGGTCTACCACTTGCCCAAAGATTTTAATAGCTTTCCTAAAAAACAGAAAAAATTTAATAGCTGTATCTACGGTTTGGTTCAGTGCACCCTGACTTAATGACATAACGATCCACAAGATAAATTAAGCAACAGTTTTGATTTTGCGAGGGGCCTGACACAAGCATGCCTGCATACATGAGTTAGCAAGCAGGGACCCAAATAATATATGGCTCCGTCCGTGCACAATCAACGAGGACTAGCTTGCAAATAGCAAGCATCGTGAGTTGCTTTGAAAAGTAACTCCGCCACTTGTAGCTACTTGGGCTGGTAGTCCAGGCATGCATGACGAGCTGCTGATGAACACCTGCACCTGGTCGGTCAGATGAAGCGAACCTGGATCGTGCATCTTTCTCTTCATTTCTATATGCATACATGTTTCTATTTTTGCTAGTTTAGGGATAAGGAACCTCATTAGACCTTTTTTATTTTTATTGTATTTGAAGTGTATTTTAGGAGAATTAAGAGGATTATCCCAGATCCCGAAAATGTCCAATAGTCTCTTTACTAATCTGATATTGGAAGGGATAATTCTCAAATATCCCCTACCAACCACCTCATTTTTACCTAAATTGAAAACTCTACCCCATTCTAGTGTATTGTGAGGGAAGAGTATTTGTGTGGATTGGGTAAAAGTAAGAATTTCACCAAAAGCCCTCCCATCTTCAATACCCTACACCCCAAGAAACAAGGTCTAAAGGAAACTAAACCCTCAGCGTAGAACTACAAAGCACACACACAATCAAAATTAGTTTCAAGAACTAAAACATTTGCACGGTAATCCTTGTGTTTCAATTAGCTAGGAGCATATTATTGGGAGTTATTAGCATTAAGGTAATCATGCTAGTAGCTAGCATAGAATTGCTTTAAGACGCGAAACGGTTTTCTATGTTTTAGCGATAGGAGTTCCCCTCGACTAGCCGCCGCCACCGCGGGGTTCCCCTGCCCTCCGCCAACTGCTATAGCGGTGCGAGGGTGAGGGAACCCCGAATTTGTGTGTCTGGTCCATGTGCTCTACGGTGTTCGAATTCTTCGCCACCGTGAAGTTTGGGCATCGACGATCATCTGAATAATGGCCCAGTCAGTTCGCCCCATGTCGATGTCTTTCCTCGGAATGGCGTCAGCGAGTTGATGTATAGTGGCGATTAGCGACTGTCTACGACGGGAACATCTTGCGGAGGGGATGATGTCGTCCCATATTTTTGTTTTCAAGTTCCATCTCCGTCTGATGAAGCTCAGCTATATACGGGAGGAACTTGTGAGTTTTGTGTCCCCCATCTTTGTCTGGGCGTATTTAGGATTATTTTTTGGCCCTGCTTAGTGCTACCTTCTAGGGGGCAACGATCTTTCCAGATTGCGGTCATCGTCATCTTCTGTTCTACATTGACGGCTTCTCGTTCGCTACTTCGACATGCTTCTGGGTGCTTTCAAGGTTGCTCTGGTAGCGAGGCTCAGAGGCAGCGTTACTCACGGCGTGTCGTTGAGGGATGCATAACAAATGATGGTGCACTTCTTTTCCAGAACTCATTTTCATATTTTTGTACGAATGTTCTTGTAAGGGTTGATTTTATTTGATATATGGACTTGGTCCTTCTCGCACCAAAACTATAATCATGTCATTAACTGTTTTAATTGATATATGGACTTAGTCCTTCTCGCAAAAAAACGATAATCATGTCATTAAGTGGGACAAATATTCTCCGATCACTTATTAGCTTAGTGTATAAATATGTGAAAACACACATAATTTGAACAGCCTCTATTTAAACTTTTCGAGAAACATTATACTTCTGTAACACCAAGTTGCATGCATTGTACCTGGCAAAAAAAAAAGTTGCATACATTGTAGTAGCAAGTAGGCGAGAGTAGAAAGTTAGCTGAGCTGGGGATTCCAGCTAGGTGCATTGAACAATATATGGTACTCGCATGCAAGTTGGGCGATTCATCATACTGTGGGCAATGTGTGCACGTACGGTTCAGCTCTCCCGTTCATCTACTTCTATAGAATCTTAGGGTATAGGCTATGCTCCGCCGCTCTAGCTTTCTTCCAGAAAGTTCGTGTCCATATATGTAGTTAGCCAGCCTACGTCGGAGAGAGATATGGAAGTGGGCGCGGCGATGACGATGCTGCTCGTGGTGGCGGCGGCGGTGGCGCTTCTGCTGCTCCCGCTGCTACTGCCTCCCCTGCCGCCGCCGCCGTTGCTGCTGCTGTTCGTCCCCGTGGCGCTCATGCTTGCGCTGCTGTCCCTCGTCTTCCTCCCCAACTGCGACCCCGCCGTCTTCGGGACGCCGTCCGATCACTTCCCGCTGTGAATCGGTCCATGAGCGTGCCACCCTCCGTGGATCGAGATATCCAGCCATGTATGCACGGAGACAAGAGATCGAGGGGCGACGATAAGATCGATGCATGCAGGAAGAACTGATCGAGTGCGTATATGCCTACATGGAAGAACTGGGTGCACCTTTGAGCGAGAACAAGATCCACTTGCACATTGTTCTTGAAATGTGTGGGAACTGAAGTTCGATGGATGATCAATGAAAGGCTCGATGGATCATGGATGGACCTAGTCAATGTATATAGCGTGTGGTTTATATGCAAGTTATTTCTGTCTTCGTTCATTATATTGTTCGAATTCAAGGTAAATATACTATTTCAGTGAACATTTCTAGTACGACAGAAAGACCCTATGAAACTTTACTGTTCCCTGGGATTGGCTTTGGGCCTTTCCTGCGCAGCTTAGGTGGAAGGCGAAGAAGGCCCTCTTCCGGGGGGGCCCGAGCCATCACTGAGATACCACTCTGAAAGAGCTCGGATTCTAACCTTGTGTCAGACCCGCGGGCCAAGGGACAGTCTCAGGTAGACAGTTTCTATGGGGCGTAGGCCTCCCAAAAGGTAACGGAGGCATGCAAAGGTTTCCTCGGGCCAGACGGACATTGGTCCTCGAGTGCAAAGGCAGAAGGAGTACGTAAGATTTTCTCTGACTTTGCCTACAAATTTACCGGCCGTGTCTGACCGGGCTAGCTCTAGATTCATGGAACGAATAGAATAGAACAAAAATGGCTGTATAGTGGTAGTTTGTTTTGCTATATCACATTGGACAGGTTCGTCCCTGCGGGCTGTGGCCGCAAGTACCTGTGTCTCCGACCGATCATTTCAACTTGCACATTTCACGCTCATCAAACCGCTCTCCAAAACAGGGATACCGTCCTAGGTTAGTTGAGCCTTCTTCGAGAATTCTCAACGCAAAGTTTCGACCAGAGAGCTAGTTTGTTGTTTCCTGCCTAGTGGGTACTGTTTCAAAGCTTTACCAAATCCAGATGCATGCACCGAGCCTGGCAGTGACAAGATTGACCCAGCAGCTAGCTTCCCATATTTGAACAAGCTGATGCGTACTTTGGTTTGAGCTGAAACCTGCCTTACCTAAAGTTTGGCTAGTCAAATATTTTGAAAAAGATTTTTTTTTGACAATAATTTGATCAGATCTCACCGCGAACAAAAAACTTGATCGATAGCTGCAACATAATTAAAGCTATACTACAAAGCAGTTCTCCCAGAAGTATGTGTGGGTGCTTCGAGCTTATCTGCATCGTCGACTTTTTAAAGATTCAGACTCCACATTTTACAGTTACTGCTTGTACCACCTCTTTGCTTGTACTTGCACACAACTTTGCTTACCTCTCCTGATTCTCTCTCTTCTGGTATTGCCCCAATGATATAATGAGTCCCTTTTTTCCCCTTTTTTAGCCGACGCCCACCCAGATGCATGCATCGAGCCTGGCACGGCAGTGACCAGGTTGACCCAGCAGCTAGCATCCCATATTTAGACTGACCGCATAATAAAGCACATACACCCATCGGATTTGTACTATCTTTCTTAGGAACTCCATAGAATCAATTTTTGAACAAGTTCTTTATGCTAATTGGAGGAGAAAGATTAAAAGTCATGAAGAATTCACCATATAACTGACACAAGAGGATACGAAATAAACAAGTGTTGAATTGTTTCATTTTTGCCACAAAAATAACATTTTTACTTCCCAGTTAATTTCTCTTAGTCGAGTTATCTTTGGTAACAAGATTTTTTTGTGTGTAGAATCACACAAAAATCTTTAATTTTTTGTGTTACCATCATTATCCAAATATACTCAACAAAGAACCTAGTATGTCCATTCATTAAGTCAAAGATACATGGATTTCACCATAAAAACCATGGGTGCTGTTAAACCCCATCTAAATGCATCCGGACTAGCAGACAAAACAATATCCATTAAATGTTGAACCAAATGAAGCTATCTCCACCATTTCAGTTAGAGCCCTTCTAAACACTATATTAAGAGGGCCTACCAATATAACACTAGCCACCGAAATTGCCACTCCATCACCAAATTAAAAGAAATCGTAGGGGCTTCCCCTACGGTATCACAATAGAAAAAATCCTCTCTGCTAGAGGACTAGCACAACCACAATTCAAACAGCCTTCAAACAGCCTTAGTCGTGCCACGGGATATCTTCAAGGAATTCAAAGCTTCCCTGCACGTTTCAACACCAACTACATATGTCAGGATCATAGTTTTGGCAACATGTCCTTGATTAAGCTTAGGCATTCAAAGCACATGGGTGCATTGTTTAACAGATGTATGCAAATGTACATATCTCCTTCAAGTGTCTAGAACTCTAGATCAAGATCAGTAGTTGTGTAAATAAATTGTATAGCCAGATATGACAAGTTATGTGTGGGTTCCACAGATAGGGTTCCGTGTAAGATAAATAAAAGAGTTCAAGCATACCGCAATGCAGCCTCGATCTCAGCACTCCATGGATCTAACTTAGTCGCATCCAAAAAAGCATCACATGCACTTCCGTAGTCCTGATGATATGATACAAGGTGAAAACGAATGTCATGTGGCCGACAATCGATAAAAAATTAGCCAACCAGGTAAGTTCACAATCCAACCTTCAATAACATGAGCGCTGCACCCTGTCGGTAGCAGGCCTTCGGCCAGTAGGGCCGCATTTCTCTGCACGCAAGAGCGTCTTGCAGAGCCATGTGTCCGTCACCCAGACGGAGGCAGCAAAGACTCCTATTCGAGAGCAAGGTAGCATCATGACGGTCATGCTCCATTGCCTGCATCCAACAGGTAGCTGAAAATTTGCATATGTCTGACTACATAAAACAATAATCACATCATGATAAGAAGTACTTGTAAATCTTATGTAGTTCACGAGGCATCAAAGAACACCTTGACAAGTTCTGATGAATTAGAACTTAAAAATGTACAGTCTGGACAATAGTCTGGAAAATTTTCCTTACGATAGTAACTAAAGCATAAACATAGGATAATGTTGAAGGGAAGACAATTTTCAAATAGGTTCAAGATATATATATATATACAAATAATTTCCCGCTATACCTTGAAAGTAGAGACATCACAGTAGTCCAAACCCACAGCCCATAAATCGACAACAGTAGAACTGTTGTCTCAGGACACATAGAAGTCCTTGTCAGGTCCTCGATCTTGATCAAACTTACTAGCGTTATGGCTATACAAAATCTCTTCAATAACTTAAAGAGAATGTGTGCCTCAAAGCAAACCGTGAGGCCAACTGGCAGTGATCATGTATGAAAAGAACAATGTGAAACTCGATCACCATCAGCTAACATCTATTCAAGCAACTTCAGATGATGAGATACAAAATTCAAGATTACACATTGAGACATGGGGTGTAGTAGCATACCACACTGTACATCATTGCAGCAGAAAAATAATCATTTCTCTTGATAGACTTAACCGCATTTGACTTCAAATCTGCTATTCTTCTAACAATTGAAAGTTCACCCTAAATGATCAAGAAAAACAAATGAATCAAGGCTCAAGAAGGCAAGTATAAAGCAGTACATATACTGTCGAAGTTTTTAAAAGCGATATATGTACTAATTGGTGGCAGGGTGATGCCTAGTGCCTTGGCTGGTCTGACCGCTTATTGAAACGGTGTGTAAACCATAAAAAAGTAGCAGAACAGTCATACTTCATTTTAGAAACATCTTGATCATCCTCTTGTTCCTGATAGTACAAGGAAAGGTCAATTTTGAGAACTCACGATAATCTCCTACCATCTGATCATGTCACACTTGTGTGTCAGCTCTGCCGTGATGCTGTAATATGTCTGAAGGCAGTGTTGTTTTCGTCAGTTAGCTGTAGCTGTTTAGCCATTGTTGCTTAGATGGGCTATGGGCCGTGAAGTGTGGGGCTGTGGGCTGCATCCTGTGCCTGGTGGACCCTATATAACGCTCACCTGCTGTAAGGAGAAGACCATCGATGAATTGAATGAACTAATTCCCTGTCTTCTTCTTCTTCTCCTTTCTCACTTCTCTTCTCTTTAGATCCCGATCCTCTCTTCTCTACCGGCAAACCCTAGCCGCGGCAATCACACCGCCGGCCACAGGCATTACGTTTGGTATTAGAGCGTTGACTCACCACTACGCTTCGCAATCTCAACGTCTTTCCAGTAACACCGACCGATCGGTTGTAATTTTTTTCGATTGGTTATAAAATCCTTCGATCGGCTGTAAACCTTCAGGAAATCATTGTAAATTTGAGATTGGAGTTTGGATGGCATATTTGAAGCAGCAACGAGGCCGTCGAAGTTCTCCATCCCGTCACTGCAGACTCGCTTTGTGTTGGAATTGATGGAGCAATCAAGGCGAGACTGCTGGTGTGCTTCAGCGACATGGATGTCAAATTTGGAGCGCGGACATCTGTAGGAGATCGACCAGAAGCTGAACAAGTATGCAGAGGTTCTGGAGCAGATGCAGATCAAGGTGGATCTCTCCATGGACTCCCTTAGCAAGGTGCAGGAAGAGTAGAACAAGGTCCCACGCACGCTGAAGCGACCCGAGCCATGCCTGATATTTTCAAGCAATTTTGTGTGGAAACGGATGCAAGTCGGGTTGTCTTAATGCTGGAAGGGCATCCACTGGCATTTTACAGCAAAGCATTGAGTATGAACAACAAAAAATTATCCATATATGAAAAGGAATTTTGGCTATTATGTGGATAAATGGAGACCTTATCTAGCAAAGAGACCATTTGTGATTCTAACAGATCACGAAAGCCTGTGCTGGACACTGATTTACAACACAATGTCATGGCAAATCTTGCTGGCTTGACTTGAACTTTTCAATACAAGAAGGGACAGGATAATCTTCTAGCATATGCTCTGTCTACAGTGGGAGATGCATTCAGCATGTATGAAATATCTGCAGGTTAGTGTGGATTCAAGAAGTTCTAAACTCATATGTAGTGGATTCAAGAAGAACAAGAGTTGTTGGTGGAGTTAGCCATTTCTGGTACAAACATAGATATCTTTTCCTTACAACATGGCTTGATTAAACTCAATGGCAAAGTCTGAATTAAGGCAGAGATGGGCGTTGCAGACAAAGATCATACAAGCTTTTCATGCTAGTGCTATGGGTGGACATTCTGATATGCAAGCCACTTATAAAAGACTGAAGAAAGCGTTTGCTTGGACAAGCATGAAAACTGCTGTGGAGGATTTTGTCCGACAAGGTAACATTTGTCAACAAACAAAGCATGAGCATTGCAAACCTTCTAGCCTGTTACAGCCTCTTAAAAATCCCTGTTGGAGGTTGGCAAGAAGTATCTATGGATTTCATTGAGGGCCTTCATAAATCTGCTGGTTATGATACGATTTTGGTTGTGGTGGACAGGTTCACTAAGTATGCCCACTTCATTCCACTCAAACATCCTTATTCAGAAGCTACAGTGGCAAAATCTATTTTCAATAGTCATTAAGTTGCACCTTGTTCCAACTTCTATTGTCTTTGACAGAGACAAGATGTACACGAGAAATTTCATAGATACTTCATAGATACAAAGTTGCAAATGAGTAGTGCCTACCAGCCTGAAAGTGATCGTCAGGCTAAAAGGGTCAACTAGCTAGTCTCTGGAAATGTGCTCGAGGTGTGCAGCATATGATCATCTTAAGTAGTGGCACAATTGGCTAGCTATGGCAGAATTTCCGTATAACGCTTCATTTCATGCATATATAGGTTGTTCACCATTTGAGGCTTTATACAATCATGGGCCTCAATCTGGTCTTCTACCTGATCTCAATATTGTGGCCAATCAAGAAGTGGAAGATTTATTGAAGGAAAGACACTCTTGCCCAAAAATGCTGAAATATCACTTGGAAAAGGCTCAACCGAGGCAACAACATTATGCTGATAAGAATAGACATGACAGAGTTTCAAGTTGGAGAGCAAGTGTACTTGATGTTGCAAGCTTAGGCTCATTGATCAGCAGTCAATAGATCTTGCCCTAACCTAGCTTATAAATATTATGGTCCCTTTCAGATCGAAGCAAAAATTTGTGATGTGGCATACAAACTGAAACTTCCAACATCCAGTTTGATCCATCCAGTGTTTCATGTTTCTCAACCAAGGTTTTGGTTCCCGGTAGAAAAAAATTCCCGAGGGGGGTCGGGATTAGCGGTTACCGCGGTAACCGGAAAATCCCGACCGATTACCAGACGAATTTGAAAACTAAAATTTAAAAATTCAAATTGGTTCCCGATTTGACCATTTGCTGAAGGTTTTTGTTAAAATTTAAAATTTTCAAAATTTCCGGGATCTTTTGCCCGGGATGACCATTTCCCTGGGGTGCTCGGGATATCCGGTTACCGGGCGGTAACCAGATTTCCCGACCGGTAACCAAAACCTTGGTCTCAACTGATGTCCTTTACACCATATTACACTTCTGTGTCTTCTGAACTACTAATTCAGCATGAGTTGGATGCTTCTGAAGTGTTCCCTGATGAAATCCTTGATCGACGAGAGCAAGAAACGGAACAAGACTCAGCTACAAGTGTTTGACCAAATGGACATCCTTGCCAGCCTTATCAGCAACCTGAGAAAACAAGGATGTGCTCAAGAAGCAATTTCCATCTTCACCAGCTTGGGGGCAAGCTGGAACTTAAGGAGGAGCCAGCGTAACATAGTGTGTCACCTCTATAGTGCTGATGCTATCGTATGTCTTAAGTCAGTGTTGTTGGCATCAGTTAGGTGTAGTTCTTTAGACGTTGTCGCTTAGATAGGTCGTGGGCCGTGTCGGAAGGTGGACCTTATATAACGATCACCTGTAAGGAGAAGATCATCGATGAACTGAATGAACTAATTCCCTGTCTCGTTCTCCTTCCTCATGTCTCTTCTCTCTAGATCTTGATACTCTCTTCTCCACCAGTACCCTAGCCATGGCAATCATACCGACGGCCACAGATATTACACACAAATATGTACATCTAAATTTTGAACATGTCACGGGCTTGATGGTTAGGAAGCTATGGGTTGGAGCGGAGGTAGTAGTGGTGGGTGATCAGAGGGCGCAGGCAGAGATTGCGTCGACCTATGGCTAGAGAGGGATGAGAAACGGGGCGCCAGGGCACAATAGCAAGGAGATGAGAAGATATTGATAAATCTCTAGTTGCTGTATTGATCAACCAGGGGTGGACTTATATAGTCCAGTTACAACTTGTAATCTAAGAAAGAAACTCTAATATTTGGAAGTAGCAGGAAAGCCTTCTTTGGCATGAACCTTTCCAAATCCTGACATAAATAATAAATATAGGCAGCAAGCAATACGTATCTATCTAGACTCTAGACTCCTCGTGCATCACGGCTTGTAGCTGCAACCTTTGGGTCTGGGGCAGATTCTCCTACGCTGGAGCTTCTTTCGCCACATGACAAACCCATAATGAGCAGTCAAAAGCACCTCTTTTCGGCATATAAAAAAATAGGAACATAGCAGCTGTTATCTTTCTTGTATAACAAACTGTGTAATCTGGTTTTGGCAGGCATCTACCACAATCTGCACTGTGCTCGGCATCGACCTTTTTCCCCTTAATTCGAAGGTACACAGCTTTCCTACGTATTCTAGAAAATAACACTACCAACATAGCACTATCTACATACATATAACCTACAAAGCCCTATCAGGCCATCACTCACAACAAAAGGATCCTTTAGAAGATTATCAATAGCATGTATAAATTGTTCATCGAATCAAAAGAGGCAAAAGGAAACATAGCTAATTTTGTGTATGGTGACTCTAACTGGTAAACTATGGATCCAAAGTTGATGCCAAGATTAAACTAGGAAGTATATGAAATAAAAATGATCAAATGCATACCTGTTTCATAGACATTGACTTTGCATGGTGTATAATTCCGTCGATGGTCCAATCATGCACAGTTGGAATACAAGAAGTTACAGGAAATAAGATCTCAACATCTTCCCTTGTACCATTCAGTGCAGCGATTTCTATTGGAATACAACCAGACTGTTATAAATAAACAAAGTTCATTGTCAGAAAGGCACTTCCAGAAAGGACACAGGAATGGAAAAGAACAAGGCAAAATTGTTCGACTACTAAGATAAGAAAAGGTTTAGATAATTAAGAAAATATAGAACTACTTGATAAAATGACTGTCAAAGAACCGCACTTTTCTATTTCCACTTCATACCCTTCCTTCTAGCATCCCGCCATCCCCACATTCAGACTGCACCTGACAGCCCTTATGCAACCCCTAAACATGTTTCCAAGTTGTCTTGTTTACAAATCTTTCGTCGGCAATGACATTGAGCATGCTTTTTAAGGCGTCCGCCTTAGGACGCTTAGGCGACGCTTAGGCGATAGAGCGCCCCCCCCCCAACGCCTTAGGTTTTTGCCCGCCTTAGGCGCTTAGGTGTCGCCTAAGCGGTAGAGCGCCCCCCAGCGCCTTAGGTCGCCTTACCACCTTACAAACCATGACATTGAGTTTTTAAATATAAGCAACATTGGTTCAGTATAAACTTGTACAAGTACGACTTACTCATACAAGATATGCACGATTTCAAAGGTAGAACAATGTTGACTTAGCAATGTTCACGACATTATCAAAGAGATACCATGATGAAAGAAGTCAAAGAGTTACATGATTAAGAATAGAGATATAGTAGAGATCTATTTTTAGTATTTGATGGCCTCCTTTTCCAATTATTCAATCTGGATTATTTGCACCAGGGGATCAGGTGGCATTTCTAAAATGCTACCAGTCCTTCACAAATCAAACTATATGAGATGCAAATGCAATAGCACACCAGCCCAAACTAAGATGGTGGTGTCGCCAAGTTAGCTACGTGCTAGTGCCACAGCATGCTAAGAGGTAGGTACTAAAAGAAATAGATAGAACAGTTCCAAAGAGAAATGAAAATGCCATCACCTCATTGGTTCTACTGTTGTTTGGAAAGGTAAGTGTGTGCATTTGTAAGGATGTATTAAGATCATGGAAATATTTCTAGGCAGCCAAAAGTCTCAATGGAAGTTTTAATTAAGTAATGTCATAAGAAAACACATGACCCCTAGAATTCTATTTGCATAAGGCATGTGACACCATACAGTCTAAATATAAGATTTTAGGAACTTGGATTGAGTGGAACAATTTGATCCTAGCAATAATCTTAGGGCATGTTTAGGCAAGGCTTCAACTCTTGGATTAGTGTCGGATCTAAAGTATGCAGGCTAAAATAAGATGGTTTTAGGGCGTGTTCGGTAGTGCTCCAGCAGCCAACTTCTCAAAACTTCAGCGAGAAGCTATCCCGAACGCCCCAAATCTGAGAAGCTAGATTCGAGAAGCTAGCCAATTTTCACGTACAAATTGCGGAGCTAGCAATTTGCTCTGCTAGGAAAAACGAGAAGCTGGCGTTGGTAGGTAATTACGGGCGCATGCCACCGCCGAGTGATCCATCAGCGAACAGGTATGTTTCTATTTTTCCGACTCGCTCGATTCCTCTCGTTCCCAATCCTATCGAGCGGGCCCTAGCCAGCCCCGCGCCGCCGCCACCTCCGACTCGGGCGCCGCCGCCCCTCCGGCGCCGCCGCCCTCCG
The DNA here is from genome assembly GCA_947311845.1 of Poa pratensis. Lineage (NCBI taxonomy): Eukaryota > Viridiplantae > Streptophyta > Magnoliopsida > Poales > Poaceae > Poa > Poa pratensis. The sequence goes on from CAMZMU010000027.1 coordinate 10,927,470, forward strand.
GCGACCAAGGGGCCGCCTTCCTTCGCACCCCCGCCTCCTTTTCCCGGCCAGCCGTGAGACCGCCGCCCCTTCCCGAGCTCGCGGGCGTCGTCCTCTACACCCAGCCGCCGCCACCTCCGACTGCCCCGCCTCCTTCTCCGGCCTGACCTCCGACTGCCCCGCCTATTTTCCGGCCGCCCCGACCTCCGACTGCAGCGAAATCCTCCGGCCTCACAGATCGACAGCCCAGCATGCGAACAGGTCCAACAAAACCGAAATTCGGCTGCCATCGGGCCAACCTTCCTCCTCCTACAACGGGCTGAATTGTCCTACAATGGGCTTCCAGCCCGAGAACAGGAGAGAAGCTGAGCAGAACGTTTTTCATCTTCTTCCAGCGATTTGAGAAGCTGGCAACGGAGTGAGAAGCTGGCAATTGAGAATTTGGAGAAGCTGGAGCATTACCGAACACGCCCTTAGCCTCACAACCAAAACCCACACCCTAAACCCCCACTCAACCCCCAACTCCAGCTCCATGAATTCTTGGAACCATTAATACACAGCTTCATGAATTATTGGGCCTGTTCGGGAGAGCACCAGCTCCAAGAATTCAATGTTAAAAGATGGGAGGTTAAGAAAAGTTCCTTTTGCAGAATCTGGTGGATCTTAGATTCCGCTATCAAAACTGTTAAAGTATCTCTGATTTGATGCAGATTTCAATCCCTCTAAAAAGTATTCTTGTGTGTTTGAACAACAGTTACAAGGTTCAAGCAATTGGCATGCCATGGCATAGAAGTAAATCTTATGGAATCAGGAACATTAGGGTCAGCACCAGCTTCAGTAAGCATTTCAAACATGCAGTTAAGCCTTTATTCGCAGCAGCAGCTAAAGGGGTTACAAGACCGTCATTTACATCCGCGCCAGCCTGCCAAAACATATTATTACAAAACAGTATTTACAGGAACACTATGGGCTGCTATGTTCTTGCCGATTAGACACGATGCTTTTTCGTGGAAACCATCAGTGTAGTGCGGCCACAAATTTGTCAAAAGGTATGTCACATAATAAGCAGCATTAAAGAAGGCTAAACCTACTTTAGTGTGGAAAAATGTAGCATTGAACAAAAAAATTATTAAGTAATTCAGAGGCCTAACACATTGATGATGAAGACAGCAGGCACGATACCTCAACCAGGAGCTTGACACATTTCACTGAAGAAGCAGTTATAGCAACAAGAAGAGGGGTATCAGCACCAGGTACTCTCTTGTTATACTAGTGAGAAACAGATAACACATGAGTTACTATCTGAAGTAAAGGCAATTGCCAGATGTAGGAAAGAACAGACAAATAGAATGAAGAACATATTCTGTAAAAGAAAAGAAAAAGTTTCGATGGCATTGCAAAAGCAGACATGTACCAACAAGAGTTTCTGGAATAATATACTGAGTATTGATGCCTTATTGGCCAATTTGGGCAATTGGACCTTTTTTTGTAATTCAGTCCCGTGTGTCTCTTAAAAGAAGTAGGCGTACAACAACTACATCAAACCGTTTTATTTCCAGCCGGGGAGGATAGAGCCTACAGATGAACCCACCAAGACCACCAAAAGGAGTAAACAAATATGAAAGAAAAAATCTACAACATGAATTACTAGAGGGAATACAAATTCAAAATGTTGCAATTTCCTTAAAATTGGCAGTTGGAAAACGTATGATTGTCTAGAGTTGAGCCTATATTGAAGAAGCAGGTAGGATGGAGCTGCAACGAAGCTATGGCCTATGGAGTACATGGAGCTAGATTTCTTCGTGAAGTCAAGAATAGCTCTGGACAATAATGCCTACAACTCTCTGAGAATGCAGCCTTAGTACAATTTAAACGTAAGTTAACAGAGTCTGTTTGATCACCGCTACGAAGACATGATCTTCTATAAAAATTGTACGAGTTAGCTCATAATTTCCTGACTTCACAACTTTGAATAAATGCAGTAAAGCGGACTCAACACCACATGCCAAGCAAATGAAACATGAGAAAAATGCAACTAGCAAAAATGACACTTCGGAGGAAACAGTAAGTTTTTAACCTACATCTGCGTGGTTCTCCAACAAAACTTTCATGGCTTCATCATGTCCCTCGAAGGCTGCGACATACAGTGGTGTCCCACTAACGGATACGGGTCTACACAAACTCCTTTTGCAAGCAAGAGTTGCACTATTTCACAGTCTCCTGAGTAAAGAGAAAAGAGGAAAAGAGAATCCAAGAGGTAATTATTACAAACTACAACTGATTGTGTGATGGGGGAAATTAATATGATCAAGATCCACACTAATTAAAACTACATGCCCAGGAAATAGTCACAAACAGACAAAAGGAGCAGGAAACGGGCAACTTCCGAATCCTAAGGAAATCACCTAAGACAAGAAAAAAAGGCAGCAATGTTCTTCTACAAACATGAAACATTTCTCAGAAAGCTTCTAGCCAGGGAACAATAAACACCTCCCATGAAAAGAGGATGTTCTCCATTACACATCAATTTAGCTATCAGTGTGAAGGCAACCCAGTTTTCGTGTATTAGCTCAGGGAAGGAAGTGGCTGTGAAATACCAGCATCATTTTACATGAAAAGTGAAATACTAGCAAGAAACTCGTAAATGGCGTAATGTTGGTCAATTGTTAGCACTTTATCTTTGCCTTCATAACCAAGGAAATCAATCTGAATACTTTGAATAACAGGACTACAAGTCTTCCGTCCCTTTGCCCCTCCCCTCCCAAAATAGATACCCCAATGTTCTGTTGCAATTTTCACCTTCTACATATCTTTCCAACACACATAAGAATCGTCATAAAACAAACTGGAAGAAAAAAATCTCATGTGCTGGAGAAGTACCTCTTCCAGCAGCAAGATGAAGTGGGGTGAACCCTTCGTCATCAGCTTTGGCTGGATCGGCCCATGATCAAGAAATAGCTGACGGCGTCCAGGCTTCCTTCAATAATAGCCCACTGCAGAGGTGTTGAAGCTATCAAAATGAAGGTTTTGAGTCAATTTCTGGAGTATTTAATATCATGACATTTTATAAATTGCTGGTCCAGAAATTGTTCTACAACCCGATATTGAACAAAGCGGACAATGAGGAGGCACCTTCATCGTTGACGGCGTGCACATCCACCCCTAGCTCCTCGACAAGGTACCTGCACACCGGCAGTCTCCCGTTTCTGGCGGCGAAGTGCAGCGCCCCGGAGCCGCCCTCCTTGGCCGCCTCCACCACCTCCCTGGGACGGCCCCTGCCCTTGTCCAGCGCCTTCACCAGACCTGCGGCCGGGCGTAGGGGAAAAATCAGTACCCAACAAAAGCACCCGAAATCGAATCGAACGCTACAGTCTACGTACTCTTGAGGAGGTGGAGGTCGCCGTCGTGTGCTGCCTGGAGGAGCAGATTCGATCCGTGGGCGGCCGGCGGGGCAGAGCTAGGGTTTGGAGGGGCACAGGAACGCTTGCCGAGTGGCGGCGGCGCGGGGCGGGGCCATGGCGACCGGCGGGTCGATAGGGTTTGGAAGGGAGGTTTGGCTTGAGCTGGGGAGAGAGGCGGAGGCCGGAGGAAGACGACGTGTCAATCAACGGTGGAAATGCTGCACGCACGCTTTCGGTGTACACAAGTTATTCATTTTTGTCATTTTTGTACCAAAAAGACCATATACTTATTAAAACTATGAACGAGCTGTGGTAGGATGGTTAGGAGGGTGGATGTACCTCAGCCCACCAGAGTTAAAACCCAGGTTTGACGTTGGTGTTTCTCATTTGGGCGGAATATTCTTTAGTGGGAGGCGACGTTCCCGTCGACAGCGAGGCGCCCGTGGTGACTTCGTCAATCTCAAGATCCGATCCGCCGACTCAGTCTTTCAGAGGTGCTCATAGGGGTAGGGTGTGCGTGCGTGCGTTCATAGTGGTGAGTGTATGCGCGTGTATGTGAGCGTCTGCATTGTACCTTGTTTCGCAAGAAAAATATTATTATAAAGTATAAACGGTGAGTCTCCCGGCGCCTAGCTCTTCTCAGTCGTCCGATCTGCTCTTCTCGGTCGTTGTGACGCCACGGGGAATATCTCTTTGCAGTGGGGGGTCTGTGTGTCTCCACCTTCTCGGGTCCCAGTGCGCTGCTCTCGCTAACGTATCGCCATTAGTCGGAGGTTATGTCCTACTATATAGGGAAGACGTGTTCCTGCGCTCCATCGGTCGGCTGCCTAAGGCCGCCTGCTGATTATGGGTCCGACTTTGTCTTGGTCCACTTGTCAATCAAACGGGTGGGGTCGAGGTCGGTCTCCGTCATCGTTCTGGCCTGCGATGAATACACTCCTTGGAGAGGGGTATGACGGAGTTTTTGCCTCACTCACGTCTCGTCGTCTTGAACCAAGCCGCACCGCCCTTGCTGTCGTCTCGCCATTAATGGGCGGTTACGTGTTACAGTGTCGGGATGGTGTATTTCTGTGAGCCATCAGGTGGATGCTGCGGCTGTCCCCATTTTCTGTTTCTTCTCCCTCACCGGTTTCGATTCCTCGGCTTGACCGCTTCGTTCCGCGGCCGCAGGTCCACCGTGGCTTCACATTCGTCGACCTTCGTTCTCTCGTCGCCGGCCACTTCTTCTCCATCGTCGTCGATCCTGTTCGTGGGGATTCACTTTGTTCCATTGTGGCCTCGACGTGGTAGATCTATCATTTTTATTTGTTTGGTTGCCTTCACGGCTATCGCAATCCTGGTCTCGCCTTTTTCTTTGGTCGTTTATTGTCTCGATTTTGTATGTGTCATGTTCTTGGTCGTCGTTTGCTGGAGAGTTCCTATACGCTTCAAGTTCTTATTATTTTCTTTCTTTTGACTGTCTTCTTACATGCTTTGTTATATTATTCTCTTTCTCTGCAGGTCTTCATCTTGCTGGATATCTCTGGATCGGGTGACCGCGTCTGCTTCCCTGGATCTAGCTCTATTTGCGTTTGGGGTGAGTTTTACCGTTTCGTGATTCTCATTGTTGCCTTTGGCATTGTTTTCATGTGTTTAGCCCCGAGTCTATGATAAGGATTCATATGTGCGCTATGGTTGACCATTAATTTATTTTCTTTGGCATTGTTTTTTTTTTGGTTTTTGGCCCCTTGTGCAGCCAAATAGCGAAATTTTTCTCTTTGATTGTATTGGATCGGCGGACCGGCTGATTGAGAAATAATTTCAGTTGATACTAGATCGGCTTGAGTTTATTTCTATCCAAATTCTTGCAAATTGCTTTTTGAACTCCGTTGTTCATATCTTGCCTCTCTTTCTAGCCACCCCCGTTATCCATGTATTCTTTATGTTCTTCATCAATTTGGGAAGATTGTGCAAACCTTCTCGCGTCACCTGACCTTCTCCTCTTTGCACTGTCGGGGCCCATCACATTCTTGGCTCTTCCTCCATCTATTCGCCCATGACCATTTCGATCGTCTCCCCGTTCCAATCATATGGATCCTATTGTGCAGCTCGATCATCACCTACGTCTTATACAGGTAAGTCTATCGCCGGCATTAAAAATCCATGTATACAAACATGTCTACGAAAAACATATCATCTTTTGAAGAAAGTTCATGTGGACGCTTATATGCTTGCAAAGCAACTGCATGTGCAAATAATGGAGGAATTGACCATGTATGGGATCTTAAACTTGATGTTTTGTTGCATTCATTTCTGATTAAATTTTTAAATGGTTTTTCTGAATGTGAAAGTTTTTCGTCCTATTTTACTTCATATTTGGGCCCTAATCTTTTATCATGAATCTTTGTTTCATACTGGGGTTCATGCTTCATAGAAGTGTTTTCATATGCTTTTGATTTTAGTATTTATGAACAAATAGGCCTTTGATTATGAAATGTGTAAGTTTTTGGTGTTAACTTGTCTGAGCTGAATTCAAATAAGTAGAAATATTCATTATGAAAAAGACCAAGGTAACAGAGAAAATGTTATTGTATATAAAATAAAAGCGTACAAGGTGATTTAGGGTGGAAATGCAGTGTACATGATCTTCAAACTTGACTTGTGACGTCATCATTGGCTTTGGGCGACACAGTTGACACCGAAGGAGGAGGATGGTCGACACCGGCTTCGGCATCCGTTGCTGGCGATGAAGGAGGAGGGTCACCGCCGGCAGCTGGCTTCTGGTCAGCATTGTCCAGAGGCTTCGCCACCGGCTGCCCCATAGGGATCCCGACTCCTCCGCGAGCGACTTATTGGAGCCTGCAACTGTCGTCGCCTCTAAGAGGATGTACGAGGCGATCTGAAAGATCACCGTTACGATGAACAAGATGGTCGCCGCCGCGAACGCTCCTGTGCCCGGCGGGACGCATTTGCCGCTGCCGTTAGTCCGCTCATCCCCGCCTGTGCTCACAATCGCGGCCACCATAAACAGTACCACCACTATGATGGAAAGGATCCTGAGAGTTTGTACGCGCATGTCACATATGCAAACTGCATCACAAATACAGTACCATTTTTAATTTCAGGGACCGTTGCCCACGTACGAACATACCATGAGAAGGTCGATAAGACGACGGCGACGATGCGCTTGGCCTCGCTGGGAATGCCCCAGGAACGGCAGCAGCCGCAGCAGCCGGTGGCGGCGGTGGCCACGATCTGCGTCGTCAGCGCCAGCAGCGACGCAACGATACCGCAGCCCACCGCCGGCGAAGTCTGGTACTCGCACGACACTCCGTGATGGTTCCTTACCAACGACTGCATACATGTATAACCACGCACACGTACACAGTTAACGGTAAAAATCAAGCTACATAATAAACTGTCAAATAAGGAATCACGTCGATCGAGCGCGTGAGCGTCTAGTTAACTAACCTGCGCCGCTGAGGCCGTGCCGGCGATTCCCAAGATCACCGTGAGTAGGCCGAGGGCGGCCACCACGACGCATGCCACCATCGTCCATTTGTTCATCCCCATCGCGATCCGGCAGCTATATATATATCTCGATGCTATATCTCAGGTTTAATTTCCTAACGACATGCAAGATGCTTGTGCGTGCACGTACATATATACGATGGGCTAACTCGACGGCGGTCGAATACAAGGTTGTTCCGTTGTTTCATTTCGTTACGAGCTATAGAGTTGTCCGCTGCAGAATAAGCTGTAGTGCATGTAAAGTTGTAGCTCAAGTATGTATGATTAAGCTGCATGCAACCTGTCTCCCACCTATCAACGTCTGTGCGCGCTTACGATAGTTTTACATTGGGTTCTCAGTTGGTCCAGTCTAATTGATGATTTGGTCACGACACACGACCAGCAGCTAGCAGCTACATATACTTCACTATCTTAATTACTCCCTCCGTTTATCACTATAAGACGTTTTACGTTTCGTGTACAACTTTTGTCACGTACAGGTAGACGTGCACGACTCGCACCACACGCACTCGCAGCACGCGCACGACTCGCTCTCCTCACTCGCTCTCCCTCTCGTCAACCCGTTCTCCCTCTCGCTCCCCACTGACGCCGTCGCCGTCCGCCCACCGCTCCCTCTCGCTCTCCGGCTCCTCACTGTCCCCGCCGCCTCCCCCCACCGCTCCCCGCCGCCCCCTTTCTCCGCTGTAGAGCGATAGAGAGGGATATGCGGAATATATTGGATGTTTTATTGAGCCTCGGGGCGAATATATATAGGCGTACATGGGGTCATCTTGGAGTACAAGACAAGACACGAGAGTCCTATCTATCCTAGACTACTGCATAAACGTACAGCCGTACGTATACTCTAACACTCCCCCGCAGTCGTAGCGGGAGCGTCGTGAACAACATGAACGACGTGGACGGTCAGACTGGAGATAAACCGAAGTAGACCCAGAAGGCTGACACACCCCCCCCCCCCCCCCCCCCCCCGCAGTCGTAGCGGGAGCGTCGTGGTCGATGTCGCGGCGCGAACGCTTGGACTGGAGAGGAATCTGATGAGAGCTCAAGCGAGGTGGTAGCCCTTGTGCCGATGTCGAGGGAGCCGAGAGCGAGAGGCGGTGCCGAGGTCGAGGTAGCCGTTGCGAGGGGACGCCGTGGTCGATGTCGTGGTCGGAGATGCCGGTGTCGAGGTAGCCGCACGTGAGGCCGCGAGCGCAAAGAAGGCGCCATGGTGATGATGACGGAGACGCGTCGAGGGCAGTCGTCGAGGAAGTCGATGCCGAGGTCGATGCAGTCCGAGCCGTCGAGGATGAGGTGCGGCCTTAGTTGTGCCAGAACTAGGCGCACGACGGGGCGTAGGCATACTATGGTTTTGCCAAAACCGAGTACGCAAGATGAATCGTCGGTGACGCGGTCGAGGCAGTCGTAGGAGTCGATGCCGAAGAAGACGTTGTCGAGGCCGATGAAGACGAGGCGCCGATCCGAGCTTGCCAGGCACGGGGACGCGTCGGGGACGAAGGCACGCAGCGGTGTTGCCAGCACCGAGCATGCGTAGAGCGGGACCAGTACGGTGTCGTGCCATGTCGGTGATAGACTAGCAGAGAAGGCTCCAGGACGGTAGCGAGGCGCAGAGCGGCGAAGACGGGGAAGAGCCGATGCAGTCCGCGGTCGTCGGAGTAGACGCGAGGGTGATCGGTGGCGAGGCCGAGGAGGCGGCGTAGCCGGGGTGCAGGCGCTGCCAAGGAGGCGTTGCCAGGCGGTGCCGATGACGTTGGCGACGAAGTTGTACTGGACGAGGACGAAGGTGTAGGCGGCAAAACCAGCGGCGGCGAAGGCTGTGCAGGTTACGTGAGGAGGCGCGGCGGCGGTACACGAACGTGGCGATGAAGAGCCGACAGCTTGTCGAAGACCATGAGCGGACGGCGGCGACCCGCGTCGTGGGAGCGACGCGGTGGTAGCCTGAGACGTCGGTGCGCGGGGACGACGAGGTAGACCGCGTGTAGCAGCACTACGGTCCGAGGGGACGACGTAGCTGCAGTACGCGAGTCGGTGCAGCGGCTTGAGGCCACCGGCGACGTACGCACCAGGGAAGGCGCGCTCGAGGCCGGAGGGTGGACCAAGGCGGCGGCGCGCGGCCCGAAGGGGCGGCGCTACGGCAGCCCGTTGCTCGATCGGTGGTAGGCGTGCGTACTCGATGACGATCTTCACGGGATCCTGCGGAGACGCGTGCAAACGGCGGATCAGGCCGGTCGCGTGGCCAGTGTGGTGACGTATCGCAGGCGAGCGGGTGATCAATCCGATCGCCCGCAAAGTCGGGGACGCTGCTTGATGATGAGGTCGAAGGCGCAGCAGACCAAGGCGATGACGAAGATGGTGCAGAAGTCCCGATCGGAGCAGGCGGCGACGGTCGGCGTCGGGTGACGGGCGGGCAGACGCGCGGACAACGGCCATGCAGGCCGCCGCGTCACGCTAGACCGCCATGTCGGAGAAGACGCCGTGTGATCGCGCCAGTGTCGGAGTAGAGGCGCGCGACGATTGACTGGCGGTGGGCGACGCAATCCGATCTATGATCGGTAAACGAAAAGAGAGAAAACCGATCAAGAGATCGGAGGAAAAGACTTACAGGGCAGCCGATCACGGATCGGCGGACGGACCCTGCGTACGGGGTGCGCAGCCCCCGGCGGAGATCATGGAGATCGACCTCCCGGGGGCAGCGCGGCGGAAGCGTGTCGACGGTCTAGCGCAGCGCCATGGGAGGCGGCGGCGCTAGGGTTGGGAGCGGCGGCGGCGCTAGGGTTTTGGCGGCGGCGGCTCTAGGGTAGGATCGATTTAGACTGATACCATGTAGAGCGATAGAGAGGGATATGCGGAATATATTGGATGTTTTATTGAGCCTCGGGGGCGAGTATATATAGGCGTACATGGGGTCATCTTGGAATACAAGACAAGACACGAGAGTCCTATCTATCCTAGACTACTGCCTAAACGTACAGCCGTACGTATACTCTAACATCCGCACCACACCGTTTTCTCTCAAACAACCCACACCCCGCGCGCTACACGAATCGGTGAAAGAATGGATTTTTATCGCCGGCGACGAGCTTCTGGGCGACGCCGGCGCTGGATCTACACCAGCGCTGGATATGCGTGCGCAAGCGGTGGATCTGGCTGACAGAGGCGCTGGATGTGAAGCAGCGGCCGAGCAGTGATCTGGAGCGGTGCCGGAGCAGCGGATCCGGATGAAGACGTCGTCGTCCTCACGGTGCCCCCACCATGGTAGCACGGGCACTGCCCCACCACGCCATGGTGCCACGGTTCCGTTCGTCAGGTGCTTGCTCTTCCTCTCTCTTCTCCTTGCGTCATGTGTCTGGTACTTGGATTTGCGGATTTTCCCTATCTTGTGTACTCCTTGTATCAGCGTAGCGCCGGCTCTCCATGAATCACTAATTGTCAGTAGGATTTGTACTCCTTGCTTGCTGCATCATGCTGCTTCCTAAAATTTGACTCCCATGCTTCTTTAGCAAGAGGTCTTGCTTGTTAATTTGGCACAATAAATCGAAGGTTATTTCCCTGCTGCAGCTGGTCTTCGATTAGATGTTGTACATGCAGGTGTCTGGAGTAGTTCAGTTTCAGCACAATAAATTCAGTTTGCTTAAAGAAACTTAAATACTCCTGTGAACTGAAACTGAAACTGCTTGCAGCTTGCACTGAAAATTCAGAGGTGCGCTTGTATTATACTCCTGCTTGTAGGAAAAAAACAACCTTTGGCTTCCATTGGAAAAAACAATTTTACATGGAGTACATGTTGAACTGTAATCTTATGCACCTGCTACTAGGAGTTGATCTTATTCAACTTGAATGCTTACTTGAGTCATTTTACTGCAGTAGTGTTAGCAAGAGTAGCAGTATGCTTGATCTTGCGTACTCCTGGTGTTGTCTTGTGTTAGCATTACCAGCAGAGTACTCCAGGTGTTGCTTGATGAAAATTTCATGAAAATCTTCAGTACAAACTTGCTCTGTTGCTGTAACTCACTGTAATTTTCTGAATACATGAGTGTGTGTGCGCATGTGTCTGAGTACAAAATCGAGTGATACAAAATGCTTGTAAAATTACTACTGGAACAAGTTCTGCTTGGAGTACACTACTGAATTCAAGTTCTGCTTGCTTAAATAAATAAATACACACTGCTACTTGCTGTAGCATAAATACAGAATGCTCCTTGCTGTGCATGATCTGCTGCTAGCAGTAGATATTGCTTGCTTGTCCTGTCTCACACGAATACTGTAACAGTAAATACACACAACAGATTCCTTGCAGTAGCATAAATATTAAATACACACAACATATTCCTTGCAGTAGCATAAATACACACACAACATATTCCATGGAGTAGCATAAATACACACACCCTTAATCAGATCTCTTAGAGTTTTGGGGCTTAGAGAATCCGTTAGTGATTGGATTGACCTGAAAAACCCTAGATCAAGGACGTTCAAGTCCGGGCTGTTGGCTGGCTGCTGCATCAGTTGGATTTTGAGTCCGGTATTGGCCGCAGATGCCATGAACGCTGAGTCGGTAGGCAATATGTGCGGCGTCGCATTGTCTTGTTGAATGAAGATAGTTTTGCCAGCATCTTCTTCGGGCCAAAAGGCTTGAATTGCAGGTAGCAGCTTTTCTATGAAGTACTCCCTCATCACATCCCTATTCACTATTAGTGTCTTAATCTCTAGTGTCCCCTTTGGCCTGTTGTCACTTCTTCTTTGGGCTAGAACCTCTTTTACAAACGGCCAAATACCTATCTTCCCATCGAATGTCATGTTACCTTCACTGTCGTATCGTGGTCTAGCCACGGCAGTAAGGAACATTACTTCTCCAATGCAACTCTTAGGTATAGGTCTTGTTGGATCTTGTTCATCAGGTAGCAAGTAGTATGTTTTGTTCTCATGGGTCATGTAGAACCACTTTTCATCAACATGCACAATTCTGTGCATGTTGATGAAAAGAGGGTGTCCATTTCTTGTTGTAGTTTCATCAACCATGCCTAGACAGAACTGGACCCTGGTCTTCTTGTGCTTTTCGGTTAGGACAGGCTTTAGGGAACTTGTGTGCCTCCTAATTTGCTTCATTTGGAATCTTGTGTATAGAGTTGAAGGGTTCACTTTCAGCTGCCAAGCAAGTGACCTTATGGTAGACCTCTTATTAAGTGGAATCGTGGGGATGATAGACAAGTCAATGTCTAGTGGCTTCCTTCCACATCTGCCCTTCTTTTTGCATGCAACATTCACTTCTAGACCTTGTGCGATTTGTCGCATCGCATCTTTCCATATTCTTTGTATGATTTGAATATCACACTTGAAAAACTTGGCAATGTCTTGCTTGTCCTTTTTCTTAAACTTGCCTCCTCTGCTCATACACAAGGTGTGCATTGCCACATAAGCTGCATATCTTTGCTGGTCATTAAGTGAGTTTCTTTTTCTCTTTGGTTGCTGCGCACCTACAACAAAATAAAACAAAAAAAAATTAAATGTTGCTTGCTGAAATAAACTTGTGCTTGAGTTCGAATACTGGAAACAAATGTTGCTTGCTGAAACAAATTTGCATGAAACTTGTGAGAATTTTGCATGAATTGCTACTGCTGGATGCTATTGTTGGATGCTACTGTTCAAACTTAAAACTGTTACTTGCATGAATTGCTACTGCTGGATGCTACTGTTCAGCCTAATTGCAAGTTTTTCTAGCAAGTGTTAAATTAGATCTCTGAAAATTAGGTAGTGGCATGCTCTAAAACTAGAGTTTTATCTCTGGAAAATATGCGGTAGCACTAGTGCACTACTCCATTTGAGCAACTAGCAGCTTCAATAGCAGTTCAAGTACTGTACTGAAAATACTAGTGTACTTAATACTAAAAATGCAAGCAAGTATTAAACATCTCCTGTTTGTTATTTCCACTATTTGATTTCAACCCAATGTATTGAACATTTCCTTTTTGTTGTATCAGGTACCGGATGAACCCAATATATCATACATATGCTCACGCTACTATCCTGCTCCTGAGCTCATATTTGGTGCAACTGAATATACAACTTCAATAGATATATGGTCAGCTGGATGTGTTCTTGATGAAGAATATCAACTGTAAGTAGATTTTCTTCATGTTTCCACCTACTGCTACTGTTCATACTAACTTGACCATTTTAACTGTAATTGTACCTGCATCTTGACCATTTTCATGAATTGCATCTTGACCATTTTCATCTACTGCACCTTGATCATTTTCAGGAATTGCATCTTGACCATTTTCATCTACTGCATCTTGATCATTTTCAGGAATTGCATCTTGACCATTTTCATCTACTACATCTAGATCCATTGCATCTCCATGTTGTTCAGGTGGTGTAAGGTTGAGGTCCAACATTCCAACTTCTGGTGCTGGCAAGTTGAGGTCCAACATTGGAACTTCTGCTTGGGCCATTTCCTTCAGATTTCATGGGTAAGCTTTCTTCTTTGCTACTCTAGCCTTGATGGCAAGTTGATCATGTACTAGTTGCGGTGAAACTAATACTGCGTTTCTCTGATAACTTCTGTTGCTGAACTTCTCTACTCCTGCTGCTGCTGTTGCTGAACTGTTGCGGTGAAGCTGGAGTAGGATCTACTGATGCTGCTGTTGCTGAACTGCTTCATGATCTACTGTCAAATTGAGCACCTGGGCGAGGCGAGGTGCCAGCGACGACAACTACTGTACTGGATGAAACTGTTGGGTTGCGCAACGGAAACTTAAAAAATTTCGTTTACCATAATACGCAACAGCCCAAGATCTATACTATTAAGATATGCAGCACCCCATAATGCTAGATCTAGAAAACTTACTACAACCGTTGCGGAAGATCTTGTTGTAGTCGAAGTAGATGTCGGTGAAGCCTGATGAAGAATCTCACGTCCACGCCGGTTGGTGAGATTGCCTTTCGATTCTTGTCGTCGAGGGACTACTCGCGCAGCCCCGCTCTAGCAGTATCCACATGTACACCGCGCCAATCCGTCAGTGTTTCGCCGTCCAGAGCTATATGCAACCGACGAAGAGAGACTGCCTTGCGGCGTAGTTTTAATGGTTGATCTAATCAAAGTTAATTAGAGCAATACGAGATTACAGAGATATAATTCTCAACACATGAGATCTACTAGAGAGAGAGAGATTAGAGCAATGTCTAATTAGAGCATCCTCTAAGTGCACAATGTCTAGAGAGAGGAACTTGTGCATTGCAATTGGTGTGTTCAACCCATGGGGTTGGTGGTGTTTATATAGGTGGCCAAAGGGAGGGGGTGCTTGGGGAAGGGGCAAGCCCTCCCCTTGGTGCGCCGGCCCTAGGAGGAGGACTCCTCCTCCAACTCGGCCTCCCTAAAGAGGAAAGGGAGGGAGGAGTCCCTCCCCTTGCCTAACTCAGATTGGGAGATGGAGGGGGACTCCTCCTCCCAAACCGCCTCAACCTAGAAGGAAGGGAGGAAGGAGTCCTCCCCTACCCCAACTCGGATTGGGAGGTGGAGTAGGACTCCCCCCTCCCAAACCGCCTCCACCTAGTGGGCTTAGCCCACTAGGGTTTCAGCCATGGGGGGGAAGTTCCCCCAACTCGGTTTGGCCCCACCCGCCCCATGTGGGGGTGCGGCTGCCTTGTGGGCCTACGAGCCCACATGGCAGCCCCCTTTTGGTGGGCTCCAAATAAAACTTTTATTTAATATTTCCCATAATTATTTATCAATTAAATAAACCAATATTTAATTAATATCTAATTAAATAATATTTCATCTAATTAATTCTTATTTGATTCTTTCCTTTTACAGAATATTCCCCGAATTAATTACCTATCATATAAAACACTTTTATATGATCCGGGACACCTAGTGTTCGCAGACAAAATACTCTGGACAAATATTTCCACTTACATAAAACACCCTCGGAATAAATCCGACAATAATAGAAACACTTCCTATTATCCCGAGACATAGAATTTCTGCCTTCTCTTTCTCTATACCTTCACTGGAACAAGTCCCGGTGACATCGGAGCTACTCCGACACTATCTCATGACCGCTAATACTACATCTTTATTCTCTCAATAAAAGATTGACTCACAGCTTAAGTGTGCGACCCGAAAGTTTCGCTGTAACACATCGACATGCCTGGGAGCTTACCAGACAATAACCAACATTGGGACCTAGACGTCTGTACTGCCTCTTATGTATTACCGAGTGAACGACATAACCTCTTTATGTTTCTCATTACGTTAATCCCCTTACATACACGATACCAATGATATCTAGAGCGCAAGACAAATGTGCTCTAGTGTGATCAAAACCCTTTGATCATAACACATATGAAACTCGTATCAATATCATTCTCTTTTCTCATTCCATATTATCAATGTCCTGTGATAAATCACACTGTGTCTGGCCAGACGATTAGGGTGACATGATTATACTTGAGATGGCCTAGAGGATGTATCTCTCCATCGCCTGGAGGAGTAAGCACCCTTCTTGAACAATCTCAGTTCCATTACTTATTCTAGTTCAAACCCAATAGTCATCGTTATGGTCCCAGTTACGGTCGAATGTTAGATGACAATCAAAGTGTGAGTGTCGAATAAGCGGTCACTAGATGTTCTCAAGGTATAGGAACTAACTAATGAAAACTCTGTATGATCTTTGCTATTCTTCATCTTGACGAATTGTCTCATAGCAAGATCATAGGGTGGGTCAGTTCAGTACTATTATCATTCCGATAATAAACTTCTATAGTTACATGACTTACACAAAGTTCATGATCAGGAAAACACGATCATCAGGTAACAAGATAGGCTAGTCTTAGAGACAAGACTAGGAACGCTTTTACTTTTTCATATCTCTACACGTGCATCAGAGGTTTTCCTCTTGAATAATTTTAATTCGCTATTTAAGTACCCAATGCAGTTGTAGCATAAATATATAAACTATTAATAATAAACTTGGAGATAAAATAATACTAAATATTACTGTCTGTAGGGCATATCTCCAACAGAGACCTACTGCTGCAACTTAACTCCTGCGTGATCTTCTGCAGGATCTGGGCGACGAGCACCTGGGCGAGGCAGCCTGATGGAGGCGAGCTGGGCACCCGTGAAACTGGGCTGATGTGTGCGGTTCTGGACCGGAGGAGATGCATGAACCAGAGGTGGGACAGAGAGGAAGAAGCTGGGCGAGGCAGCTTGATGGAGGCGAGCTGGGCGCCCGCGAAACTGGGCTGATGGTGTCCGGTTGTGGATCGGAGGAGATGCAGGAACCAGAGGTGGGACGGAGAGGAAGAAGTTGGGTGAGGTCCACTAATGGCGAGGCCGTGGGTGAGGCGAGGAAGAAGCTGGGTGAGGCAAAGAAGCTGGGCGAGGCGAAGAAGCACGCCTGGAGGTGCTCGCGCGCGAGCACGGATGCGCGCCTGGAGGTGCCCGCGCGCTAGGGGCCTGGGCTGGGAGGGCGGCGATCTGGGCTGACCCGATTCAAATTTTAGATCCTGTCGCTGTAATGATCGGTTCACTCGAACCACTGCGGGAGGGCAGCACCTGTAATTTAATCAAAAATTGAGGGTAGAACGCTCTTTTGTGCGATTTTCACCTGGTTCGAATGAAACGTAAAACGTCTTCTATTTATATACAGAGGGAGTAACTAATACGGTGCCCTCGCAAATATCTTTAGTGTCTTGAAATTGACTGTCAATAAAAAAGGTAACTGAACAATATTGGTCAGACTCTCACACACCAGTCTAATTAAAGCCCACCGGCAATCCAGTGCCGAAACTATATGGGCCAGAAGAGCGAACGAGTCGAAAGTAAAAACTCTAGTTTCCGTGGGCAGACAAAACTAAATTTGTTAAGTTTGGGTCGTGACAACGCCCAAGTGGTGGGATGGCAGACAATCGTGGAGATCTTACTTCCAACCTTAAGTATGAGGAATCGGCTTCCACTAAAGAGGAAGATAACTAAAACCGATATCCTGCTATGAAGAACCTTGTTATGTGGCAGTTTAGTTCGCAAATGTCTTTAGTGCCCTTAATTTGATTGTAAAATAAAAATATAAACTCTAGATAACCTTATATGGCCGATCAAGATAACTGAACAATAGTGATCTAGCATGTGCTCCTCAGCTTGCCGGTCTAATTAAAGCCCACCGGCAATCCAACACCAAAGCTACATGGGCCAGAATAGCGGAAGAGTCTAAAGTAAAACCTATGTCCTCCGTGGGCAGACAAAATTTAGCCCTAAAAACAAAATTGTTAATTGAGCCCTAAAAACAAATTGTTAACTGAGCCCAAAAAATAAATAGTTATTTTTTGTTGGCATGGGCGCCAAAGTGTTGTTATAGTAGACAATTGTGGAGATCCTACTTTTCACCTTAAGTAGGAGGAAAGCCGTCTTCCACAGAAAGGAAGATTACTAAAAAAAAACGATTTCCTGCTATGATGTGGCAGTTTTGTTTGCACAAAGGATCCAGGTTGCATTTGACTTCTTAGGGGTCATGCATGATATGCAAACAGGGAAGCACAATTTTGGATATAGAGAGCGGATCCCAATGTAAAAATAAAAATATTATGAAACTCTACTTTATTTTATTGATTTTAATTTATTATAAATCAATACTTCTATACCCAACCATAGTGCTCGAGTCCATGTCTAGCTGAATCCTTTGCTGCCCTTTAACAATCATGTTTCTCATGAAAGAAGTGTGCCATTTGAATGAGTAACTTTGAAATGAGGTGGGGCAACCACATAAACCAGCTCTCGAGTTGCTAGTTAGCATTTAGGTATATATGCTGGTCACTCTGAAAATAATGTTTGGCTCAAGTTTTACAAGCACGTGAACCATGCTCATTAGGATAACATGACTCAGTAAAAAGGATCCGTAAAGCATACACTTTAAACCCTAGAGGACTATTGCAACAACTAACCATCTCATTCCCCGGTCAGTCATCTCTCTCCTAGATACTTAATTTAAATGACTAACGAAATACCATAAAGGAAGACAAGAAATTGTCATGGAAACTACTCATCTAGTAATGTTCAAGCATATGTTTTTTGGAGAGTTAAACCAAGCATAGTCAATAACATTCAACATGCTCAACTTAAAGAATAAAAATAAAGGGACCTAAAATCTCTCATGATAAACATGCTAAACAAAATTAAAATTTTAGAAACATTAAATACATATATCAATGATAATCGACCATTCATAGCTCATTATTGTTCTTGATCTAAGGATGCATAGATACGCTCCAGGGATCCATGCACATAAGCCATAATGGTAAGAAAAAACACTACTAGATATATTTTATTGCAAAATTTAAACCTAAACAAATAAGATATTGGGCAAACCTCACCCAAGCTGTTTTTCTGAGATCACCACGTCTCATTCTCCTCCTCACCACCTTGACCACCTCGTTCTCGGTGCCACCAGATCTGGACAAAGAGGAGACGAGAGGAGAAGAGGAGGAGGATGAAGAGGTGTTGTTCCCTTACATTAGATGCACTCTATTGCCGAAGAGGTGCAAGAGAGCAACGTCATTATGAGCACCACTGCTAGGCCGTATCCAGATGGAGAGAGAGTGAGAAGATTATGTTTTTTCTAAGGGTTACGGGAGGGTATATAATGATGTGGTCACACTAGCAACAATTACTTATGTTCCATTGTTTTCTCAGAAGTCCACATCGGATATTGGCTTTTAGTTATACTCGAAAGATACCCCGCGCGTTGTAGCAAGAAACTTAAAAAAGGAAATAAATGAAAATATATTTGATGCATGGTAATATGGAGGATTTGATTAGCCGCAATAGTCGAAATCTAAATTTTAATCAATATAAAATGTGCGTATATTTAAACCGCTAAAAACTGATGATGTGGAAAGTTGTATGGCTAAAATAATTTATAATGTGAATAACTTGTATCTATGGATGAATATCATTAATAAATATGTAATGACATGGATAAATAAATATCTCAAATAATAAATGAGGTGGTGATGACATGGATAAATGAATAACTCAAATAATGGATGATGTGCGTACCTTGCATGTAGACTAGCCACAATGAGGGTATCATAGGTGGTATCATGCATGCCATGTCGGCAAAAAAACTGACATGTCACTGCAATTAATGATGAGAGAGGTGATAGTAGTATCATAGGTAGATACCGTAACATAACGGATTCCAATGCAATATGAGTCTACAACCTAATAAATGTAGCATTGTATGATACCACAATTATGTTACTACCCATTGTGGAGGTAGTAACATAGACTAGTATCATATGCATGATACTAGTATATGATACTCCACATTGTGACTAGTCGTAGAGATAGACTAATTTAATATATGTTAGTTGAGTTTTGCTTTATAAAAAGTATAGATACGCGGTCCATGTGGCATATCCGCATCGGTAACGATCTTCCATTTTTAATTGTTACCAACGTGGTCGGCCAAACGGAGGCCCAATTCTGGCGGCCTCATTATCAACGCATTCTTTTATTAATCGTGGGTTTTTGAATTGCTTTGCCAATGAGGGGTGCTCTTAGTATCGCTTTGTACTATCCTAAGGAAAAATAGGATCGCTTTGTACCAGTGAATGCAACTTGTCTTATTGCTATAGTAGTACGAAGAGGAAAACTCGACCAAGAATTCAAAATCATTGTCGCTCCTATCTTAGAATAAAATCATGTCATCTGATTATTTTGGACTCTTAGGAAAAGAGGGATTGCTAAATCTGTAGAATGTACTCACTGTACTGAAATAGAGACACTCCACCATCTTACGGTTTCCCTTTAATGTGATGGAAACGGGGTCAATCACTGGTGATCTTAAAGCAAAGTTGTACATTAAACACTGTCATTCCAACCAGGTACATTGCATCCTCCATTTCGAAAAAAGGTAGATTGCATCCTGTGTTAGTATAGTACCACTCTAGGGAGACGACGCCACATGACACAAACTGGCCTGCTTTTCTGTTGCTTTGAGCTGCATGGATCGATGACCTTTTATTTAAAATCATGCCAGTGGGGTACTAATTGGTGTATTTAGCTGGCACCAGACACTAACACCTGAGGTGAGCTGAACCTTCATACAAATCCAGAACCAGACCAGGCTCTTAATTAATCAGCGCGGTACAGTCACTTTGGCCAGCTAAAACAAGTAGCAACTCTCTCCTGGGATATAATAGCAAAAGTGTCATGCTTTCTAGAAAGATCTAGTGGACGAGCAGCTGCATCCGTGCAGAAAGTTCAAAATTTTAGTGCTTGAGTTTAAGCTTAGTCATAAAAACGCTAGAGCTGACCACAATTTTTTTAATTTTGTCGATCCTAAATTTTCATATTGATCTAGTCGGTGTTCTGCCTAAAGATTACCTGGTTATACAACGTTATCCAATTAGCCTGGTCATTAGCACTAGGGGATCTCTCCCAAACATATATGACAGGGCGGGTAGCCTACATTATTGTCGCTAGTTGTATCAATAGATGTACAATGGTCGTACATTGTGCAAATCTTGGATCTTCCACAGATAAATCTAACTAACCACAACTGCACCACAACCCAAGCCGTGGATACATGCTAGCTTCATGTGCTTCTATCTGATATTGATATGACAAGAGATAGCTAGACCAGAGTGTGAGTGACAGTGAGGCCGGTGATTGATGGACTCTGCGACGGTGCTGCTGCTGGTTGCACTGGTTGCCGTACTTCTCTGCTACCCTCTCATCCTGCCTCCGCTGCCGCCTTCTCCCCCGGCGCTGTTCGTCTGGATCCCCGTGCTCATGCTGCTTCTATTCTTCGCCCTCGCTTTTTCCCCACTCAGTGATGAATGATGATCACGAGCACCTAGCTGGGCTGCTAGCTGGATCACAAGGTCACTTTTCTTAACCTCCTAGCTCAAGCTTATGTATATGGTTGATTCATCGCAAATATGGATATGCATGGATGCATTCCTAGCTAGCCATTCAGCTAATCCAACCTTATGCATCCTCATGAATTGACTTATCTTCCCCTGCAGGTATAACTTCGTTTGCATGCATTAGGCATAGAAAAAACTACAAATCTTTTGATATTTGGGCCGGTGATGAAGCTGTCGAGGGGGAAGATCGTGGGATCTACAGCTAGATATAGGAGGTCAGCTAGTTCGTTCAACTAATTTGCTGATGATATCTAGGATGTTCTATGCAGACCTTTTGTGTCTCTAAATTATCTTGATCGAATAAAGATGCATTATTTATTCTGTATGTTTTACAGAGGCATTTTCAGAATACTATTACTTACTCTTTGATCTATCGATCAAGCCTACTTTGCTGCTTGGAGGTAACCCTAATTCCTTTTAGTCAGGCAACACAAACCAAATATCTCAATATCCGGTTATTCTCTACCACACTTAGCACCTGGGACATATTACCATATAATCAGGCTATTATGGTTGGATACTTTAATTGATTGATTAGATAAAAATGATGTCACCATTGTGGCCCATCTCTCTAAATCTTTCATAGTATCAGCTATAGACGATCTTTGTCGGGAATTGCTTCCACTCCTCTCTTGCCGCGCTCCATGTTGTTCCCATGCTACCCCCGCCCTAACGTCTCCACGATGTAATTTACTTGGTATGGCCATTTGGTTGTTAAGTACAATCAAAGGCCTAGGATAGCGAACGAAATATACGTCTGCTTCGAGAGAAAAACTAGAGAACTCATAAACTACATTTTGTAGAACTTCATGTCCATAAGAAAAGGGTTTGATACTTCTGCTGCCTCGTTGATACCTTCAAATCGTCGCCTCCATGAGAAAATCCGGTTGCTAGCTAAATTACTGAAGCACCATATATATAGATACGTATTATATTATTAATAGTGTAATACACTGTAACATCCCAATTTTTAGAATTGGATGTTTTGCATTTAGAGCATGTGCATTTCATCATGGCATAAATTCAAAACATGCATTTGTTTGTTTTGCATTCGATTTTAAAAAGATTATTTCCAAAATCCTACTTTAAAGTTTTTTTTAAAACCCTTTATAAAGCATTATATGTGCTTAGGGATAATTCGTATTTTATTTTGGATAAAACTAGTCCTAATAGTAAATTAAGACAGAGGATGATTTTACAAATCTTTCAAAATTGGTTTGACTCAATTCCGAGTTCAAAATCAAAAGTTATAAATAAAACAGTAAAAAGAATAAAAGAAAACGTAAACAAAAAAAAACGTATCGGCTGAGCAAGTTGGGCCGCAGCCCAACTGCCCATCCTGCACGCGCAGAGCCAGCGGAGCAGGCCGCAATTCGGCCCAGCCGCACAGCCTGCTTCTTTTTGTTTTTTCCCTTTTCCTTTCGTTTCTGTTTTTTTTTCTGACCGCTGTGGCCCACTTGTCAGTCGTCTTCTAGAACTAGCAGGGAACCAGCGCTCGTACGAGTTCGTTCTGGACTCGGTTCAAACCAGAAAAATCTCTCGATTTCGTTGCCGATTCTTTTCCCCTCCACTACGAAACTCCGCCAATAAATACCCCACTCCCGTGCCGTTTCGTCCCCGCAAAATCACAAACCCTAGCCTCGAAACGAGCTCGATTTCGAGCTCGGAAATCCCGCCGCCGCCGCCACCATTGACGCCACCTCGGAAGCTCGAAGCCGCCGCGATTCAGAGCAAGGAGAGGAGGAGCTAAGGACTCGAAGAGGACCGGAGCGAGGAACCGCACCCGGGGAAGTCGTCGCCAAGGCCAGAGGAACACCGGAGCTCCACCGCCGTCCGCATCCGAGCTCGCCGGCAACGACCTTCCTCTGTTTCTCCGGTGAGCACCACCGTTCCCAGCACCTTTTCCCGTCATCCGTTAGATCTCGATCTAACGATCCATATCGGATCACTTACGGAAGAGGTATCGAGCAATAGGGTCGCGCCACGTGTGTTTTTCTTTTTCTGTTTTCGTTTTAAGATTTCAGAAAACATATAGATCTTGTATAATTCGTAGTTAATCAACCGTATGTCCAAATCTTGCAAACTTTATATCATTGGAAAGATAAAATTCAGATCTATCCAGATCTGAAATAAAATATGAAGTTTACCGAAGTATTATTTCTTGAATTTTAAAACCAAGGTTCGCACTAGTTAATCATATTTTAAAATCTATAACTTATTTTAAATAGAATCTTTTTGCTACGGGCTTTAAATTGTGTTTCATGTCCAGAAAATTGTAGATCTATTATGTATGAACTTATTTTCGAAATAAACCTGCAGAAACTTAACTAATCTTTCTAAGTAATATAAAATTGCTTAATAAGTTCTTGTTGCATATGAAATATTTTTACATGCATCATATATTATTAGAATAACCAGAGAACTAATAATATATATCATTGCATGATTTAATGTTGACATGCCAGCATGATTGTTGCATATTGTTGGTGTATGGTTGTTTATGTATGTGTTGTATTGCAACGTGTAGATTGTGACGAGAGAGTTTGTTGTTCGCGCGACGAATATTTGAACACCAACAACTACCAAGGCAAGTGATGCTCATGTCCTACTATTTTATATGCATTATTAGTATATTTTCGTAGTAATGCATGTGTAGGAGTTGTGTGATAAGCTATGCTAGATTACTTCACTAACACCCAAGTAGAGTAATCATATATTCCCTTAGACAGTGACAGTCATATGCTAGGTGCCACCGTATGGTTAGTTTTGCTTAGCTATGCTATGTAGATATTCGTGGTTGGGATTATCATGTTATGTATGAAACTTGTTATTTTAATTGTTTATGTAAAACAACAAGATAATTTATCAACCACTGGGCGGATTGCTAGAGTGTCATCTGAGTGTGATTTCATGGTGGGGACCGCCGCCCAGTATTCCGAGAATGTGCTTGGTTTCTTATTTGGTAGCTTTTCTGTGCAACCATGTGTCAATGTAGTATGGGCTACGACAGAATTGGTAGGTTGTGGTGACCTGAACCCATCGTAGCCAGAGATGTAGAATAGTGATAGGTGGTACGGTGCGTGGGGGTCTAGGAAGCTACTTCTTATTAGTTCTGGTTCGATCCTCTCTTCCTCTCTATGTGGTGATTCACGGATTGTGCAGAGTGGACCGGGCAACATGGGTAAAGTGTACTAACCTCGTGAGGATTTAAACTAAGATCTTAGCCATGTCCTTCGGTTATGGGCAAACTAGCAACTAGATGGGATTCTATGACATGGTTCTCGTTCATTCCAACTTCTTAATTAAAATTTGATGGGTTAACAAAAGTTGGTGGGAGTGGTCTGATGTCTATCAGTGGTCTCATAGCCAGCTGGGTAGGAGCACCGGTTGGATAAACCGAGTGTCCAAGTTAATGAGTGAAAAACTAATATAATAAACTGATAGGGTAAACTATGCTTTTGCGCAAATCAGCCTTGAGACATCCACCTAGCCAAATAAGCATGTAGTAGCTAGGCGCCATTTATATCCACCATAAAGCACACTTGCCAATACAATTCAGTTGTATTGACCCAATGTTTGTGGGCTGTATTTCACCAATGCAGGTTATTCGAATTCTGAGTGATCGACGTAGGTTTCGAGACTCCACTCGACCTTTGTTCGCCTGTGGCGTAAACTAGAAGATTAGAGGTCTTTTATTTGCATTATGTTTGGGACATCAAATAAATTTATGCTAGCTTCCGCTATGCAAGTTGTAATAATTTTATACTTTGGATTCGCTAGATTGATATACTATTGCTTTATTTGTTATCATTCTGGCTGTGTGTACTGGTGAACGGTCCAGGGGTCAGTACTACACGCAAAGGTGTAACTCGTGTTGAGTCACATCCGCTACAGATGGTATCAGAGCAATAGGTTGACTGTAGGATCGAAACCTAGGTCTGGATTAGGAAAAAGCCATATGATTAAAACTTATTTTCAAATCCTTTATACATTCTTACACTTCATTCTCGTAACGTTCTTATCTTCATCTTTTATTTCAATCTCCATTTTGAAGTATTAGTTGATATCACAATATAGAGAAGATTTCATTCAAGGAGAAGATGTTTTTGCCTACTATGGAAGCTTTTAGAAGATAATAGACTGCTCACCAAATTAGTATTCGTTAGGATTTTCGAGATTCGTGTTAGGTATTGACCATATCAAATATATATGGTATGTAAATATTAGTTCGAGTATTTTCAACTATTTCAATTTTCAAAACATAATTAGAAGTTTCATAGGGAATTTATATCCTATTTTGAAAAGTATTTTAAAGTGTTTGGCTTGATTATAATATGTTTGCTATGTGTTGCTTGTTCATGCTATATATGGGTAGCTACTCTTCTTAGTCATATCCGTCTAAACTTGTCTATTCTAACCTATAGATGTCGCCCCGTCGTGACCCCGACAACAACAACAATGACCAGTTCCAGCAGTTGATGACTGCGCAAGCTTAGCTTATGCAAGTGATGCATGTAAAATGCATACATGAACTTTGCATTATTTTACTTATATTCCAGTCATATTTGCATCATATAAGGGTTATATCACTGTTTTATAATGATTTTGGGAATATTTGACATGTTTCCTATTTTTTATGGAATTAACCATGCGCAGGCAGAAAACCCTATTTCTATATTTTAATGTTTCAGGGACCCAAACGACGTCCAAATGACCTGGAAATTTACGAGCATCAGTTTTTGGAAGGAACAAAGCGTGGGAGCAAAGGAAGCAAACAAGCGGAGACCCGAGGGCCCAGATGAGTGGGCCCACGTGGCCCAAGTACCTGGCCGCGTGGGACCCCCCTTTTGGCCCTCGGAGCTCCGTTGCCGTCGATCTTTCCTCCACCGACTCGGTTTTGACCTAAAACCTCCTATAAAAATAGTCCCCCGACGTTCTCTTGAAGGAGCGCCGCAGAAACACAGAAACACCGAAACAGAGACCTGGAGTTGCAGATCGGAGGGGGAAAACTCCGGCGGGGCGCTGCCGGCATGGTCTCCATCTTCTCCAACGACTTCTCCACCATCTCCATGATGAAGAGGGAGTAGTCCACCTCTGGACTATGGGTTTGTGGAAGTAACTTATGTATCTCTCTCTCTCGAGCTTCACTAATTAGTACCGTATGAGCTGCTGAACATGATTACGGTCATCTATGTAATACCTTTGTGGTGGATCTTTTTATGAGTTAATATATGTTTGAGATTGCAATGGTTTTGTTTCAGTTATGAAAGTAGATGCATATTATGTACCCCGTTCTTATTTACTTGTCATGATCAAGCATGTTTATGAGAGCGCGTGAGGGGGAACGTGTGCATTAGTTGGAGTAACGGGGGGTGGCTAGTGCAGTGAACGTGAGAGAAAGTTCTGCGATCCACTTGGGTATCTCTACCTTACTTTGTTGCCTCACTAAGGATAAAAAGAAATACCATGCTACCGAAGATGTGGGTGTGACCATTGCCACTACTCCATAACTAGATCTAGCATGTTCTTATTTTAACTTCATGTCATGATACTTATTGCTATACTCCGAGTTATCTTAATTACTGAGGTGTTATGATTTAGTTCGCATCTTGGTGGAGTATAAGTGAGACTAATAATAAACTAAAAGGTCTCTATGTTAGGACGTGATGCCCATATAATTATAACTTGTCATTAAACTATTGTGTTGCAATCTCATATGTCAACTCTAGTGTTCCATTGTCTACCACTTTATTAAAGAGAGAGTGCATTTGTGAAACCATGAACCCCGGTCCATTTTAATCATAAGAAACACATTTCCAACCCCTTTTACCACTTTTCCATTTTCTGCCATTTAAAAATCCGAAAATACAAAAACACTTTTATATCTTGCATTCATCATATAAACCCCAAAAATATCATTTATCATTGCTACCACCATCCTTGCATATTTATTTACCACCATTGCATATTTATTTCTTGTTTGCATTGCATATTATCTTGATATCATTCTCACACCTTGTGCTTGACAACCACTAGGTGAGGTTGAGGACCAAAACATTTACTTTGTTTTGTAGGTAACCAAAAGAAGGATAGGAAAGATAAATCTTCACTACTGATTCCCTCAGAGTTCGATATTAAACCCTCGAGTCACCCCTCGTGGGGAAAACACGTCTTCCACTTACTACACACTCTGCACTTGGAGTCTCAACCTAACCCATATTCTTTTGACGCAGGTAACTACGTCATCGGGTATCAAGACTGTTTTCTGGCGTCGTTGCCGGGGAGCGAAGAAGCAACACCGCATCAAGATTCCCTCGACAACTACGCGCCCGTCATAGTAGCATCATTGGGTATCAAGACTGTTTTCTGGCGCCGTTGCCGTGGAATCATTGCTGAAAGGTTTATCCAAGGGTCCCCTGCACTAGCTCTGTTTTCTAGCGCCGGGTTTATCCAAGGATATCTCACCAAGTCAACTTCATCACCAACTTGTGCTAACACCTAAGCTTGGGGAGGTTGCACCTACGTGAGCATCATCTTATCCATCTTTACCTTCAAATCATTTTATTTTGTCTTGTTATTGTCTTGCATATCATATTTATATTTCGGTTTGCATTGTTTAGTATCATTTTACTATCAGTATTTCATTTATAATCATAAAAACCAAAAAAATTAGTGTTGTTTTTAATATGTGTGTTAAAGTACGAGAAACTTTTTGGAATCTCTATACCTAATGGTTATGTTAAAACTATGGAAGCCTACTTTGAATATGAATCGACTGAAGAAGGAAAAAGAATGCGTAAATTGCTTGAAGCTCTTCACAGAATGGCTATTCAGTTTTGTGAGTTACATGGTATAACTTGTTGCAATAGAAGAATTGTTAAACATTCCCACTATCAATGCAAGTATAATAGTGATCCTATAATTTCCTGTTATCGTGAAGATAAATTTTCATGCCCTGATATAGAACAAGTTGAGAAATATATTGCTTATGCTGGAGCCCTTGAGATAGACTCTCTTATTGATAAATTTCTTACAACTAGTCATGAAGCTCGTGTAATGAAAGGACAAATTTCTATTATTCTCCAACTTTGCAAAAACGAATTTAGTGACAATGTTTATGTTAAAGAAAGAATTCTTGGTTCCATGGAAAGTACTAATATTTTGCAGGAAGAGGATGATGAAAACATAAGCTTGGGGAAGAGTTGGATCTCCCAACTTCACCATCAACATTTGATAATAGCACTCAAACTCAAAATCTTTTGTTATTTATGAGAATCCATGTTATGATGAGTGTCAAACTGAAAATTCTATGGTCCTATATGATAACCCATGCTATTATGATGATACTAATAATGCTCCTTTACTTTCTAGTAATACTACTAGTGAAGTTATGGATAATAATGCTTTAGATGATGGTCCTATGCTTATTGATAATCCTCAATGTTTAGTTGTTATAAATTTATGTGAGGATAAAAATGATATACTTGCTGTTTGTGATGGAACTCTTACTCATGAGAGTCCTACTTTGTTCTTAAATTCTCCTAGTTACACCATGGAGGAGAAATTTGCTTATGTTGAGAAATACTTATGTGGTTTGCAATTATCTTTAGTTCCAAATATTTGTTGCAACCATGATATTAAACTTGATATTGATCTTAATAATTATTTTGAAAGAGGGAAGCATGCTAATGAATTCCAAAATAAATTTAATGATCCTCTTTATGTGCCTATATTATCTAAGTTGAATGATTCTTGTGATTATATGGTTGAATTTATTTCTACTACTTGCAACTATTATAAAAGAGGAGGTGATAAGAACCCTCTTTATGCTACTAATAATATATGCTGCAAGTAACTACTGTTAATATGCATTGGAAATTTCTATTTATTGTGATTCATTCATATACAAAATGCCAATGCATAGAAAGAAAGTTAGACTTCGTTGTTATTACTTTTGTGTTTTGTTTTTCTCTCAATTAGGGTTCAACTTGACTATTATTTTGATTGGTTTGAGAACACCATGGGATCCTGGTATTATGCATGAACACTTTCCAAGGAAGAGGGACACACCAAAGTTCAAGCTCCCTCATGAGCTTCGTCCACAATAAACATCAAGTAAGAAGCCTAGCTATATGGCTATAAAGAAAGCGCTTTACGGGAGGCAACCCGGTTGTTTTTATTTGTGATTTTCTTTGTGTCCTCTTGCTGTAACAAGAGACTTTGTTTAGTTTAGTTTCTGGAATTTTTAATAAAGTGCCAAGTTTTACTCATTTTGGTTGAAAAAGTTGCTTATAGCGTTCGGAGATTTTATTCCTGCACGAATCTGTGCACGGTATGATTTTTAATTCTTATTCTGTAACTCCGAATGAGCTCATATTTAAACTGTATGCAACTTTTCATCCTCTGTATGCATGAATTTTTCGGAATTTTCGACAAAGTTAAGTAGGGTAGAAAAATACGTTTTGCTGCTGCTTTTTTCTGGACAGATTCTGTCCCATTTTGTTTGATGCATGCTTAGAACTTTTAACTTGAATCTTTTTATCCAATTGAGTTTATGAGTAGGCATACAACATTATACACTTTCTGGACATTCATATGAATTTTTGTTCAAGGATTATATGCAGCAAGAAATCTATTTGTTTATCACTACTAATGCACCCCACAGAAAAGAAATGGGAGAAACGGTGTTTTGAAGTTTTTTCACAGGGATTAGAGGAGATGCACCAAGAGCTATCCAAGGATGGTGAAGACCATAAGCTTGGGGATGTGAAGACAACCCCACTGGACCTACACACTCTCGGTTTGCACACGTCTAACTTCTGTTTTTCGATCGAAACACTTTATCGCATAAACTTGGAGCGTCTTTTGTTTGTTTAGGTTTGATTTTTATTTTGTGAGACCACCACACTATCATTTATATATGAGAGAGCTACTGGAAATTTGGGTTGAATTATGTTGGATGCTATTATAAGATTGGGAAAAGGGATGTTGAGTTGATTTTAAAAGATACATATAGTTGCATGATTCATGAGCTTGTTAATGAGTAATAATTTGCAAGTATTTTATCAAGAGCTATCTTTTATTCATGTTTTGATGCTGAATGTTATTTTACCTTGTTTAACATGGATTAGTTAGTTCTATGGACACTCATGCATGCATTTAGATGGTCAACTTTCTCCCTCTTGCTAGCCCAAAAATTCCAACAAGCAAAAACTTGTTTCCAACACCTTCAACCAAAGTTTTTCCAGTGAGTCCACCATATCTACCTATTAGCTTTATGCTATTCCGAGTATGTTTATCATGATATTTGTGTTATCTATACCTCTGAATGAAAATGCTTATGTTGTTATTGTTGTGGGAAAAGTTGGTTATAGAGCTCTCGAACTTGATGCACACTTTACTTTCATTGCATAAATAAAACATGACCCATTGTGATTAAAATTATGATGTTGTGGGCTTGACAAATGTCTTTGGTTGAGAGTTAGCTCATATGTGCTGTCACATGGCAAGCTTTCAACATGCACTTCATTTCATTTAGTTGATATCATGTACTTTTGTTTATGGATGCTTACCATGGGTGAAATAAATGTGGAAATGAAGTGAGTTTAAATGAGTTTGTATAAATGGTTAGAGAGACGCCTGGGCCGCTAATCTAAGCCATGCATCATTCATGGTGGAAATTTACTTACATGCTATGGTGAACCTTCTGTGATACACCTTACAATAAAAAGCTATCTAATGGTAAATAAAAAGGGTGTTGAGATTGTTCATTGTGTTTGTTTGTCTTGTCATTTTGATATGGGCTTGTTCCATATCCTGGGACAAGAGGTACCCCAGTTGACGCTCTTAATGATACTATTATTACTTACAATGATATTTAACTTGAACTTGCTTTGTTTTCCAAGTTGAGTAACACATGGAGTAGGTACTTGTATTCAAGGGGCATGAGACTTTCAACCTGTACTTTGTCAAGCACACTACTCATATTTGCTTTCACTTTAAACTTAATCATTCAAGATGCTATGATAGGGGAATGAGAGCTTGACACCAAGGATTACCACATTACAATCATTAACTTAAGTAGAGAAGTTCAGAAGTTAGATGAAACTTATTCATGCTTTACCTCTACTCATATATATATCTTTCCAAAGTGTCCACCTTTTATATTCAGATTTTCATCAATACTCTATGACCATTGTAGGATGTTCTTACTTATTATTATGCATACATGTGGTCCATAGTACTTTTCTTTTATGTTACACTTTGTGAATTATCATTGAACATCCTTGCATTGAATACTTGATATCACTTCATAATCTATCTTGCATATTGCTACTCCTTTTAAGAATGAATCATTTGACTCTATGTAGCAATAGTAATCATCTTTGATATCCATTGTTAGTATTAAATTGCAAAGTCCATGTTAGTTTTATCACCTTCATACTCGAGGACGAGTATAGGTTAAGCTTGGGGATGTTGATGCATGTAAAATGCATACATGAACTTTGCATTATTTTACTTATATTCCAGTCATATTTGCATCATATAAGGGTTATATCACTGTTTTATAATGATTTTGGGAATATTTGACATGTTTCCTATTTTTTATGGAATTAACCCTGCGCAGGCAGAAAACCCTATTTCTATATTTTAATGTTTCAGGGACCCAAACGACGTCCAAATGACCTGGAAATTTACGAGCATCAGTTTTTGGAAGGAACAAAGCGTGGGAGCGAAGGAAGCAAACAAGCGGAGGCCCGAGGGCCAGAGTGGGCCCACGCGGCCAGTACCTGGCCGTGGGACCCCCCTTTTGGCCTCGGAGCTCCGTTGCCGTCGATCTTTCCTCCACCGACTCGTTTTGACCTAAAACCCTATAAAAATAGTCCCCGACGTTCTCTGGAAGGAGCGCCGCAGAAACACAGAAACACCGAAACAGAGACCTGGAGTTGCAGATTGGAGGGGGAAAACTCCGGCGGGGCGCTGCCGGCGTGGTCTCCATCTTCTCCAACGACTTCTCCACCGTCTCCATGATGAAGAGGGAGTAGTCCACCTCTGGACTATGGGTTTGTGGAAGTAACTTATGTATCTCTCTCTCGAGCTTCACTAATTAGTACCGTATGAGCTGCTGAACATGATTACGGTCATCTATGTAATACCTTTGTGGTGGATCTTTTTATGAGTTAATATATGTTTGAGATTGCAATGGTTTTGTTTCAGTTATGAAAGTAGATGCATATTATGTACCCCGTTCTTAT
Organism: Poa pratensis; assembly: GCA_947311845.1. Taxonomy (NCBI): domain Eukaryota; kingdom Viridiplantae; phylum Streptophyta; class Magnoliopsida; order Poales; family Poaceae; genus Poa; species Poa pratensis. The sequence continues at coordinate 10,959,547 of CAMZMU010000027.1, forward strand.
TTACTTGTCATGATCAAGCATGTTTATGAGAGCGTGTGAGGGGGAACGTGTGCATTAGTTGGAGTAACGGGGGGTGGCTAGTGCAGTGAACGTGAGAGAAAGTTCTGCGATCCACTTGGGTATCTTACCTTACTTTGTTGCCTCACTAGGGATAAAAAGAAATACCATGCTACCGGAGATGTGGGTGTGACCATTGCCACTACTCCATGACTAGATCTAGCATGTTCTTATTTTAACTTCATGTCATGATACTTATTGCTATACTCTGAGTTATCTTAATTACTGAGGTGTTATGATTTAGTTCGCATCTTGGTGGAGTATAAGAGAGACTAATAACCAAAAGGTCTCTATGTTAGGACGTGATGCCCATATAATTATAACTTGTCATTAAACTGTTGTGTTGCAATCTCATATGTCAACTCTAGTGTTCCATTGTCTACCACTTTATTAAAGAGAGAGTGCATTTGTGAAACCATGAACCCCGGTCCATTTTTAATCATAAGAAACACCTTTCCAACCACTTTTACCACTTTTCCATTTTCTGCCATTTAAAAATCCGAAAATACAAAAACACTTTTACATCTTGCATTCATCATATAAACCCAAAAATATCATTTATCATTGCTACCACCATCCTTGCATATTTATTTACCACCATTGCATATTTATTTCTTGTTTGCATTGCATATTATCTTGATATCTGTGGCGCCCCGACCCGACTGCTATACAGTGATGCTGTGTGTCACCAGTTAAGCGATACAACCGGAGGTTACGGGTTTACCAATCCCCGGCCAAAACCTTTGGCAGGCGTTGCTGGGTACACCACACTCCAGACAACGCAACACCCCAATTGATGCCTTACACAGGCACAACTATCAAAGCATAATAGTAAGATCAAGACTTGTGGAACAACTGGCACATCACAGACTCTACGACACAAAAATCATATAGTTCAACTCTTATACAGAGAAAGATAGCAAATGACAAACAGAGGTCACAGACCCAACATTACAACAGGCGGAAGCGAAGTGTGTTGTTCTAAACAACAAGAACCAACATATGGCCTAAGAGGCCTACAGATAAACATCACAACGCCAGCTGTTCCAAGATGTCCCAAGCTGCCACCTGGGAACCCCAGACTACTCGTCGACGTCCACAAAGAACCCACCTTCGAAGTCGGTGAAGTCCTCCTCTGAAACAAAAGCAAAGACGTTTGAGTTCGACGAACTCGCAAGATTAAGAGCTAATATATGCTCGATGATTAGCTGTCAAGGTTTTATGGCTCTTTTGCATAAAGCTGATTTTATTTATGAAAAACATAACTCAAAGGCATCGAATATTAGAACATTTTCAAAGAGGGGTAAGAGGTAACTCTTTTCTTTGAGATCACCTTTCTCAAACATCACCAACATCACCATTGTACCTGTTCATCGAAGGCACCTCCCCGAATCACCCTCGAGGAAGTCAACCTTACATTCGTGGAAATTGGTACCTCTAGTACCCAGTTTTTAATCATTCCGTTAAAGTTATTCTATGATCATCGTCCATTCCCAAGTCGTCGTAACCGTGGACATGACTTTTCGAAAAGATTTAACCCTGCAGGGGTGTACAAATGTTTGCCACGCGTACCGCCCGGCCCATTACCTGCGCATTAGCTCTCTTCCTTGGAAAGCCGGCTGGGTGGGAACGGTGTCGACTTCTCCCCCGTTAAGGACTCTCCAGGATCATCAGTGGCAGTAGGGCTGCCAGGATCACAACACCCCGCCCCACGGCCACTTATTTTCCTAACACCACCATCTCATCTCAGTTCAACACCATCACGCACGCGCAAATGGAAAGCCAAACTAGAGACCCTGGCTAGCCCCGCTCGAGTTATTTAGTCTATGAGGGTTCCTGCAATTGCATAGGCCTCACGCATGGTTGCACGCTCAGTCTTGGTTCAGGAGGTACAGAACTCGCACCTAGGCGGCAAGAACGAGACAACCCACCACATTCCATGTGGCCTCTCATCCCCACCTTCTTAGCATTTTATTATCCATCTCCACAATTCTCCACCATCAACATCACTGTCATAAGTTAACACCTGTTTCCAGCATTCACCATCCCTAGTACAACTAGGCAGTTCACTAAGCATGGCTAAGCACTTGCATAGCATAGTAAGTATTCCATGGCCAACAACACAAACCTATGGTAATAGGAAGTTAAAACAGGTATTGGCAACATGATTCTAATGCAACTAGTAGGATACTCTAATCCAGGCGAAAGACATTTAGAACCGCATGCAATATTATAGTGGAGAAAATATTTGCGGAAACATAGGATAAGATATGCTCAGAGGGGGGATTACGCTTGCCTTGTTCAGAGTGCTGGTAGTACGGATCGTCACAAGACGGGGTGGCACTTCACCTCCTTGATCTACCGATGCACAAACAACACCGGAAAAACAATCAACACATGGCAATCGTCCAATGCATACAAGGATGATGATATGACATTTTAAATGCACCCTAGAAGCTTTAGACATGATCAACAAGTTAAATAGGGTCCCGTTATATTTATTGCATTATTTGGGATAAACCCCATATTTAAGCTTAGTGATTATAATTACTACTAGAGCACATTATTGTGATTGTGAACCATTATGCATGATGATGAAGATTTTGGATCACTCATGTTTTTCTGATCATTTCGGTATAAGGAACACATTTTTCGGAGGTCCCGGTAAAAAGTTATTATTTTTATTAATTTCCTCCTTCGAACTTATGGTTATAAAATTACTAGAGGCACCGTAATTTATTTGGGATCAAATATGCGTAATATCTATTCTAAAGTTTTAATCACAATTTTCGGGGTATTTTGGTGTGTCACACACATTTTTCGGATACACCGATAAAGATTATTATTTTTCTACACTTTCCTTTTGGATATGTTCTTTTGATGAATTATTTAGCAACAACAACAATTTTAGATCATTTGTAGTTAGAGGATTGAGAGGAAAATACAAAATCAGAAAGAATATTTAAATCCCGGATTCCAGCCCAGAAAAATCTGGGCTGTGCACCGGTTGCAACTTATTCCGGAAATATTTCCGGCCCAATTCCGGTCATGGACCGGGCCGAGGCGTAACGGTCCAGTAGCGATATGGCTATTCCGGTATAGAACCCGGAAAAAAAATCCGGAATCCTCACCGGTTCGTCAACGCGATTAAGAGCAACTACCGCGACGGCGACGAGCGGCGGCACGGCGTGGATCACCGCGAGGAGCTAGCGCAAGAGGGAGGAGGAGAAGGGCCAGGGGAGGTCACAAGCTCACCACGCAACGTTGGGGAGGTCAGGGTGGCCGGAGGGGAGCCGGCGGCGGCGAAATCCTGCGGAGGAGCCTCGTCGGGGGTGGGGAAAGGACTCGGTCGGCGGCGGCGATGCGCAGCCTCCGGGCTCGATTCCCTCGGCGGAGTGGGAGAGGGCAACGCGGCGAACTCTCCGGTGGCCTTCGATTGGGGCGGGGACGCTTCACACACCGGCGTCGAGCTCGGCCATGGCTGCGGCGGTGCGGCCGAGTGAGAGGAAGAAAGAGAGAGAACGGGGTCGTGCGAGCGAGGGGATAGGAGGCAGAGGGCCTCGGGGTGCTGCTGGCTCTCCTCACGTGCGGCAGGAGGGCGCGGGAGGCCCCACGCCGAGCTCGGCCGCAGCCGGTCCGGCGGGAGCGCGCGCGGCGCGGTCGCAACAGTGAGGAAGGAGAGAGACGACCAAAAATTACAGAGAGATCCCTGGACTTCGATTTTCCTCACGGACAGGTCCTCAATTATTTACGAACAGGTCCTTTTCTGTTTTAAAAATTAAAACAGCACAGGTTTTGAATTAAATGAGGCATCAAAATAATTTATAAAAATTTGAGAAAAATTGGGGAGCCTCCCCATATAATATAGAAGTACCACAAAAATTGGTTTTGCAAAATAAAATGTTTTGAGCAATATTTGTTCATAGGGTTTGAATATGGCATTTTTGCTAGAGTTCAAAATGTTGCTCCTTTAACAATTTGGAGCAAGTGCAAAATATTATCCGAACTCTTGGAACTTCCTTGACAATTATACAAGATGTCAAGAATTTTTGTTTTGCAACTTTGAGTGTCTTCTTTGTTTGGAGATTATGTTGAAACAAGTTTTCCATTATTGGTTTTCAACATTGCCAAGAATAAATTGTGTGTGGTTTAGCAATTTCAATGGATGCAATGATGCATGCATGCCATGATGCAAAGAGGACACAAAAGTGAAAATTTGGTACTCAAATTTTGGGGCTGTTACAATTCTACCCTCCTTACAGGAATCTCGTCCCGAGATTCTAAGGTTGCGGAAAGAAGTCGGGATACTCCTCACGAAGACTAGACTCTCGTTCCCAAGTTGCTTCTTCCTCGGAATGATGAGACCACTGAATCTTGAGAAACTTGGTAGTCTTGTTCCGGGTCTTCCTTTCAGCTTCATCCAAGACACGGATAGGATGCTCACGATAAGTGAGGTCTTCTTGTAGATCTAGCTCCTCATGATTAACTCCATGGATAGGATCCTTGAAACACCGGCGGAGTTGGGAGACATGAAACACATCATGCACATTTGGGAATTTGACCGGTAACTCCAATTATAAGAAAGATCTCCTCGCTTGCCAGAACGGTGAAAGGACCAACATAGCGAGGTGCCAATTTCCCTTTGATTCCGAAGCGGCGAACGCCACGAAGGGGAGAGACGCGGAGATAAGCTTTATCACCAATTTCATAGTGAATTTCCTGATGGTGCTTATCATAGTAGCTCTTCTGCCTAGACTGAGCAATCTTCAGATTCTCTCTTATGATTCGAACCTTCTCCTCAGCTTCATTGATCACATCTGGACCAAAGAGTGCTCTCTCTCCGGTTCAGACCAATTCAGAGGAGTGCGGCATTTTCTTCCATAGAGCCTCAAATGGAGCCATGCCCAGACTAGCTTGATAGCTATTGTTGTAGGAGAACTCCGCGAAAGGGAGATATTTTTCCCAACCTTGGCCAAAAGAGATGACACATGCCCGAAGCATGTCTTCCAAAACTTGATTCACTCTTTCAGTCTGACCATCAGTCTGGGGGTGGTAAGCGGTACTGAAGTTGAGACGGGACCCCATAGCAGTTTGGAAACTGTGCCAGAACTTGGAGACGAAGATACTTCCACGGTCCGATATGATCCTCAAAGGGACCCCGTGCAATGGAACAATACGAGCCAAATACAACTCGGCAAGTTGACTCACGTATCTCGTCACGGACGGGTAGGAAGTGTGCAACCTTGGAGAGACGATCAATGATTACCCAATTGCATTGTTGCCCTTGGGATCTGGGAAAACCGGTGATGAAGTCCATACCAATTTCATCCCATTTCCACTCGGGACAGCAATAGGGCGAGAGTGCCAGGAGGTCTTTGATGTTCAGCTTTTACCCGACGACAGGTGTCGCATTCAGCAACAAACTTGGCGATTTCCCGTTTCATACGAGTCCACCAGAATTGTGGTCGAAGGTCTTGGTACATTTGGTACTACCGGGATGAATAGAGAGAGGAGATTCATGAGCTTCTTGAGGATCACTCCCTCAATTTTTGCTTCTTTGGCACACCAAGCGGTCACCAAAATAAACAACTCCGGATTCATTGACAGAAAAGCATTTGCCTTCCCACTAGCAATGTTTCCTTGATTTTGAGAATACCCTTGTCACGTTTGAGCATCCTTATCTGGTCTACAAGAGTAGATTTGATCTCCAGATTTGCTAGATAGCCGGAGGGAACCATTTCCAAGTTCAAACGGGAGAATCTTCATGAAGGGAAGGTTGGGCTTTTCAATCATCAGATTGTTGCAATAGGACTTCCGACTTAGCGCGTCAGCCACGACGTTTGCTTTGCCGGGTTGATAGTTCAGACTCACATTGTAGTCCGTGATTAACTCCAACCAACGCCTTTGCCTGAGATTTAAATCCGGCTGGGTGAAGAGGTACTTCAGACTCTTGTGATCCGAGAAGATCTCGCAACGGTTACCAAACAGGTATGGTCTCCATTGCTTCAAAGCATAGACCACCGCGGCAAGCTCTAGATCATGAGTAGGGTAATTGAGCTCATGCGGCTTAAGTTGGCGAGAAGCATAAGCCACAACATGGCCATCTTGCATCAGCACACAGCCCAAACCTTGTAGAGAGGCGTCACAGAAGACGACGAAATCCTTGCTTGTGTCCGGCAGGACAAGCACAGGAGCGGAGTGAGCTTGGCTTTCAGGGCTTGGAAGCTCTCTTCAGCTTCGGCAGTCCATACGAACTTTCTATCCTTCTTGAGAAGGTCAGTCAATGCCTTGGCTATTTTGGAGAAAGCTTCGATGAATCGGCGGTAGTAACCCGCCAATCCGAGAAAGCTACGAATGTCCTTGACTGACATTGGAGTTTTCCAGTCTAGAATAGCTTGAATTTTGTCGGGGATGACTTCCACACCATTGGCAGATATTACATGTCCAAGGAAGACAAGTTTATCCAACCAAAACTCACACTTGGAGAACTTGGCATAGAGACGGTGTTCACGAAGCCGTGTCAGAACCAACCGAAGGTGTTCATCATGCTCTTCGTCGGTTTTAGAATAGATGAGGATGTCATCGATGTAAATGACGACAAACTTATCAAGATAATCCATGAAAATGGAATTCATGAGCCTCATGAAAGTAGCTGGAGCATTTGTGAGACCAAAGGACATGACGGTATACTCATATGAGCCATAGCGAGTAACAAATGCCGTCTTTGGGATATCCTCCTTTCTGATCTTTATTTGATGGTACCCTGACCTCAGATCCATCTTGGAGAATACTCTTGCACCAGCTAACTGATCCAACAGATCATTGATGCGGGGATAGGATACTTGTTCTTGATTGTCACCGCATTCAACGGTCGATAATCAGAGACAACGAGGCACGGTAGAATCCCTCTTCTTGACAAAGAGTACCGGACAACCCCAAGGTGAACTGCTAGGCTGATGAACTCCTTAGCTAACAGCTGATCAATTTGCTCTTCAACAGAGCCAACTCTTCCACCGGCATACGGTAGGGCTTCTTGGAAATTGGAGCAGTACCGGGAAGCAAGTCTATGACAAACTCCACACTTCGATCAGGTGGCATGCCAGGCAATTCTTCTGGGAACACATCCGGGAAGTCACACACCACGTGTATGTCCTGGATTTCAGGAGGGGACAAGCCTTCCATGAAACATAGGGCGATCTCCGGGGAGAGGGGATTGTCTGATGATGGAGGTCCTGAATATGTAGCCCAAAACTGCACATCGTAACCGGAAGGGTGGGTCACGGTGATGGACTTAGCAGCACAGTCGAGATTAGCATGGTATCTTGCTAACCAGTCCATGCCCAGTATGGCATCAAGGCCCTTCGACCTCAAGGCTATCAACGGGAAAGGGAAGGACAGGGATGCTATGATAATCTGGACCTCAGGAGTAACGCCATCGGTTTGCCATTTGGAGCCAGGGGTAGAGATCATCAAGGGACTGCTCATCTTCTCAAACGGTATTTGGTGATCTTTTGCAAACGCAATAGAGATGAATGAATGCGATGCTCCAGAATCAAACAAAACGGTAGCAAGATGGTTGTTGATTCGAAGCTCACCCATAAGGACGCCAGGATCCTCTTCAGCTTCTTCAGCAGAGACGTGGTTCAGGCGACCACGCACCAAAGGTCCAGCCTTGCCAGTTGGAGTGGCAGGGGCTCGTGCAGGAGTTATAGCGAGAGGTGCCTTCTGGGGGCACTCCCTGGAGTAGTGACCAGCCTGGCCACAGGTGTAGCAAGTGAGTCCAGGTGGAGCAGGTAGCATAGGACGGTACCCACTCCCGCCTATCCCAAGTGTCGAAGTAGTGGGACGCGGAGGAGGTGGCCTATATCCTGCTGCCCTCGGCATGAAGGGAGCACGAGGTACGGCGCTGTAGGGGACAAACACCCTGCGCTTCTTGCTCTCAGAACCCGAGGAACTCTGGTGGTCCCCATGTGCGGGCCTCTTGGAAGCTTCAAGTTCCTTTCTTCCTTGCTCAAGAGTGAAAGCCTGGTTGAACAGCTCCTGATAGGTCTGGAACCTGAAGGGCAATAGCTCATAGCGGAGCTGCGGATTCAGACCCTTGCGGAACAGCTCTTGCTTGTCAGCATCATTGGTCACGTCCCTTGGGGCGTAACGAGAAAGATGGTTGAACTCACGACCATAAGTGCGGAGGTCCATCCGTCCCTGTTGCAGATCCAGGAACTCCCTCCTCTTCAAGTCCATGATAGGCTGGGGAATGTACTCCGCTCGAAAGGCAGTGCGGAACTCAGCCCAGGTGAAGACATGGTTGGCTGGAAACAAGCCACATGGCTCTCCCACCAACAGCCAGCAGCACCAACCAAGAGGTAGGTGGCAAAGTTGACTTGTTCAGCCAATGGGACATGCAGCGCGGAGAACTTGCGCTCCAAAGCACGAAGCCAATCATCAGCTTCCAGTGGCTCCTTAGCATCAGCAAAGGTGGGTGGCTGCGAACGCAGGAACTCAGTGAGAGTGTTGCACTCGTTCCTCCGTGCATTTGCTGCACCAACTGCTCAAGCAACGCTCATTGCGCCCACGGTTCTCCTCAATGGCCATCAAGACTTGAGCCATTGTGGGTGGTGGCGGCAGATCATCCTCATCATCATTGTGGTTACCGCGACCACCACGGCCTCCACGACCTCCTCGAGCCATTCTGGAGATTTGACAATGACACGGTTAGTATCTTTCTCCGAATGGTCGAACAATAGCATAGCGTCTTCACAAGTACACAGACTAGGGACGATAATACTTTGCGAGAAGGAAAACAACAAGATAGAACTTGGGTCGAAGATCAGCATCATGTGCTACTAGTGAGAGTTAAGAAATCACAACTTAACACACTCTAGTTGGCACAATCCGGGACCTTATGTTCAAGTCCGTGGGTTAAACCCAAAGAAAGGATCAAATGATTGACTCGGTAGGAACTTCTGAGTTGATTTGGGATTGCAACGCAGCGGGAGCAACGTGACACATAACACTCAAGGTCGAACCCACCCCGTTTCTCCTAATTTTGAAGTAACAGGTGAGAAGCAAAACTTTAAACTCAAATCGAGATAAGATTGCTCCGAGATTAGAGGGTAACCAGATAAGGAGTAAAAAGAATCCTAAGATGGTTTTCACAACTCATTTTTAGGTTAAAATATTTTCACAAACACTAGACTCAACATCGACCAGTAGAAGGGTTTCCTACAGGCAGTACTGCTCTGATACCAACTTGTGGCGCCCCGACCCGACTGCTATACAGTGATGCTGTGTGTCACCGGTTAAGCGATACAACCGGAGGTTACGGGTTTACCAATCCCCGGCCAAAACCTTTGGCAGGCGTTGCTGGGTACACCTCACTCCAGACAACGCAACACCCCGATTGATGCCTTAACACAGGCACAACTATCAAAGCATAATAGTAAGATCAAGACTTGTGGAACAACTGGCACATCACAGACTCTACGACACAAAATCATATAGTTCAACTCTTATACAGAGAAAGATAGCAAATGACAACAGAGGTCACAGACCCAACATTACAACAAGCGGAAGCGAAGTGGTTGTTCTAAACAACAAGACCAACATATGGCCTAAGAGGCCTACAGATAAACATCACAACGCCAGCTGTTCCAGGATGTCCCAAGCTGCCACCTGGGAACCCCAGACTACTCGTCGACGTCCACAAAGAACCCACCTTCGAGTCGGTGAAGTCCTCCTCTGAAACAAAAGCAAAGACGTTGAGTTCGACGAACTCGCAAGATTAAGAGCTAATATATGCTCGATGATTAGCTTCAAGGTTTTATGGCTCTTTTGCATAAAGCTGATTTTATTTATGAAAAACATAACTCAAAGGCATCGACTATTAGAACATTTTCAAAGAGGGGTAAGAAGTAACTCTTTTCTTTGAGATCACCTTTCTCAAACATCACCAACATCACCATTGTACCTGTTCATCAAAGGCACCTCCCCGAATCACCCTCGAGGAAGTCAACCTTACATTCGTGGAATTGGTACCTCTAGTACCCAGTTTTTAATCATTCCGTTAAGTTATTCTATGATCATCGTCCATTCCCAAGTCGTCCGTAACCGTGGACACGGCTTTTCGAAAAGATTTAACCCTGCAGGGGTGTACAAATGTTTGCCACGCGTACCGTCCGGCCCATTACCTGCGCATTAGCTCTCTTCCTTGGAAAGCCGGCTGGGTGGGAACGGTGTCGACTTCTCCCTCGTTAAGGACTTTCCAGGATCATCAGTGGCAGTAGGGCTGCCAGGATCACAACACCCCGCCCCACGGCCACTTATTTTCCTAACACCACCATCCTCATCTCAGTTCAACACCATCACGCACGCGCAAATGGAAAGCCAAACTAGAGGACCCTGGCTAGCCCCGCTCGAGTTATTTAGTCTATGAGGGTTCCTGCAATTGCATAGGCCTCACGCATGGTTGCACGCTCAGTCTTGGTTCAGGAGGTACAGAACTCGCACCTAGGCGGCAAGAACGAGACAACCCACCACATTCCATGTGGCCTCTCATCCCCACCTTCTTAGCATTTTATTATCCATCTCCACAATTCTCCACCATCAACATCACTGTCACAAGTTAACACCTGTTTCCAGCATTCACCATCCCTAGTACAACTAGGCATTTCACTAAGCATGGCTAAGCACTTGCATAGCATAGTAAGTATTCCATGGCCAACAACACAAACCTATGGTAATAGGAAGGTAAAACAGGTATTGGCAACAGGATTCTAATGCAACTAGTAGGATACTCTAATCCAGGCAAAAGACATTTAGAACCGCATGCAATATTATAGTGGAGAAAATATTGCGGAAACATAGGATAAGATATGCTCAGAGGGGGGATTACGCTTGCCTTGTTCAGAGTGCTGGTAGTACGGATCGTCACAAGACGGGGGTGGCACTTCACCTCCTTGATCTACCGATGCACAAACAACACCGGAAAAACAATCAACACATGGCAATTGTGCAATGCATACAAGGATGATGATATGACATTTTAAATGCACCCTAGAAGCTTTAGACATGATCAACAAGTTAAATAGGGTCCCCGTTATATTTATTGCATTATTTGGGATAAACCCCATATTTAAGCTTAGTGATTATAATTACTACTAGAGCACATTATTGTGATTGTGAACCATTATGCATGATGATGAAGATTTTGGATCACTCATGTTTTTCTGATCATTTCGGTATAAGGAACACATTTTTCGGAGGTCCCGGTAAAAAGTTATTATTTTTATTAATTTCCTCCTTCGAACTTATGGTTATAAAATTACTAGAGGCACCGTAATTTATTTGGGATCAAATATGCGTAATATCTATTCTAAAGTTTTAATCACAATTTTCGGGGTATTTTGGTGTGTCACACACATTTTTCGGATACACCGATAAAGATTATTATTTTTCTACACTTTCCTTTTGGATATGTTCTTTTGATGAATTATTTAGCAACAACAACAATTTTAGATCATTTGTAGTTAGAGGATTGAGAGGAAAATACAAAATCAGAAAGAATATTTAAATCCCGGATTCCAGCCCGGAAAAATCTGGGCTGTGCACCGGTTGCAACTTATTCCGGAAATATTTCCGGCCCAATTCCGGTCATGGACCGGGCCGAGGCGTAACGGTCCAGTAGCGATATGGCTATTCCGGTATAGAACCCGGAAAAAAATCCGGAATCCTCACCGGTTCGTCAACGCGATTAAGAGCAACTACCGCGACGGCGACGAGCGGCGGCACGGCGTGGATCACCGCGAGGAGCTAGCGCAAGAGGGGAGGAGGAGAAGGGCCAGGGGAGGTCACAAGCTCACCACGCAACGTTGGGGAGGTCAGGGTGGCCGGAGGGGAGCCGGCGGCGGCGAAATCCTGCGGAGGAGCCTCGTCGGGGGTGGGGAAAGGACTCGGTCGGCGGCGGCGATGCGCAGCCTCCGGGCTCGATTCCCTCGGCGGAGTGGGAGAGGGCAACGCGGCGAACTCTCCGGTGGCCTTCGATTGGGGCGGGGACGCTTCACACACCGGCGTCGAGCTCGGCCATGGCTGCGGCGGTGCGGCCGAGCTGAGAGGAAGAAAGAGAGAGAACGGGGTCGTGCGAGCGAGGGGATAGGAGGCAGAGGGCCTCGGGGTGCTGCTGGCTCTCCTCACGTGCGGCAGGAGGGCGCGGGAGGCCCCCCGGCGAGCTCGGCCGCAGCCGGTCCGGCGGGAGCGCGCGCGGCGCGGTCGCAACAGTGAGGAAGGAGAGAGACGACCAAAAATTACAGAGAGATCCCTGGACTTCGATTTTCCTCACGGACAGGTCCTCAATTATTTACGAACAGGTCCTTTTCTGTTTTAAAAATTAAAACAGCACAGGTTTTGAATTAAATGAGGCATCAAAATAATTTATAAAAATTTGAGAAAAATTGGGGAGCCTCCCCATATAATATAGAAGTACCACAAAAATTGGTTTTGCAAAATAAAATGTTTTGAGCAATATTTGTTCATAGGGTTTGAATATGGCATTTTTGCTAGAGTTCAAAATGTTGCTCCTTTAACAATTTGGAGCAAGTGCAAAATATTATCCGAACTCTTGGAACTTCCTTGACAATTATACAAGATGTCAAGAATTTTTGTTTTGCAACTTTGAGTGTCTTCTTTGTTTGGAGATTATGTTGAAACAAGTTTTCCATTATTGGTTTTCAACATTGCCAAGAATAAATTGTGTGTGGTTTAGCAATTTCAATGGATGCAATGATGCATGCATGCCATGATGCAAATGAGGACACAAAAGTGAAAATTTGGTACTCAAATTTTGGGGCTGTTACAATATCATTCTCACACCTTGTGCTTGACAACCACTAGGTGAGGTTGAGGACCAAAACATTTACTTTGTTTTGTAGGTAACCAAAAGAAGGATAGGAAAGATAAATCTTCACTACTGATTCCCCGAGAGTTCGATATTAAACCCTCGAGTCACCCCTCGTGGGGAAAACACGTCTTTCACTTACTACACACTCTGCACTTGGAGTCTCAACCTAACCCATATTCTTTTGACGCAGGTAACTACGTCATTGGGTATCAAGACGGTTTTCTGGCGCCGTTGCCGGGGAGCAAAGAAGCAACACCGCATCAAGATTCCCTCGTCAACTACACGCCCGTCATAGTAGCATCATTGGGTATCAGCAAGCAATGACATAGTTCATGACGAACAACAACAACAACAATCCACCTCCACAGGTGGATATGCTCACCAGATTTCTGAGGTTGAGGCCAGCTAAGTTCTCTAGTGCGCCAGATCCCATGACTGCACTTGACTGTCTGCGTTCTGTCAACAAGGATCTAGTGACCGTAGGCTGCACAGACGCTGAGAAGGTGAGGCTTACTGCTCACTTACTCGAAGGACAAGCTGCGTCATGGTGCGATAACTTTCAGATAACCCACCCAGTTGATACTGTGACCTGAGAATTGTTCGAGGATGGTTTTCGCAATGCTTATGTCTCGGATGGAGTTATGAGTCTGAAGAGGAGGGAGTTCCACAATCTGCGACAGAACTATCGCACTGTCACAAAGTACATTACTGATTTTGGTGATCTTGCTCGCTATTCACCAGAGGATGTGGATACTGATGCCAAGAGGCGTGAGAAGTTTCTTGATGGTTTGAATGATGAGCTTGCTGTGCAACTGTCAGTAGTTCATATCACAGATTTTCAAGCATTGATGGACAAGGCTATAATTCTGGAGGGAAAGCACAAACAAGCTGAGAGACGCAAGAGGAAGTATAGTAATGGCAACCACAATTCTGGAGCACATCAAAGGATCCGTACACATCATGATGGTAATGAAAGTTCTGGACAACATAAGAATGGAGGCAATGGACACAATCATAGTGAAGGCAAAGGACATCAGCACAATGGAGGCAATGGCAATAACAATGGAGTCAATGGCCATAACAACGGAGGTAATGGGCAGAACCGCAACCACAACCACGCATTCAAGAAGGATTTCAGTCAAGTGCAGTGCTTCAAGTGCAAGAAGATGAGATACTATGCTGATAACTGCACTGAGAAGGTAGTTGAAGGAACCAAGCCAAACCCGTTCAAGAAGGAAACTGCAAATCATGTGCACGTGGAGGAAGTATATGATGAACCAGACCGTGTGACTGGTAAGTTCTTGGTACATTAGTGCATCGCGCTCATACTTATTGATGCATCACATTCATTCATATCAAGGGTCTTCGTGGATAAGAATAAGTTAGCCATCGATGTTACATAAAAGACCAGATATAATTCTACTTATGTCTTTGAAGATACCAAGTAAGATTCTCTTAAGGGTGTTAGCCTAGATTTGACCATAGAGAAAACTACCCACACCTTGCTAGCCATTCCGAATCTCGATGACGAGATTCATCTTAAGGGGGTTAGTCTGTAACATTCCAATTTTTAGAATTGGATGTTTTGCATTTAGAGCATGTGCATTTCATCATGGCATAAATTCAAAACTTGCATTTGTTTGTTTTGCATTCGATTTTAAAAAGATTATTTCCAAAATCCTATTTTAAAGTTTTTTTAAACCATTTATAAAGCATTATATGTGCTTAGGGATAATTCGTATTTTATTTTGGATAAAACTAGTCCTAATAGTCAATTAAGATAGAGGATGATTTTACAAATCTTTCAAAATTGGTTTGACTCAATTCCGAGTTCAAAATCAAAAGTTATAAATAAAACAGTAAAAAGAATAAAAGAAAAGGTAAACAAAAAAAAAACGTTTCGGCTGAGCAAGTTGGGCCGCAGCCCAACTGCCCACCTGCACGCGCAGAGCCAGCGGAGCAGGCCGCAATTCGGCCCAGCCGCACAGCCTGCTTCTTATTGTTTTTTTCCCTTTTCCTTTCGTTTCTGTTTTTTTTCTGACCGCTGTGGCCCACCTGTCAGTCGTCTTCTAGAACGAGCAGGGAACAGCGCTCGTACGAGTTCGTTCTGGAGTCGGTTCAAACCGGAAAAACTCTCGATTTCGTTGCCGATTCTTTTCCCTTCCACCACGAAACTCTGCCAATAAATACCCCACTCCCGTGCCGTTTCGTCCCCGCAAAACTTACAAACCCAAGCCTCGAAACGAGCTCGATTTCGAGCTCGGAAATCCCGCCGCCGCCGCCACCATTGACGCCACCTCGGAAGCTCGACGCCGCCGCGATTCGGAGCAAGGAGAGGAGGAGCTAAGGACTCGAAGAGGACCAGAGCGAGGAGCCGCACCCGGGGAAGTCGTCACCAAGGCCAGAGGAAAACCGGAGCTCCGCCGCCGTCCGCATCCGAGCTCGCCGGCAACGACCTTCCTCTGTTTCTCCCAGCACCTTTTCCCGTCATCCGTTAGATCTCGATCTAACGATCCATATCGGATCACTTACCGAAGAGGTATCGAACAATAGGGTCGCGCCACGTGTGTTTTTTCTTTTCTGTTTTCGTTTTAAGATTTCAGAAAACATATAGATCTTGTATAATTCGTAGTTAATCAACCGTATGTCCAAATCTTGCAAACCTTATATCATTGGAAAGATAAAATTCAGATCTATCCAGATCTGAAATAAAATATGAAGTTTACCGAAGTATTATTTCTTGAATTTTAAAACCAAGGTTCGCACTAGTTAATCATATTTTAAAATCTATAACTTATTTTAAATAGAATCTTTTTGCTACGGGCTTTAAATTGTGTTTCATGTCCAGAAAATTGTAGATCTATTATGTATGAACTTATTTTCGAAATAAACCTGCAGAAACTTAACTAATCTTTCTAAGTAATATAAAATTGCTTAATAAGTTCTTGTTGCATATGAAATATTTTTTACATGCATCATATATTATTAGAATAACCAGAGAACTAATAATATATATAATTGCATGATTTAATGTTGACATGCCAGCATGATTGTTGCATATTGTTGGTGTATGGTTGTTTATGTATGTGTTGTATTGCAACGTGTAGATTGTGACGAGAGAGTTTGTTGTTGGCGCGACGAATATTTGAACACCAACAACTACCAAGGCAAGTGATGCTCATGTCCTACTATTTTATATGCATTATTAGTATATTTTCGTAGTAATGCATGTGTAGGAGTTGTGTGATAAGCTATGCTAGATTATTTCACTAACACCCAAGTGGAGTAATCATATATTCCCTTAGACAGTGACAATCATATGCTAGGTGCCACCGTATGGTTAGTTTTGCTTAGCTATGCTATGTAGATATTCGTGGTTGGGATTATCATGTTATGTATGAAACTTGTTATTTTAATTTTTTATGTAAAACAACAAGATAATTTATCAACCACTAGGCGGATTGCTAGAGTGTCATCTGAGTGTGATTTCATGGTGGGGACCGCCACCCAGTATTCCGAGAATGTGCTTGGTTTCTTGTTTGGTTGCTTTTCTGTGCAACCATGTGTCAATGTAATATGGGCTACGACAGAATTGGTAGGTTGTGGTGACCTGAACCCGTCGTAGCCAGAGATGTAGAATAGTGATAGGTGGTACGTTGCGTGGGGGTCTGGGAAGCTACTTCTTATTAGTTCTGGTTCGATCTCTCTTCCTCTCTATGTGGTGATTCACGGATTGTGTAGAGTGGACCGGGCAACATGGGTAAAGTGTACTAACCTCGCGAGGGTTTAAACTAAGATCTTAGCTGTGTCCTTCGGTTATGGGCAAACTAGCAACTAGATGGGATTCTATGACATGGTTTTCGTTCTTAATTAAAATTTGATGGGTTAACAAAAGTTGGTGGGAGTGGTCTGATGTCTATCAGTGGTCTCATAGCCAGCTGGGTAGGAGCACCGGTTGTATAAACCGAGTGTCCAAGTTAATGAGTGAAAAACTAATTTAATAAACTGATAGGGTAAACTATGCTTTTGCGCAAATCAGCCTTGAGACATCCACCTAGCCAAATAAGCATGTAGTAGCTAGGCGCCATTTATATCCACCATAAAGCACACTTGCCAATACAATTCAGTTGTATTGACCCAATGTTTGTGGGCTGTATTTCACCAATGCAGGTTATTCGAATTCTGAGTGATCGACGTAGGTTTCGAGACTTCACTCGACCTTTGTTCGCCTGTGGCGTAAACTAGAAGATTGGAGGTCTTTTATTTGCATTATGTTTGGGACATCAAATAAATTTATGCTAGCTTTCGCTATGCAAGTTGTAATAATTTTATACTCTGGATTCGCTAGATTGATATACTATTGCTTTATTTGTTATCATTCTGGCTGTGTGTACTGGTGAACGGTCCAGGGGCCAGTACTACACGCAAATGTGTAACTCGTGTTGAGTCATATCCGCTACATACACTTACATGAAGTAACAATTAGCGAAGGAAGGAATTAAACTGCTGTGTCCAGGATAGTGGAATGGTGTAGGAAGTTAAGCTTGTAAGATAAAAATCGAAAGGGGGAAGCCAGCTAGCTAGCTTGATTGCAGATTTTGATGTTTTCTGAAAGACAAAGAATATAAGATTCGAGGAATCTTTCCGTTCCAATAACAAATTAGCACGAGGAGACCAGCACCAGTGCAAGGCACAATCTATATATATGTACGGGTGCGTGGTCGCATTGACATCGAGATCAAGCTATGCATGATTAGCGAGACCTGCCACACCTGCTACGTGAAAGTAGTAGTTAGTACTTGTTGTGTACAAGGATCACAGATACAGGTTGAAGGGGGATTGGAGAGGGAAATTGAGACTAGGGAACAGACGGAAGCATTCGGGGATTAGAGATAGGATTCTCTTACAAGTAAAATCATCAACCATACCTCCACCGAGGACTTTCCTGTGCTATATCACCAACTAGGCACACGCAGGTGCCACACACACCAACTGCCTACAGCCCACAGCTTGGCCCATGGCCCAAGAGATACGGCCCAATGAGTCAAGATCGTTACATTACCCTCCCCTTCTGAAGACTGCTTGACCCCAAGCAGGTGCAGTTGGGTAGCGACGGCAGAGAGCATCCCTGTCTTCCCAGGTGACGAGCGGGGGCAATAAACCAGACCACTTGACTTGCACACGCACGGCAGTGTTTGCAGGAGCATCAGGTGGTTCAGCTGCAAGGAACTGGAGCGGAAACACATGAGCTGTTTCATCGTAACCATGCATCAGAGTATGTACCTGGGTTTTGTCGGGAACATGACGTTTCAGTTGCGACACATGAACCACCGGGTGCACTTGACTAGAAGACGGCAACTTCAGTTTATAAGCGACCTCACCAATGCGTTTCAGTACTTTGTATGGTCTAAAATACCTGAAGGACAATTTTTGATTCCCTCGAGTTGCGACAGACTGCTGGATGTATGGCTGAAGTTTGAGGAACACCATGTCACCGACCTGGAATGATCTCTCGGATCGATTTTTATCAGCTTGATGTTTCATGCGTTGTTGAGCACGCAGAAGATGTTGTTGCATCAAGTCTGTCATAGCAGCCCGCTCAGTGAGCCAACTTTCCAGATCCTTTGATGAACATGCATCCACCTCAATGCCAAAGTTGCGTGGCTTGTGACCATAAAGTACTTCAAACGGTGTTTTCCCCAGGGCAGAGTGGTACGTGGTATTGTACCAGTACTCAGCAAGAGGCAGCCAACTGTACCACTTCTTTGGACATGCATGCACAAAACAGCGAAGATAGCCTTCCAAGCACTGGTTCAGGCGTTCAGTTTGGCCGTCCGTTTGCGGATGGTACGCAGAACTCATGTGGAGAGTGGTATCTGACAACATAAAAAGTTTCTGCCATAGGCGACTGGTGAAGATCTTATCACGATTAGAAATAATGGTGTTAGGCAACCCATGGAGCTTATAAACTGAGTTCATGAATGCCGTTGCAACTGTGGATGCAGTGAAAGGATGACGTAAGGGGATGAAATGTGCATACTTGGTGAACTTATCAATTACCACCAGTATCACATTGTGGTTGTGCGACATGGGCAAACCTTCGATGAAGTCCATGCAAATCACTTTCCATGATCCAGTGGGTACCGGCAAGGGTTGAAGTAGGCCTGGTAGCTTCACATGCTCGGGCTTTGCCTGTTGGCAGATTTGGCAACTGGCCACAAATTCTTGCACTGTCTTCTTCATTTGTGGCCAAGCAAAATATTGTTTAACTCTCTGGTATGTTGCCTGCACACCCGAATGACCACCAACACCACTGCAATGCAGAGCTTGTAAAATGCGGTTTTGAGCTAACCCATTACTGCCCACCCATATCTTGTCCTTGCGGCGAAGAATGCCATCACGCAGAGAAAATCCATGGTCATTCTCTCCAGTGACACTGAGTTCTTGAATCAACTGCTTAGCGTGTGCGTCATCATCATAACCTGCTTGCAGTCTGTCCAGCCAGGCAGGATGTGCTGAAGATGTTGAAATAACAGAGCACTCCTGAAATTTTCTGGACAGGGCGTCAGCGGCAGCATTGGAAATCCCCTTTTTATACTGAAGTTTAAACTGCAACCCCATCAACTTAACAAAGGCTTTATGCTAGAGTGATGTATGCAGACGTTGATCAGACAGATGGAGTAAGCTTTTGTGGTCAGTGCGTATTGTGAATTCCCGATGTTGCAGATAGGCATGCCACTTTTCAATTGCTAGCAGAATCGCCAGACACTCTTTTTCATAAACCGAGAGTGTTTGATTGCGCGGCCCCAATGCCTTGCTGAGAAATGCGATGGGGTGGTCTTGTTGCATAAGAACTGCACCAACTCCATTGCGGGATGCATCCGTTTCCAGCACGAAGGGAACGGTGAAATCAGGAAGGGCTAGGACTGGTGCTGTAATTAGCGCTTGTTTAAGTGTACCAAAAGCAGCTTGTTGCTCCGATCCCCAGACAAACAAAACACCCTTCTTCAACAGTTGAGTCAGAGGATAGGCAATCATGCCGTAGTGCTTGATAAACTTTCTGTAATAGCCAGTAAACCCAAGAATTCGGCGCAATTCCTTTAAATTCATAGGTGCAGGCCAATCCTGAACAGCGGTGATCTTTGCAGGGTCAGTGGATACACCTTTCTCACTGATCACATGTCCTAGGTACTCCAACTCCGACTGCGCAAATGAACATTTGCTTTGCTTGATGAGCAACTCATGTTTCTCGAGCAATTGAAATACTTGCTTTAGTTGACACAGATGGTCCTCCAGTGATTTGCTGTACACGAGTATATCATCGACAAAGACCAGGACACATTTTCGCAGAAGGGGGCAAACACTTGGTTCATAATTCCTTGGAAGGTTGCAGGCGCATTGGTCAGCCCAAATGGCATGACCATGAACTCATATAGCCCCTGGTGTGTCTGAAAGGCAGTTTTAAATTGTTCACCATCTGCCAGACGAATTTGATGGTACCCCGAGCGTAAATCGAGCTTGGTAAAGTATCGAGCCCCTGCTAACTCGTCAAGAAGTTCATCAATGACTGGTAGCGGATGCTTGTTCTTCACAGTCAGTGCATTAAGATGACGATAATCCACGCAAAAACGCCACTGGCCGTCCTTCTTTTTCACCAATAACACCGGAGAAGCAAATGGGCTAGAGCTGGGACGGATAAGTCCTTGGCAGAGCATATCATACACTTGTCTCTCAATCTCGTCTTTCTGTTGAGGATTGTAACGATATGGTCGAACCTTGAACGACTGTGCGCCAGCAACCAATGGTATAGTATGGTCCTGTGGCTGTTCAGGTGGTAGAGCTGTAGGTGCTTGAAAAAGGTGCTGGAACTCCTGTAGCAGAGTTTGCACTGCCGGGCTAGTTGCATTTTCAGTTGCAGTTTCAGACTCCTGCGACACATGTTCAGAGAGACTGGAAATTGTATCTGTCTCGATGGGCTGTAGAAGCACAATTTGATCAACCTTTTTATGTTTCAACATGCCTTTAAGCTTCTGAGCAGTAACCTTTTGGCACTTAAGCTGCTTGCTTTGCACACCTCTGATCACAATTCTTTTCTTGTTATGTGTAAACTTCATTATCTTCTTGCGCCAATGGACCCACATCGGACTGTGAATGTCCAACCAGTCTGCACCCAAAATCATGTCATAACAGCCGATGTTCAAAACATGTACAGAGTGAGCAAAAGTATGGCCTTGTACGTTCCACTCAAAATCAGGCACAAATTGTGTACATTGTACAAGGCGTCCATCAGCAACCGTGAACTGTCTGGTTGCCATGTCTTGAGTGGTGCACTGCAACTTATCAGCCAAATCAGTGCTGATGAAGGAGGCTACACTGCCTGAATCAAGATCACCATCTCATGTTTGCCCACTGTCCCTTTCAATCTGATGGTGTGCTTCTTCTGTGCTGGTTGAGTGGAGGTTGTAGCTGCCAGTAAACACAAATCGTCATCAGACTCACCATCGCTGCATTAATTATCAATATCAGCAGAAATTGGGAGGATCTCCATGAGTTCTTCAATAACGTGCAGAGGAATCTTGTCAGGGCACTTGTGTGTTTTACTATATTTGTCACCACAAGTGAAACATAGTCCCTTGGACCTGCGATAATTTTTCAGCATGTCCAACCGTTCTTCCCATTTGGTGGAATCTTGTTTCTTGTGCTCATCAGTTCGGCCAGAATGCCTATCCTTGCCCGGACTTTTATCAGCTGGAGAGTAAGCACGGCCAGTGAACCTTTGATGCTGCTTCATGTCAGACTTGGAATGAGAGGAGTTATTTGGATGCTCCAATTCTTCTTCCTGCAATAGAGCCAATAGACTAGTAGTATCCAAGTCTTGAGGGCAGTGTAAATGAATTGCAGAACGTATTTCTGGTCGCAAACCGTACAAAAACTCATCCACAAAGAATGCCTCATCTAATGAAGGATTATAAAGGAGCAGTTGGTTACGCAGAACCTCAAACTTGTCACAATATTCAGTGACAGTTGATGTCTGTTTTAAGGCACGCAACTGACGCCTATACTGCATGTATTTGTTCTTACCAAATTTCTCATGAACAAGACGACACATCTCACCCCACTCATCTAGACGACGAAGGGCTTGCACATTGCGAAGCCACAAAGCGGCAGTGCCCCTGAAATTCAGTGCGGCATATCTAGTACGCAAACTGTCTGACACATGGTAAATCTCAAAGTAGGTTTCACAGTCCTGTTGCCACACCTTTGGTTTTCACCATCAAATCTAGGAAAATCCATTTTGGGGGTGGCAGTGCGACCTATAGGTGAATTACCCCACTCTCTCATACCACTAGACTCAGGAATATCAACATGCACTAGAGCCTTGCCATAGGGCGAATTGGTACCTGTGACCGGGGTAGATCGCTGGTTCCGAAGAATACCAGGCGCATCACCCCAGAAAAGTATGGCGTCGCGGTGGTCAACTGACCCGGAGCCCGGAGTCGGCGCAGATGGGCACGCCGCTGTGGCTCCTGGCAGTGGAGGCCGCGTGGATCCGTTAGGAAGAAGATCCGCGCCTCCGCCGCCGTTCGCCGCAGCCTCCGCTGCGGTCGCGACCGTGGGCATCGAGGGTGGTGGTGCCCGTGGGTTGAGCTCGAGTGAGGTGAGTCGATTCACCAGCGAATCGGTCGTGGATGAAGACGAGGTGAGTTGACCTTGCAAGTCGTCTATCTTCGTCTGCATCCCATTCAGCGAATCAAGGACCTGCTTCATCAGGGACTCCATGGCGGTGTTCTGAGCCGAAAGCTCGCCCATGGAATTCTTCAATTCCGTCTCAACCTGATGTAGCGCTCGGTTGGGAGCCAGCGTGCCGACCGGATCTCAACCTTAATCGAAACCAAACTGTGCGAGGGCGTCTCTAAGAGAACTTTGTGCCGAAATTCCGACGGAATCCAGCACCCTGCGTACAGAAATCCGAGGATTTAGTGGCTCAATCGAGGGATTTTACGAGTTCGGTGGATCGCAAAGTGGAATCTGATACCATATGTTGTGTACAAGGATCACAGGATACAAGTTGAAGGGGGATTGGAGAGGGAAATTGATACTAGGGAACAGACGGAAGCATTCGGGGATTAGAGATAGGATTCTCTTACAAGTAAAATCATCAACCATACCTCCACCGAGGACTTTCCTGTGCTATATCACCAACTAGGCACACGCAGGTGCCACACACACCAACTGCCTACAGCCCACAGCTTGGCCCATGGCCCAAGAGATACGGCCCAATGAGTCAAGATCGTTACAGTACTTAGTACTGATAATATGTGTGCTGCTATCAAAACTAAGTTGCGTGCACACATAATGTCAAGAAAAAGTTGGGTGCACGTATTTTTAGTTTTTTAGAATCAATTTCTGCAGAGTAGTAAATACTACTAAGAAATTAAGTAGTAGGGCCCCTGGTGTGACTTCTTAAAAGATTTTGCGTTCAAGCAGCGAAGGGAAATTGCTCCGTATCACTAGGGCAACTACTCCCTCCATATCACATGAATCTTGCACTAAAACATGTCTAGATACATATGTGTGGTAAGTAGGTAGAGTGACTTATATTTTGATACGGATGGAGTAGATAATACCCCACACGTTGCTGCGGAACATATGGCAAAAAAATGAGGATACCAAAGTTTAGGAAAAACAACTTAAACTTAGTAACAATGTGTATTTACACAGCTATGTAGCACAAAATACATGAGTTCACAGATTCAATAATCTACAAATGTTAAAAGTACATAACGATTTGCGTACATACACAACCACTTAATATGAGACTCAGCTGTTACAAAATCTAGCTATGCTTCTGCAATTGAAGATCATGCTCATGCTTTGTCTATTCATCCATGGGGTGGTGCTCACTGCTCACCGGCAAGGCACATATATACACCTCAACTGGTTTAGATATTCCATTGAAAGAAATCCATGAGAAAATGAACAGGGCCAGGCTGGAATAGATGTGCTAGAGCAATAAACCTCTTGTCACGAACCATGAAAAATAGTTAACTGCATGCACATATTTGGGTGAGTTTGCAAAAAAGAAGAACAACGGGGCATGTAGGTAGATGCTCACGGGGTGTATCATCTGCTCATAGACATTGTCGATCATCTTAAATTTTCTCGAACATCGAATGAGACTATTTACAGATGGATAGAAGCATCCAAACCTCACTTCTTGAACACGTGTGAAACCATGACAATGGAGACGAGGATGAGGCTTGTTATTTGTAACACAAGGAAGAGGAGAGGTCGTGAATACGTGAAATTTTCAGATGCAATATTGAAAATTAATGGAAGGGAAGGTGAATGGTGTGGCGCAGATCATTTGGGTAGAGGAATAGAGTGTGCCATACAAATATTAATGCAGAAGGGGAATCGCGTGCATATATACTTGTTCCCTTGTTCGATGGGTATGCTTCACGTTTCAGTGAATGGAGATAAAATTAGCAATCGGGCTGTTGATTAGCCTCACCAAATTTAAATGGGATGCATGCAGGCTATTGTAACGAACTGCATGTTGCCTTGTTTTTCAACTTTTTCTACACAAATAAATGGACAAATAAACTGAGACAAACTGAGCGGCAATAAACACATGGAGATGGGTAGTTTCCGTTCCGGTTTTTGTTTGCTGAGATGGTAGATTCGCTGACGTGGACCATTAGATGGTTGTTGAGGTGCATAACCTGCATGTTTAGAGAAATATGTTAGTGGGGCTGATCTACTTAGTTATATAGGATTTCTACCAGGAATCGCCCGCACCGAGAGCTGCACTTCCGGACGGGCCAAAGCCAAAGTAATATTTCGAAATTAGAAAATATTTAAAAAATTCAGATTTTAAAATTGTTCAGGTCTTCCAAATTTGTTTAGTTAAAAAATGTTCAGATCCTTAAAAAAATTCAGATTTAGAAAAACGAAAAACGAAAAAACAATAACACTACCTTTTATATTGGGCTGCTTTTGACCGGCCCATGAAGTATGTTGTTCAGGCGGCGTGAGGCTGAAGCGGTGCTGCGGGCCGATACATACGAGCGTCCGTTTACTTTCGTGAAAGCTTGGAGATGCAGAATCTA
The DNA here is from genome assembly GCA_947311845.1 of Poa pratensis. Taxonomy (NCBI): domain Eukaryota; kingdom Viridiplantae; phylum Streptophyta; class Magnoliopsida; order Poales; family Poaceae; genus Poa; species Poa pratensis. The sequence goes on from CAMZMU010000027.1 coordinate 10,984,609, forward strand.
GAGAGCACAGTCCAACATGTTTTTTCCAGGTAAGCCCAGTCCAACGTGTAGAGAAAAGGATATACTTCCGGATTCGAAGTCGGTAAACCTGAGCGTAAAATAATCACATCGGTCGTTCTAGAGAGAAAAACGAATCGAAACCATGATCGATCCGAAGCCGCCGCTGCCGCTCCAGCCCTACGACCCCACGAGGGGGCTGATCTCGTGCTTCACCGCGCAGGGCCTCGCCGATGACATCTCAACCGCCACGGCTGCGGCTCTCCGTGACCTCATCATCGACCTCTATGAGGAGGCGTTCCGGCGGCTTCCCGTCGACGACGTGTCGGACGGCATCGATCTGGCCCAGCTCGTCGACTACGGCGGCCTCTGCCTCGGACTCCTCGACCCCGTCACCAACATCGTCCTTAACACACTCTCCCTCCTCCCGCAAGGTTTCGACACGAACCCTAGCCCGGCTCCTTCCGGTCACAGGCGCCGCGAAGAGAGGAGCAGGAATTCATGGCTCGCCATCGCTTGGACGTCCAGCCGGTGCCTCCTCGAATTCATGTGCGCGTACTTCGGGCTTCTCACAAAAGAGCAGGCCGGGCGCGGTACCTCGTCTGGGCGCGCGCCGACCTCGTCGTGGCCGTCCTGCTCGTCGAGCACGACCTCTACGCTGCCGGCCAGCGGCCCCCGACCCTCGCTCCGGCAGGACGCAGAACTCCCTACGGCTCGCTGCCACGCACGTCAACCACCCATGGCCGGACCACCTCGTCTCGCTCGCTACGACGTGGTTACCACGGGAGCGCCTCGAGATGCTCGCTTCCGTTCTGAGACATGAAGGCGGCGGGAATAGACTTACCTTCCACGACGTCAAGACCATCCTCAACGTGCTCCGCCACCAAGACGACATCTCCGTCATTAAGACCATGCCGCCCTCGCCGACGCTTGAAGAATCTGTCGGGCCTGTAGTCGAGCGCACCACGAGCTGCGCCGACCTTGGAGATGGTCGGGTCTCCTACACCACCGTCACCATAGTCCAACGAGCCGGCGACCACATCGCATCCCTGCGCCGTCCTCAAGACATGAACTCCACGCTATCCTCCTACACCACGCACGCCGCACCGCCGGTGCTAGGCATGACGAAGTGGCCGCCGCAAGACACCCCGTGCGTGTCTGTCCGATCTTCCGACGATGATGCCGACGCGTGCCCGTATGTCCGGTCACTGCAGATGGCCCTCTGCGGTGCTATCCACGGTTTCTACCTCAGGGCACTAGCCATGCTGCCTAGCCACGTTGCCCGCCATCACGTCCGCGGCGTCCTCCTCGCTGGCCACTGCTACGGGCCCTTGGACCCTGTCTCCAACATCGTTCTCGGTGCCGTCTGGTATGACGCCAACTTCCCTCTCCCGGACGCCGACCGCCACACCCAGGCGCACGACATCCTCGACACGCTCACCCTGCTCCGAGCCGTGTCCCGCTCCCTACACGGCCTTGTCGCCCTTCTCCATGCCACCTCCGGCCAGAAGCTGCCACTGCACGAGATCCTCAAGTACCTATGCTACGCACAGTGCGACCTCTCCGACATGCAACGGCCACATATACACCACGATGGGAGCTCTCCCAACCCCTTTGCGGCTGCCGCCACTGCCGCTCGACACCCGCAAGCATCTGCCATTGCAGCACTTTTTGCGTCCCTATCACCAACGAAGCTGGACCGGCTCAGGTCGCTGACCATGAGTGCCACTGCCAACAACGCTCCGCTGTCTCACAAATCCTTGACCGAGATATACCGCATCATCAGTGAAGAAACATCGGGGAGGACGATCCCACAGCGACCACGTCCTCCAGCACTATGCTGGACCGCATTGGGCATTCTCAGGGGGAAGAGGGAATCCTATAATAAGTTGCAGAGCTTCATCGGCGGCAAGATCGAACAGCTTCTGCAGGAATACGCCCGTGACCACCCTTCGGAACCAAAATATTATCTGGATTTCATATGCGGCGTGGTCTCAACTGGTCACTCTCCCTACGATGGATGCTACCACGTCAATTTCATGGCCTCTATCAAACCTACCATGAGCAGGAACACACTCTTCTTTGCCGAAATCTGGGAGCAATATCAGAAACCATCCACATGTTGCCCTCTATACCAACCTTATGACATGGGTAAGCTATACTACATACCTTTTACATAATTTATTGTTAATAAAATGTTGATTCCGATTTCTGCTAATTTGGTTTTGCCAACAGGTCGTTGCTATTATGGCCAGAGATCGGCACGTAAGATCGCATATCCGGATGATTCCATCGACTACTTCTCAAGTGGCATTACTCAGGGCGGACTAGATGACACGGAAGTCACACTAGAGACCGACTTTTTATACTTCGACTGTGAGAGGGACGTGGAGCTCGAGAAGGAGTTGCGAAGGATGGTAAAGCAACACGAGTTCATGCAAAGACAGCCTACTGGGATGGCTGCTCGATGGTCCATTGCTCCTGAATGCTAATTGTGCCAACCACTTGAGCAGGTTACTTGGTACGTCTGGCCTCATTTTGGCTTGTTTTAAGTTGATCTAATGTAGAAATATTAATGTACTGCTAGTAGTATGTATGATACAGTAGTTGATTATTGTACAACTTCTAGGAGTCTGAATGCTAGTCATCCGTTAGAGTGCTATATCAACATCGCGACAGATGGGATCTAGAACAACAGTTTATGGGTTTATGGGCGAACTAGAACTGTATGAACACGAATATCATTTGGGCAACCTCGAAATGTTTCTACAAATTCTCAAGATTTGGGAGGAGTGTCATTTGGTACGGCTCTTGACCCATGTGGAGGACGAATGGACCTGCAATATGGGGATCTTGGGCTTCTCTGAGATGTAAGTTAGCCGCTTGGTTGTTTATTCGCAGCAGAATTTGGACCCCAGATAGACTTGCAAAAAGAGGTTTACCGGTTACCGCACAACGGTAAATGTATCCACTTTAACACCACGGGCAAAGATGCTCAGCACCTTTTCCTCGGCTGCGCCACAAGCAATATCATCTGGAGCAAACTGCTGACTTGGGCAAACCTCCAAAAACTGATTCCTACTACTAGCGATACATTGCAGAAGTGGTGGCAAGAAGCAAGAAGCAGGCTTGCAGGAAAGAAGCAAAGAAGGTTGGACTCTCTAATAACTAGAGGCTGGGGCGCGCATTGGGGCGCCTCCTCGTCGGTCTTCTGCCCTCCAGTTTGGACGCATGATTAACTGATTACTAACAAATTAATAAAAGTTTGATGCAACCACTATTGTGGTTAGGCCAATCTTTTTTTTGAAAGAAATTGAAGCTTCTAAATAATTACACACCAAATGGACCGAAAACAGAAGTACATGATATATCAAAGCTGCAAAATTCACTCACAGGATTTCTCAGAAACGTGCACATAGACCAACAAAGAAAAGTTTGAACTTCAGAATGTACATTGAAAATGTCAGCTCTGGTATATAAAATAGCCAAACTTTTCTTCATTCTGGATACAAAACTATTTGGAAGACAAAAACTGAACTAATCTCATAGACAAGGACCCGAAAGCGGCTTCTTCTTTTCTGCCAATACATTCCTTGTGCACAAAAGCTTGTAAAACAGCATCATACTGCCGCAGCCCACAAATCCTAAGAAGAGCTTGATATTGGAGAGCTAACTGGTTGAGATGATAATGTTAGCCCAAAAAAAGGCAGATTTCATACATGAAACATAGATCAAAATATTTCCTATTACCGCGTTCTATTTTGTGGCATAAAGAGATAACTCGCCGGCATATATAAATGCATACCTTTAAGGTATCTTTGTCGACAATTACAAATTGGTGAACATATGAAGCCAGGGGGCGAATGCTCAGGTACTACATCTTTTCACGCGAATAGCTCGAGAACGACGTCTTTGCTTGAAATAGCTCACATGCGACGTCTCGTCGAGTTCAAATATCTTCCCTAACTCATTGCTCTTAATCGCAGTCAGTTAGGATTAAAGGGAGGCGGGTGGGACCAAGGGAGGTGGGTGGGACTCACAATTGCCCACGTCAGCAACGACGACCGTTTAATCTCTTCCCCTGTGCGCGCTTTCTCTGCTTCTTTTTCTTCTTCTTTTCCGGCGACATCGACGCAGCGCGGCAACGCCGGCGAGGCAAAACATAAATAAATGAAGATAAAATAAACCCGTGGGGCGCATACAGTAGATAAACTTTATATTACACTTAAGCTCGACATTACAGAAGCTCGTGGCTCATAGATTCAAAAGCCACACGGAGATGAACTGAAAATTACAGGCGGGGATGTTCGCTGCTGCTCCTACCCCTAGCTACGACCCAAAATTGGGCTCACAGCGAGCCCCGGGGTGCGGCGGCGGCGACGATGAGGCGGCGGCGCCGCTCAGTCCTAGTCCTCGTCGGAGCTGATGACGATGACTTCGTGGAGGGAATTGTAAATCCCGACCTCGAGGCGGCGTTTGTCGAGGTACATCTCCATCTGACGGCGCTTCTCATCCTCTGTGCTGCGCTGGAACACCTCCAAGGTGACCCAGGGCAGGTCCTCGTCGGAGACGAAGTCTCCGAGCAGGAGGGCGCGGCCGCTGTGCGGTGGGCGCTCCTGCTTCTCCTCCTCCTCCCTCTTCAGCGGCGGCAGCGGTGCCCGAGCAATGGAGGAGCTCCCCGCACCAGAGGAGCTTCCACCCATCGCCATCGCCATGCGGCGGTCGTAGGCAGGCAGCTCGCGGCGCTCGTACGCAGGCGGAGGCCGCATTTCGCGGTTCGTCCACGGATGCGCGCCTCGCTTACGAGCGCCGTGGGGAAGCGGCCACGGCCTTCCTAGCGGGGTCAGCTGGAACCCGCCTCTTCCCCTTCCGCTCCTCGTCGGAGCCGTTGCCACCGCCGGAATGGCCACCGCGGCCGGCGATTGGACCTCCCCTCCTAAACATCAGCGGGCGGTGGGGCTGGATCTACTGGCGTAGCTCGATTTGATCACCGGCGGTGAGCTAATGCGAGCGGCGGCGAGGGTGGGGAATGGGGGAAATAGCTAGGGCACGACAGGGTTAGTGGATAAGAAGAGAAATAGCTAGGGCACGACATGGGCCGTCGAGTTGGGCCGTAGCCTATGCGCTTTTGAAATTAATAAAACACTACAGCTAAAAAAATGTTGGGCCGTGGCCTATGCGCGTTCGAAACACTGCAGCTAAAAAAAATCCTCCTAGAAGGCATGATCGGACTGGCCAATCAGAGCGCAGAACTAGGAGTGGCGCGGATCGGGGTGGTTTCATTCTAGAAGGCATGATCGGATGGCCAGGGTTAAATCACAGAAGCTTCATAGGATTTTGTGTGGGTTGACCAACTAATTCAGAAAAAATTAAAATAATCACAGAACCTTCATTTTGGTGCGACTTAGAATGAACAGGCTTAGTTTTCCATTTTGGTAAAACTTGTTTAAATGCTGATTTGGTTTGAGTTTGGCCGAATTTGAAATAATCATAAAATATTCAAAAAACATAAAAAAAATGCAAATCCAGTGCACATGGTTTTTATATATAGAGTAGATGTGCAGGAAAGTTATTTGGCTGATTTAGAGATGGTCGAAAAAAATCTTGCTTAGAAATGGAGCCGTTTACACTACCTTTAGAACTCATTTGAACTCTCATGTGTGAAGAGAGGTGGTTTGTGATTTGCAACATGAAATTGTCCAAAACCTCACCAAATCTTCATTTTGGTGTGACTAAGAATGATCTAGTCTTAGTTTTCCATTTTGGTGTGTAAAACTTGTTTACATGCTGATTTGGTTTGAGTTTGGCCAAATTTGAAATATTCATAAAAAAATCAAAAATATAATCTGGTAACTGGGCAGTATCAAATAGGTAATTGTGTAGTATAAACATGCTTCCTTTTTTCTTACCCTTAGTATGTGGCAGCAGACGATACCGTCCCTCTCAAATTTGCAGCACGCACATCTGTACTCCTTGTTCTCGGGATCTGCATAAACTTCATAGGTGCGATTGTAGTAATCCGACACATATTTCGTGATGCATTCAGCCTGATATGTCTTCTCGCCTGTTTGGTGTATGTTGTACAAAAACACTGACTGCATTTCATACTGGAAACGGTTATGTATCTTGCGCGTGTACACTTTGGATAGCTGATTCTCAATTGGATGGTAGCAAAAGGTATGAGCCGTTGTTAGTGCACTGTCCACTTCGTCCTTGTTTTCGGACTTCATTATCTTGGCTTGGATTTCAGAGTATTGGTGAACAAATTCCAGTACATAGTTGGTTGGTTTCACATATTTCTTTAGGACAGCATTGAAGCCTTCACTTCACTGAGTTGTTTGCATGAATGGGTAGAAGTTCTTCATGAAGTAGGCTCGCGCCCAGTAGCTTCTCTTTTCATACAAAGCTTCTAGTTTTTTATGCCCTTGAACTCCGTAGTTGTTTATCATGTCAGTCCATTTTGTTTCAAAATGTTGCGGTGACAAGCTGTTCAGACAGTCATTGAATGCTAGCCGGAGTTGCTCTTCGCAAGGAATGGCCCAATTTCTTCTGCTACCTTCTCAACGATGTGCCACCTGCAATTTCGATGGCTTGCATTTGGGAAGACCTTGTCGATTGCTGATCGTATTCCAAAGTCTTGATTTGTGATGATATTTAGTGGTGCCAAACCATCCATAGCCTCTAGAAAAGCCTCGAACAGCCAAATAAAATTTAAGCTTAGCTCCTGCCTCAGTAGGCCACACCCAAACTGAATGGATAAACCGTGGTTATTTATTCCGATGAATGGTGCGCATGGCATTTGGTAGGCGTTTGTGAGGTATGTTGTGTCAAACGACACGCAGTCGTTGAACCTCTTGTAGGCTCTTCTAGCTGCACCTTCAATCCAGTACAGATTAACTACCCTTTTCTCCTCATCAAGTGACATTTTGTAGAAGAAGTCAGGGTCAGTTTTCTTCATCAACTCAAAATATGCCCTTGTGTCTTGCATGTCTGTCCATTTGTTGTCAGCCCGAAGTGAAGATCTGAAGTTGGCAACATCTTTCGTGGTGTAACCTAGGCCGTCAAGTGAATCGTGCAACTTTGTCATGATCTGCATCTGCCTGCTAGTCTCCAGGTTGCACGAATGCAGCAGAGTAATGAATTCCTTATCTTCTTCAGGGATATCTTTGTGACCTCTTAAGAAACCTGTCAACGACCACTTTCGGAGTAGTGGGTGGTTGTGGTCGTCACTGAAGTCTGTCACGAGCCAGCTACCATCTCTTAATTTCACAGACATTCGAGACGTGCAGTTTATTCTCGGGCGTGTGTTCCTCTTTCTTTCAGGCACAACTGGTTTTGGGTTCTGTGTGTCCTCTTTCTTTTTGGGCTGAATACCTCCCCTGGTGCACACCATGGCTGCTCTAATGAATTCCCCTGTAGCTTCAGATGGTTTCCTGTAGTCATATCGTATGTCGAAGCCTTTCCTTCTTGCATATCTCCTGTAGTGTTTTTCTGCTTCCAACAGTGTGTCGAACCTCATGTGGGCGCTGGAGGCTGTGGTGCTGACATGGCTTCTGTTGCGCCATCATTAGTATTGCTCGCTTCAGCTCTGGGCGTATGAGTACTGGATGCAGCGTGGGTAGTCTCCATGTCAATAGTACCTTCTGTACCAAACACCAAATCTTGTCCATCATCACCAGTAGTTGCATTTCCTATAGTTCATAGCATGCAAATAGAGTTGTGTAAGTAATAGGGTCAAATAATAAGAGGTAACTGCTATCAAATTATGTGGTAACTCCTAGTAAACTACTTGGTAAAGTGATACGTCTCCAACATATCTATAATTTCTTATGTTCCATGCTTATATTATATCAGTTGCTACATGTTTTATTCACACTTTATAGCATTTTTATGCATTTTCTGGAACTAACCTATTAACAAGATGCCACAGTGCCAGTTCCTGTTTTCTGCTGTTTTTGGTTTCAGAAAAGCTATTCTGCAAATATTCGCGGAATTGGACAAAACAAAAGGCGAAGTTCCTATTTTCCTGACATGTACACAGAGTCCAAAGGGGAGAAGGAGGAGGCCCATGGGCCATCGTCCCCATATGGTGGCGCGGTTCCCCCTTGGCCGCGCCATGGTGTGGGGAGCCCACCTGGGGTGGCTCTGACCATCGTACTTGGGACTATTTATTCTCTCCGACGCGAAAACCCTAAAATAAGCAGTCATATTCCACGAAGAGTTCCGCAGCGCCGCTGCCATCGACGACAAGTTTCGGGGGACAGAAGTCTCTGTTCCGGCACGCTGCCGGGATGGGGAAGTGCCCCCGGAGCCATCTCCATCGACTCCACCGCCATCTTCATCGCCGCTGCTGACTCCCATGATTAGGAGGGAGTAGTTCTCCCCGAGGCTGAGGGCTCTACCGGTAGCTATGTGGTTTATCTCTCTCTCCCATGGTGTGATCTTTATGTGATCATGAGCTTTGTAATCTAGTTGAATAAGTAGATGTTACTCTTTATCTATTATGCACTCTAGAGATTACTTTAATATAAACTCCGGTACTCTCCACGATGTAAAGGTGACAGTGTGTGCACCGTGTGTGACTCCTTTATGACGTTGTGGCGCTTGTTTACTCCGGCTTGAGGTGTGCTTTTGCAGCCCTACGCAATGAATGGTGTTTGTTATCCAACAAGAGAGTGTTTAAGAGTAGCTTTTACTTATTCAGTTATGTTGTCATTGTTGAGAGTGTCCACTAGTGAAAGTATGATCCCTAGGCCTTGTTTCTAAGCATTGAAACACCGTTTACAACAAGTTCTGCTACATGTTTGCTTGCTGCCATTTTTATTTCAGATTGCAATTACTACTTATAATCATCCATATTACTTGTATTTCACTATCTCTTCGCCGAACTAGTGCACCTATACATCTGACAAGTGTATTAGGTGTGTTGGGGACACAAGAGACTTCTTGTATCTTAATTGCAGGGTTGCTTGAGAGGGATATCTTTGACCTCTACCTCCCTGAGTTCGATAAACCTTGGGTGATTCACTTAAGGAAACTTGCTGCTGTTCTACAAACCTCTGCTCTTGGAGGCCCAACACTGTCTACAAGAATAGAAGCGTGCGTAGACATCAAGCTATTTTCTGGCGCCGTTGCCGGGGAGGTAAGTGTTGGAAGGTATCTCCTTTAGATTCTGCAATTATTTCTTTTTGTCTCTTGTTTTTATTTTCACTAGTTAGGCTTAATGGAAAACAACAAAAAAATTAGAGATCTTTATGAACTTTATATTGAATTAGGACATGATGCTTTTGAAGAGAAAATTAAAAAACCTATGGAGGCTTGTTTGCGTAATAGTGATAGCAATTTTATTAGCATGAATTCTTTGAACACCATTATTGCTAATGCTATGGAAAAGTCTAAGCTTGGGGAAGCTGGTTGTGATGAATATGATATTTTTAGTCCCCCAAGCTTTAAGGAGGAAATTTGCTTTGATAATACTTTGCCTCCAATATATGATGATTATAATGATTGTGATATTTTCAGCCCACCTACTATTGAGGATATAGTTTATGTTGATTATGATATGCCTCCTATATATGATGTTTACAATGATGAATATGATATTCTCAGTCCATCTACTATTGAGGATAAAATTCATTATGATTATTCTATGCCTCCAGTTTATGATTATAATGATGGATGTGATAGTTTTACTCCCACTATTACTAATGAAATTGATTATGCTTATGTGGAGAGTAATGATACTTTTATGCATGTGGATCATGATAAGAATGCTTTATGTGATAGCTATATTGTTGAGTTTATTCATGATGGCACTGAAAATTATTTTGAGAGAGGAAAGTATGGTTATAGAAATCTTCATGTTACTAAATTTCTTCTCTTTATGATGAAGGTTTTGAGCTTTCTCTTGATTTGCTTTTATTTGCTGGTACTTTAAGACCTACTGGTCCTTATGAGAGAGGGAGACACGGTTTCATATATCTCAATAATATTAAGTCTCCTCTCTTTATGTTGAAATTTTTGAAGTTACACTTGTTTTGCCTTCCTATGCTAGTCACTTTGTTCTTTATGGATTTATTTTTTTACAAGATTCCTATGCATAGAAGAGTGTTAGATATAAACATGTTTATATATGCTTCTTGATGCACTCTTATATGTTCAACTCTTATACTTATGAGAGCATCATTAAAATCACTATGCCTAGCTAAAAGGCGTTAAAAAAAGCGCTTATGGGAGACAACCCATGTTTTATTTCTGCAATTTTTTTTTCTTTGAGTCAAGGTGCTGTTTAATTCTGTAGAAATCCTTTGTATCTTTATTTTATTGCATTGTTGTGCCAAGTATGGTCTCTAATAGAAAGTTGATACTAGATTCGGATTTTTGCACAGGGACAGATTTTTGCTGTCCACGGTTTGAGCTATATTCACTGCAGAAAATTCGAAAAATTCTGAAACAATTCAGGCACAATCCTCATATATATGCAACTTTCATTAGTTTAGAGTTTCGCCAGCTGAGCAAGTTAAGTGCCTCGAAAAAATTCGTCTTTACAGACTGTTCTGTTTTGACAGATTCTGCCTTTTATTTGCATTGCCTCTTTTACTATGTTTGATTGGATTTCTTTCCTCCATAAAACATCAGTGGCTGTAGTTAATGTCCAGAAGCATTGGTAATGATTGTGTCACAGTAGAATATGTGAATTTTTGATTATGCACTAACCCTCTAATGAGAACTACTTTGAGTTTGGTGTGGCGGAAGTTTTCAAGGATCAAGCGAGGAGGATGATATGATGTGATCAAGAAGAGTGAAAAGCCTAAGCTTGGGGATGCCCCCGTGGTTCACCCCAGCAATATTCAAGAAGACTCAAGCGTCTAAGCTTGGGGATGCCCAAGGCATCCCCTTCTTCATCAACAACTTATCAGGTTTCTCTAGTGAAACTATATTTTAATTCTTCCACATCTTATGTACTTTACTTGGAGCATCGGTTTGTTTTTATTTTTGCTTTGTTGTTTTTATTTTCTGAATAAATTGGATCCTAGCATTCTTGTGTGGGAGAGAGACACGCTCCGCTTTTTCATGTGAATACTCGTATTCTTCACTTATTTCTTTTGAGTATTCTTATCTAGCTACTGCTATGCTTTTAGCTCCTGTTTTTCATGCATCTCTTTTAGAGCTGTTAATTCTTGTAGAGTAATACTCTCTTGTTTCATTTGCAAATTACTTTGGAGAGTTTTTGTTTTAAATAAATTGATTGGTGTTTGGTTGGAAACAGAAAATGGTAATGGTATATCGAAAAGACACATCTTTAGATCATTGTCTTGTTTTATTTGACACTTGGCAATTGTTTTGAGCTCTCAAGTATTTCATGTTTAAGCTCTTGCATCATGTAGTTAAAGCCTATTAGTAGAGAACTACCGTAGAGCTTGTTGAAATTTGGTTTGCATGTTTGGATCTCTAAGGTCTAGATATTTTCTGGTAAATTGTTTGAAGCAACAAGGAAGACAGTGTAGAGTTTTATAATGCTTGCAATATGTTTTCATGTGAGTCTTGCTGTACCGGTTTATACTTGTGTTTGCTTCCAACAACCTTGCTAGCCTAAACTCTGTACTGAGAGGGAATGCTTCTCGTGCATCCAAACCTTGAGCCAAAACCCATGCCATTTGTGTCCACCATACCTACCTATTATGTGGTATTTTCTGCCATTCCAAGTAAATACTTCATGTGCTACCTTTAAACTATTCAAAAGTTATTACTCCTTATTTGTGTCAATGTTTTATAGCTCATGAGGAAGTATATGGTGTTTTATCTTTCAACCTTGTCATTTACTTTTGACAGACTTTCACCAATGGACTAGTGGCATATACATCCGCTTATCCAATAATTTTGCAAAAAAAGCTGGCAAATGGGGTGCCCAGTCCCAATTAATTACAACTTTCATTTTTAATTCTCTTCACATGTTTTGCCCTGATTTATCAGTAAGCAATTTAAAATGTTAATCATGCAAATAGACACTCCTCCATGGTATGTGATTGTTGGAAGGCACCCGAGGATTCGGTTAGCCATGGCTTGTGTAAGCAAAGGTTAGGAGGAGTGTCAACCAAATAAAAATACATGTGTAAACAAAAGAGAAGAGGGATGATCTACCTTTGGGTAGAGATAACGTCCTTCATGGGAGCCGCTCTTGAAAGTCTGGTTGACAAGGGGGATAGAGTGCCCACTACCATTCGTTGACAACAACAAACACCTCTCAAAACTTTATTTTTATACTCTCTATATGTTTTAAAAACCTAAAAAGCTCTAGCACATGATTTAATCCCTGCTTCCCTCTGCGAAGGGCCTATCTTTTACTTTATTGTTGAGTCAGTTTACCTACTCCTTTCTATCCCTGAAGCAAACACTTGTGTCAACTTTGTGTGCAACAATTCTTATATGTTTACTTATTGCACTTGTTATATTGCTTTGTGTTGACAACTATCCATGAGATATACAAGTTACAAGTTGAAAGCAATTGCTGAAACTTAAATCTTTCTTTGTGTTGCTTCAATGCCTTTTACTTAGAATCTATTGCTTTATGAGTTAACTCTTATGCAAAACTTTTGATGCTTGTCTTGAAAGTACTATTTATGAAAAGTTTTTGCTTATATGATTCATTGTTTACTCATTATCTATTTGTTAGCAAACTATAGACCATTGCCTTGAGTCACTTCATTCATGACATATGCTTTACAATATTATTTGATCAAGATTATGTGGTAGCATGTCACTTCAGAAATTATTTGTTGTTATCGTTTTACCTACTCGAGGACGAGTAGAACTAAGCTTGGGGATGCTTGATACGTCTCCAACGTATCTATAATTTCTTATGTTCCATGCTTATATTCTATCAGTTGCTACATGTTTTATTAACACTTTATAGCATTTTTATGCATTTTCTGGAACTAACCTATTAACAAGATGCCACAGTGCCAGTTCCTGTTTTCTGCTATTTTTGGTTTCAGAAAAGCTATTCTGCAAATATTCTCGGAATTGGACGAAACAAAAGGCGAAGTTCCTATTTTCCCGACATGTACACGGAGTCCAAAGGGGAGAAGGAGGAGGCCCATGGGCCATCGTCCCCATATGGTGGCGCGGTTCCCCCCTTGGCCGCGCCGTGGTGTGGGGAGCCCACCTGGGGTGGCTCTGACCATCGTACTTTGGACTATTTATTCTCTCCAACGCGAAAACCCTAAAATAAGCAGTCATATTCCACGAAGAGTTCCGCAGCGCCGCTGCCATCGACGACAAGTTTCGGGGGACATAAGTCTCTGTTCTGGCACGCTGCCGGGACGGAGAAGTGCCCCCGGAGCCATCTCCATCGACTCCACCGCCATCTTCATCGCCGCTGCTGACTCCCATGATGAGGAGGGAGTAGTTCTCCCCCGAGGATGAGGGCTCTACCGGTAGCTATGTGGTTTATCTCTCTCTCCCATGGTGTGATCTTTATGTGATCATGAGCTTTGTAATCTAGTTGAATAAGTAGATGTTACTCTTTATCTATTATGCACTCTAGAGATTACTTTAATATGAACTCCGGTACTCTCCACGGTGTAAAGGTGACAGTGTGTGCACCGTGTGTGACTCCTTTGTGACGTTGTGGCGCTTGTTTACTCCGGCTTGAGGTGTGCTTTTGCAGCCCTACGCAATGAATGGTGTTTGTTATCCAACAAGAGAGTGTTTAAGAGTAGCTTTTACTTATTCAGTTATGTTATCATTGTTGAGAGTGTCCACTAGTGAAAGTATGATCCCTAGGCCTTGTTTCTAAGCATTGAAACACCGTTTACAACAAGTTCTGCTATATGTTTGCTTGCTGCCATTTTTATTTCAGATTGTAATTACTACTTATAATCATCCATATTACTTGTATTTTACTATCTCTTCGCCGAACTAGTGCACCTATACATCTGACAAGTGTATTAGGTGTGTTGGGGACACAAGAGACTTCTTGTATCTTAATTGCAGGGTTGCTTGAGAGGGATATCTTTGACCTCTACCTCCCTGAGTTCGATAAACCTTGGGTGATTCACTTAAGGGAAACTTGCTGCTGTTCTACAAACATCTGCTCTTGGAGGCCCAACACTGTCTACAAGAATAGAAGCATGCGTAGACATCATAAATCAAATAAGTTTTCTGGTAACTAGAACAGGCATCTGTTTTTCATCATGGCATCTGTTTTTCAAATAATATGCAGTAACTGCAATCAAATTATGTGGTAGCTCCTAATAAACTACTTGGTAAAGCAAATAAGTTTTCTGATAACTAGAATAAGCAAATTGAGTTGGCTAGCATGAATCATCATGGCATTTGTTTTTCAGTTATTCTGATATGTATTGCGAACTAACCTGCTAGCTAATTCCCCCCCCTAATATCTACTGCCAGTGATTTAACCTGCCAGTGATTCAACAAGTAATAACCTGGTAGCTAGCATCAATGAAATTGGTATTGTCCTTCAAAATACATGGTAGCTATCACAAAATATACTTTTGCATTCACTTGAAACGTCTACATAGCATTTTTTTACAACTAAGTTGAATCTGGTAGCAACCAAGAAGTAAATTGATATCTAGCATTCAACAATTTGGCAACCATCGGTGAATCCGATACCTTGGTTGCGTGACATACTATTGCCAGAAATGGCAATGTTTTGTGCACCGATTGCTCTGTCCATATCTCTTTTACCTGCAGACATGAATTGTGAAGCCATGTTAGTATTGCTAACTCAAGCATTCTGTCGTGGGGTTGTCACGGCATATGTTACCATAGGGTAACTTTGAGTTGAGGGCCAGGCAAAACTGGTGTCAGGGAGATTGTTTTGCGTGGAGGGGACAAAGGATTTACCCTGGTTCGGCCTCTCCATTGGAGATAAAGACCTACTTCCAGCTATGCTCTTATTGATCTCGATAACGAAACCCGGCTACTACAACAGAGCCGAGTCTCGATTAGGGTTACAGTGATTCTCTCTCGTAGGACTTGTGCGGTACGAAAAGCTTCTCCTCTCTATCTGTATCTCGTAAGGCTTCACCTAACTATGACCTAGGAGCCCGCTTATATAGCTCGCCGGGTCTCCTGGTCTCTTTACAAGGTAAACCGGGTTCTACCCGTACTCAAAGTCCTAGTCTATCTCTTCCTCTTCATAACCTTCTAGATCCTTCCTTCCTTAAGCCGGGTTACCGCCAGATGTGTCGGCCCATGACTTTATTCAGCCCATGACTAAGAAAGCAGGCCAAGCCCGGCCTCCTGCCTGGCGGGTCTTCTTTCATCTTCCTGGGTATACCGGGTTATCTTCTCCCCAACATTAGCCCCCAGATTAGCTTGGATAACAGGATGGCAAACTCTCGAGACACCTTTTAGTCTTTACGCCTTTTGCCCAAATGCTGCCATCCGGGCTATTCAAGTTAATCCCTGAAAACAAAAACACACAGGTACATATAATTCATCAGTTTAAACGAACTTTCTGCCTCAAGGCCGGCTCATATCAGCGGCCATTCTATAACCCGGTTCTATTTCCGGTTCTGCATATTACCAACACTACTTCTCAACACTTAGCAAATATTTCTCCAGCAAGCATGCGAATCGCCAACCAAATCCTAGAAGATCCTAACTTTCTCTCTCCATATCCAGTTCCAGATATCGCAATCATGAATATTCTCTTTTGTCCTTATCTATTCGCCGCTGACTGCGGGCTGAAAATCCTTATCCCTATGATATTTACCAGATTACCCCTGGCTAGCCCGTGCCTATATAAGAAATGCTAGGGTTGACCCGTGCACTTCTTTCCCCATTCTCGCCCGCACACGCTCGTCTTCCTCCTCTGGCCGCCGCCATTTTCCACGCCTGATCAAGCTCCAGATTGGAATCGAGCTCCATTGCGCTCCTCTCCACTTCATCGCAAGAGGTAAAGCAATCAATTTTCCCCCAAATCATTCTCAATCTCGTTCCGCATCTGATTCATCCAAATCCATCGCGAACCGCATCTACTCAACTCCCGATTTCGATTTCTTCTCTATATGTTCTTCACTGTTCTTGCTCTGTACTGGTTCCACTCCACATGAATTTCATTGATGCCTCGTATTGATCCTCAATTTGATTCTCTTTGGACAGATTGACCTCCTCCCTACCCGCAACAATGGTGAAGGAGAAGGTTAAGGCGGGTGGCCCCAAAGCTGCCAAGAAGAAGCAGAAGGACGCACCCAACCCCAGCACAAGCAAGGCTGCTGCTCCTGTCAACTGGACTCGCTCAACAGCCTCTGAGCTCACGATCCAGACATTTGTGAATCGAGGAGAACTTCCGCCAAGAACGAGATCGAGTGGCGCGCTCCTGGAGAAGAGACCCGTCCTACTCCCCGCGATGGTGAAATAGTATGTCTCCTTGATCACGTGACCCGGGGTTTCCGTCCTCCCGGGTCTCTCTTTTTCCGCCAAGTTCTACAATACTATGGCCTCACTCCACTAGATATTGCTCCCAACTCTGTACTAAACATTAGCAATTTCGTAGTACTCTGTGAGGATTACTTGCAAATAGCTCCCAACCTAGACCTGTTTCTAGAGTACTTTTACTGCAATCCTTCTAGCAAAACCAAGTCCTTAGGCCCTTACGGCGGAGTCTCTATCCAACGCCGTAAGACGGCAGATCTCCCGGCCCTCCTTTTGGCCAGCCACCCTAAGGGGTGGCAAAACACCTACGTCTACTGCAAAGACACCTCTCTAGTCACTGATAAAGCTCGTTACCCGGCTTTCCGCAACACGGCCCTAGTATTTGAGCCAAAAATGAATAGTTATGCCAGTGACAAGAACCGGGCCTTGATTGAACCTCTCCGCGCCCGGGTTAGAGCTCTACTAGGTCATGGCCTCCGTGGCACTGATCTGGTGAAGTGCTGGATAGGTTGGATGATCCAGCCTCTCAGCATCAGGACCCGGCTGATCTGCGAATATACCGGGTCTACCACTGACGATCTGCGCTATTCCGAGGTCAAACTCCTCGACTCCCAGATCTTGAAGAACGCCAAGGCCTTACTTGGCGAAAAGAAAACCACGATTGCTGAAACCGGGCTTGCCCCGTTCTATGTCGACCATCCCGCTCCTACGGTAAAAACTTTACTTCTCGTACCAATTTACTTTCTCAATTTTTCTTTTCAACTATCTTGACCCATCAATATCCACTCTATACAGGACGAAGCTTGGTGGAAAGTGGATTTCACCTCCACCTCTTCTCCAACTGATGATGAAGATGAATCTTCTGAGGAAGAAGAAGGTGAGCCTGACTCCATAGGCTGGCTCTTCCTTGATTTGATCGAAAATGAAGCTCACTCAGGTTTTACTAAGACACTGCCAAGGAAACTGAATCCAGCAAGCGCCGTAAGACCCGGTCCTGCGCAAGCGAAGATTCTTTGAACACAGGTATCCTCTCGTGTTCTCTGACTCGCTGGACCAAATCTATACAAAAGGATTCCAGTACTTCACATCATTTGACAAGCAAACCCCGGGTTATCTTTTCAGACTCCCAGTTTGTGTCAAATTCTTCAGATGATAGCGTAAACCTGCCCGATGATTTCGTCATCAACGTTGGGTACGTTAATTCTCCTTTCGATTTTTCTTAACTCTTTTACTTCGCTTCTTTGCATTGCATCTGACTTTTAATCTCATTTTACTCAGTGCCAAAGCCACGCCCTTGGATGTTCCCGGGTCTCCCTCTGAAGCTATCATACCCGAGCCTACTCACACAGAGGCTCCTGTACATGACACCATCCCAGAGGAGACCCCAGAACAAACAATGGAGGAAAAGTTGCCTACACCTCCTGCTTCTCCACCTAAAGCAAACCCGGGCAATGCTGCAGCCGGGTTCCCCTAGAGACTGCCAACCCTACTCCCCTGGGTCTGGCTCAGGCACCAATGATGAAGCGCAATACCTGTACACCCAGAAGACAACTGGTGAAGGCCCATCCACTGTAATGACCAAGGTTCTTGAACCAGAAGTAAAGACTGAAGCCAGCGCCCATGGAAAGGAGCCTATCATCTACTCCAAGCCACTGGCTCTGGAAAACATGAACTTGCCGGGTCTTCTTTCTGAATATTTTTCCCGGCTCTCACAGCACAAGGGACTAGAAGCTGAACTCGTCACTGCTATCAGGCAGCGCCATGAGGTAACTCTTCTGTCTTCCCTATTTCCTAGCCCCCAAGCTCCTAGTTTACTTGAACTTGTTAAAAAAGCTAGGTGCTTAGAGAGAACAAATTAGTCCCCAAATACTAGTTCGTCTGTTTACAGCATACTAGGACTTTTACCTCAACTTTAGCAAGAATTTCAAATTTCCCTAGACCCCAAGTGCCGGGTTACATGCTTGCTGTAATCTGGGACTTGTAAATGCAAACCATTACTTTTCAACATTATAGAACGTGCTCGCACTGTAAAAACTTTCAAACCTGATAGACCCCAAGTGCCGGGTTACGTGCTCGCAGTAATCCGGGACTTGTAATTTTGAACTTTTCTGAATGCCTGTTTCGATGTTACACTTTTTATCTCTGCTGACCTTTGTCCACCATTGTAGGAACATCTATCCCAAGCCACATTAGAAATCCAGAAGCTGAAAGAGCAACTGGAAACTGAGACCCGGCTAAAGGCCGAGGCACAAAAAGAGACCCAAGCCCTCAAGACCTCTCTGGACAACACCAAAGAAGAAGACATGTCCTTGAAAAAGGACATGGAAGATCATGAAGAAGACTGGAAAACCCGGGTCGAGACTGCCGAGAAAAAAATTGAAGAACTGGAGAAAACCTTCAACTCCTTCAAGCAACTTCTCACCGGCATTGTTTCAGCTATCTGGGGTAAGTTTCCCTCTTCTTTTGCCTTATGCATATCTATCAATATGGTTAACTTATACTTTTTCTGACTCAACATCTCTGCCATTATTTTTGTTACAGGTCCACGCAACAGCATGAATCTTGAGACTCCAGCTGTGAAGCTCCAAGCTCTGCTAACCTTGGTTAGGCAACTGTACTACGGAGCCGGGCATGCCATCGCCATAGTTCACAGCCAAGACGAGACCCCAAGTCAACTTCATCGTTTTCTGGGCTAGTTGTCCACAATTCCTGAATGGGTGACCCGGTGGAAACTCTCTGGGTGTCGTAAGGGCACAATGCGCGTACTGGCCTTAGCCAAGGCGCACTACCCAGACATTGACCCGGCAAAACTTGCTGGCGGGTTCCCCCAATTTAAATTGGACAACACAGAATTTGGTGGGAAAGACCTCATGACTGCCATCAGCAAGGAGACCCGGTATGCTGCCACCGTAATCGCAGAGAGCCTGAACTTGGAGAAATTCCAGCATGGGTACGATAAGAAGAGCCGGCGTATCGACATGCCAGAACCCGTCCAAGCCATTCTGATTCCTCCGCAGCTTGTTCGCGCTTCTAGCCAGCAATCTGCTATCTCAGGTACGGGAACTCCTGCAATTGCTCCTCCAAGCCGGCCTATCGTTTCAGAGGATGATCCCAAGAACCAAGGCCTTGCTTCAATATGCTGGAAGAGCCCGGCTCAAGAGATGAGGAGACCCTAGAAATCGCAGAGGGCGAGCCTGCAGCAGAAGGAGAAGCCCCCAAGTCCCAAGAGCAAGCAAGCCATGCTCCAACAACAGCTGACCCGGCGAAAGAAGCCGAGTCTTAATTTTATGCAAAACACTTTTATTTGGCCTATGTTGGCGTGCTGTAATAACTTAATACTTTTTGAGCTTGATGCTCTGATCGTGCACTTGTGCACTTATGCTACTTTTGGTTTGTAGCCCGGTTCAGAACTTATTGTTTCACCTTTTTATTCTTTGAATGGTGTAGATGACCCTTTTGGTTTCTTAAACTATGAGCCGGCTTTCGCATGGATAATTCTGTCGCAACTTCGCTGAGAAAACAGGGTCAAATCAAGTCCTTTTAGGCATCATGATTGATTGAAATCCCAGGTGAGCGATCAGACCATATAAGTGCGAGTCACATCGAGCTCAATAGCAAGAAAACCAAGAATTAAGCTGGTGGCATCAAGGCCGGTCTTGAGATTTCAGCTACAGGCTACTTTTGCAAGAGCCCCCAAGACCCGGGTCAATGTTCTGGAAAGTAATGGCTTACTGCGCACATTTACCCCATTGACCCATATATCTGACTTGCTCAAATTCAATAATAACTTAAAACTTTTTATAACAGAAACAAAAACCGGGTTATCTGTTCATCGTTAAACAACTAACCCCCAAGCCTCACACACGTCAAAGATCTCATAAAAATAAAAGCCGGGTCTTGGGGTAAACCATTGTGAGACTTCAATGATGAACCCCCAAGGCCCAACTATGAACAAACATAACATAAAAAGTAAATAACCAAAGAGACACAAATTTCTGTTCAACCTTAACTTTATTGATAGAAAAGGTTAGGTCAGCAAGCCGCCTCATTAAAAACCCTCCAGTCCCCTTAGGTACCCTGGTAAGGAAAAGAGCACATCTGAAACCTGCTGCCTGTTACATCGTGTGTTACATATCAAGACCCGCCCTATTGGTAGGTATAATAAGGGCGTAAGTGGGCAATGTTCCATGGCCGCTCACGCTCTTGCAACGAAAACGTTGATCTTGTAGTATCATTGACAGTTTCTGACTTTTCTCTTGCATCCACCAAATAGTAAGACCCATTGTGCAAATTCTTGCTCACAATGAAAGGTCCCTCCCATGGGGGAGACAACTTGTGCATCCCATCTCTATTCTGTACCCACCGCAACACCAGATCACCCTCCTGAAAGGTGCGGGTTCTAACCCGGCGTGCGTGATACCTCCTCAGGTCTTGTTGATATATTGCCGATCTTTCCAGTGTTTTTTCACGATGCTCCTCCAACAGATCCAGTGAATCTTGCCGGTTTTTCTCGTTTTCTGTCTCAACGTAAGCCGCCACGCGCAGCGAGTCATGAATAATATCACTTGGCAACACAGCTTCTGCCCCATAAACCATGAAAAAGGGAGTCATATTGGTGGATTTGTTGGGTGTTGTGTTTATGCCCCAAACTACTGATGGTATCTCTTCTACCCAAGCCCCAGCTGCTCTTACACATGGGACCCAGAGTCTTGGCTTTAGCCCTTTGAGTACCTCTTGATTAGATCTCTCAACTTGCCCATTGGCCTGAGGGTGAGACACGGATGCCACATCCAATCGAATGTTGTTTCTCCCACAAAATTTCTGCATCTCTCCAAGTGACATGTTGGTCCCATTATCTGTGATAATACTATGTGGATACCCAAACCGATGGATGATCCTCTTTAAGAACACAACTGCCGTAGCTGCTTCGCAATTTGTGACTGGCATCACCTCAACCCACTTTGTGAATTTATCAACTGCCACCAAGAGGTGAGTTTTCTTGCATGGAGACATTTGAGAAGGTCCTACCATATCCATCCCCCAAACTTTAAAGTCAAAGGAATAGTACGCAACTCCTGGGCCGGCACATGAATTTGCCGGGCATACCTCTGATATCCATCACATCTACTCACCAAACGTTTTGCATCTTCATTTGCTGTGAGCCAGTAAAAGCCGTGTCTGAATGCCTTTGCGACTAACGATCTTGTAGAAGCATGTTGACCACAATCTCCTTCGTGTATCTCCTTCAAAATTTTCCGGCCTTCCTCTGGTGAAACACATCGTTGAAATACGCCAGAAGCACTTCTCTTGTAGAGCTCGTCATCACTGACCACATAAGCTTTGGCCTGGCGCACAACTTGCCGGGCTATAATCTCTTGCTGGGGCAACTCCCCTCTCGTAAGATAAGCGATATATGGTACTGTCCACTCAGGAATTTCATGCACTGCTGCTACTAACTTAGAATCCGGGTTATCCAGGTACGCATAGTCTTCCTCGTCCTCAGGCTTAACTGATGGAATTCGCAGCTCATCGAGGAAAATATTTGGTGGAACCGGCTCTCGCTTGGACCCAAGCCTTGACAAAGCATCAGCTGCATCATTCTTACGCCGGTCTATATGATCTACCTGGTAACCAGAAAAGAATCCAGCAACTCTATCCACCTCTCTTCTGTAGGCCGCCATCTTTGCATCTTTTCTATCCCAAGTACCAGAAACCTGTTGAGCCACTAGATCAGAATCTCCATAGCACCTGATGTACTTGACGCCCATCTCCCAGGCTATCCTCAAGCTATGCAACAGAGCCTCATACTCAGCCACATTATTAGAACAATCAAAATGTATTTGCAGGACATAACTCATTTTTCGCCTTTTGGGGAAGTTAGCACGACCCCGGCTCCTGATCCTTGCTCCTGTTTAGACCCGTCCAAATGCATGACCCAAGACTGAATTTTTGGAACTTGCTGAGGTGCACTTAATTGCGTCCAGTCATTGAGAAACTCCACCAAAGCTTGAGACTTGACCGCTGTCCTTGGCACATAGTTGATATGATAATCTCCCATCTCAATGGCCCACTTGGCAAT
Organism: Poa pratensis; assembly: GCA_947311845.1. Lineage (NCBI taxonomy): Eukaryota > Viridiplantae > Streptophyta > Magnoliopsida > Poales > Poaceae > Poa > Poa pratensis. Next base: position 11,007,092 of record CAMZMU010000027.1, read on the forward strand.
CCGCCCTGTAGCTTCAGAATTGCGTACGATATCTGCCAGTGGAATCGAGCTCACCACCGTAATGGGATGCTCCTGAAAATACGGCTTTAGTTTTCTGCTTGCCATGAACACCCCAAATACCAACTTCTGCCAATGAGGATACCTTTGCTTTGACTCTGACAAAACCTCGCTAACATAATAGACCGGTCTTTGCACCGGGTGTTCCTTTCCTTCCTCTTTGCGTTCCACCACAACCACAGCGCTTGCCGCTTGAGGCCCGGCAGCAACATATAGTAACATGGGTTCCTTGGGACCCGGCGCTGCTAGAACAGGTGCTCTGGACAACTGGAGTTTCAAAGCTTCAAACGCATCATCCGCCTCTTGGTCCCACACGAAATTCTCAGTTTTCTTCAGAAGTTTGTACATGGGTATCGCTTTCTCAACAAGTCGGGCTATAAACCGGCTCAAAGCTGCCACGCAGCCCATAAGTTTCTGAACATCTTTCAACTCTGTTGGCTTCTGCAAACTTTGTATAGCCCGGATTTTGTTCGGGTTTGCTTCAATTCCCCGTTGAGACATGATGAATCCCAGCAGCTTCCCTGCTGGAACTCCAAACACACACTTGGTTGGATTTAACATCATCTTATACCTTCGCAAATTTGCAAATGTTTCTCTGAGATCCGTGATAAATGATTCAGTTTTCTCTGTTTTAATCACCACATCATCAACAAAAGCATGTACGTTGCGCCCAATCTGACCCGCAAAGCACTTCTGGATGCACCTTTGATAAGTAGCACCCGCATTTTTCAGTCCAAAAGTCATGGTCTCGTAACAAAAAGCACCAAAGGGTGTAATAAACGAGGTCTTCTCCCAATCTTCCCTATTTAACTTGATCTGATGATATCCTGAATATGCGTCAAGAAAACACAAGAGCTAACTCCCTGCAACTGCGTCAACAATCTGATCAATACGTGGCAAAGTAAACGGATCCTTCGGGCAAAACTTGTTCAAACTGGTGAAATCTATGCACATTCTCCACTCGTCATTTTTCTTCAGCACAAGAACCGGGTTGGCTAACCAATCTGGATGAAATACCTCCATGATAAAGCCAGCTGCTAAAAGCCGGGCTATCTCCTCTACTATAGTTTTTCTCCTTTCAGCATTCATTTTCCGCATACCCTGCTTCACTAGCCGGGCTCTGGGGTCAACATGTAATTTGTGCTCAGCGAGTTCCGTCGGAATACCTGGCATGTCACTGGGTGTCCATGCAAAAACATCCCGATTCTCACGGATGAACTCGATGAGCGCGCTTTCCTATTTATCAGTCATATTTGCCCCTATGGAGAACTGTTTGGAAGAGTCCCCCTCCACGAAATCAATCATCTTTGTATCTTGAGCTGCTTTAAATTTGGCTCTATCATCTTCTGTGGTAGGCCTTTTCATGACTGTATTATTTGTCGGGTCTAAATTTGCCCTGTAATTTCTCAGCTCTTCCTTGGCGCATGCATGCTCTGCCATGGCCGTATCTCCCTCATCGCACTCTGCAGCTATCTGTCTGTTCCCATGTACTGTAAAGATCCCCTTAGGACCCGGTATTTTCAACTGCAAATAGACGTAACAAGGCCGGGCCATAAACTTGGCATAGGCCGGCCTTCCCAACAATGCATGATAAGGACTGTGAAAATCCACCACCTCAAAATCCAAGAACTCAGACCTGAAATTTTCTCGAGACTCGCCAAATGCTACCTCTAATGTGATTTTTCCCAATGGAGTTGCTGACTTCCCTGGAACTATACCATGAAAAACTGTAGATGTCTTCTGTAATTGAGTCTTTTTGAGCTGCATTCGCAAGAAAGTTTCCCAGTACAAGATGTTAATACTGCTTCCACCATCCATCAGGACCTTTTTCAACTCATAGCCTTCCACCTGAGGGGCCACAACCAAAACAAGCAGACCCGGGTGCTCCACATGATCCGGGTGATCTGCTCTACTCCAAGTGACTGCATACTCAGACCACTTTAAATACCTGGGAGCCCCCATTGATACTGCACTGACGGCCCTTTGTACTATTTTCCTCTCTCTTTTAGAAGTATTTGATGTGTAAACATGATACGAGCCAAGCTGCTTAGGGTTGGTATTGAATACTCCTTGACCTTGAGAAGCTGACCCGGCTGGCTGGCCAGTTGGTGTTGCATTTGCTCCTGTAAGCGGGGCCGCGGCCGGGCTTGCCCCTGGACCGGGTCCTCCCCCTCCGTTCGCTGCTTGCAGCGCCCTCTGAACCTCATTATTTTTCCATCTGTTTAGATCTGCACATTGGGCCAGCGAGTGATTTGTCGGCTTACCGTTCCTGCTATGACGAGGACACGGCATTCTGAATGCTTCCTATGTACTCATAGGACGTGGTGCACTGAAATTATTATAACCTCCATTGTTTCCTCTGTTATCATGATACCCTCCATTATTTCCTCTATTACCATCATTGTATCCTCCATCTGTCCTGGGTCTCTGAAACCCGGTATTTGTGTTTGCCACGAACTCTGTATTTCCCTCGTTGTGTCCTCTTTTATGCACGTTGTTGTTGTTGTTGTTGCCGCTATTGTTGTTTCTACCATTATTCACCGTGCCTTTGCCTTTTTCCTCCTCAAGATCATCTTGTGTTTTATCCGTTGCTGCGTGTTTGTTACATGCCTCTAATAGCTCTGCCATTGATACGGGTTTGACCCTGTGACTCTCCTTCAAACGCCCCAACTTCTGGACCAGTGGTGTATATTTGCAAGTCTTTTACATCGTTGAAATTGCGTCCTTAGGTTCTATGCCAGCTGATGCATGCAAAATCTCCGTAACCCGGCCCATCCAGTGCCGGGTTGACTCTCCTTTTCTCTGTACACATCTATCCAGATCCCCCAACGAAAACAAACGTTTGCGAGTTCCCAAGAAGTGTTTGATAAAAATTGCTTTAAGTTCTAACCAACTGCTGATTGATTTCTCGGGCAAATTCTCAAACCACAACTTTGCTGCACCATCACTCATCATCAAATACATATACTTTGCACACACATTCTCTGTTGCATTGCGAATACACATGGCCATCTCATAACTGCTTAACCAACTTGCCGGGTCCATGCTCGGCTCATAGTTAGCTACTTTGCTTGGTTCCTTAAACTTCTCAGGAAAAGGCTCCGATCTGATTGATTCTGACAAACATTTAGGCCCGGCTAACCCGGAACCTCCAGCTTGAAGATTAAGACCTGGTGAACTTGCTGAAACTGCAGGCTGAACAAACTGCAGCACTGGGGCTACTACTGGGGCGGGAATTACCGGGTGAACACTCGCGGCACGCCTCGCCCTAGACCTGTTTACAATCTGCTGCGCAACTGAAACTGCAGGGGCCGGCTGATACTGCTGGTTGTTTTGCTGCTGAACATTGTGCTGACCCGGCATAACTGGGCCGGCCTGTGGTGGTGGTGTCTCTCCATGTCTACTCTGGGTACGTTTACTATTGTAAGGTGTAGAATGCAATGCGCTCTTGTTCTCTGAATATTGACCTTGCTGCACCACAGCCGTGCGTAACATATCTATGGCTCGCCTAGCCTCCAACTCCGCAGGTGAATTCCCCAATGGGATACAATCAAGTGCTAAAGTTGCTGCATAAACATTGTCTGTCGGGTTAGAAAAGTGACCCTCTGGCGTGTGATATATCTGTGCTGTCGCTACGTGACCCGGATTTCCCCCGGCTCCTCCGGCAGGCAAACCCGGCGTTCCCCCAATTGCTCTTGCTGGATTCCTATTTCCCTCTGCACTTGCTCTAACTACAGGTGCAGCTTGCACCACACCAATGGCTTGATCCACTGGGGTTCTAAACAATACTGCTGGCTGTATAACGTTTTCTCCAGGAGCTAGCCGGCTCTGGTGTCTCCTTTGATGCTGCACGGTCAGATCGTTCTGGCGAGCCTGTAACATCTCCTCGTTTTGCTTCAAGCGATTCTCTCTTTCCTCAATCTCTCTTGCTCTTGCTGCTCGTATGCTGCTGCGTTCCGCCGGGTCTGCTCCAAAGCTCTACGTGCAGTGTCCAATTCCATAGCCCGGGCTGCCGCGTTCTCCAGTATGATGATCCTTGTCAGCACCGTTTGATCCAAAACCAAGCCATTGTTGAACAGAGCCAGGACAGGAGCCGGGTTAGACGGAGTTTCACCCGGGGCTCGATTGTTGAGGAACCCAAAGGTATTTCTGAACTGTGCCCTATTTTCACTTTCATCTGATACAGAAGCCATCTCGCCATCTACTGGCCCCGTGTTCCTCTGAATCACCGGGTAATGCTGTTGTTGCTCATTGAAATTTGGTGGGGGTGCTGCTCCTAGCCCCCCAGTTCCCGTAGCCAGATCTACGTTTGTCGAAGGTGCTATGTAAACTGCAACCCGGCGAATTGGACCCGGGTTTGACTCCATCTTGAATTGGTCCTCATCATCTTCTTCTTCCGGGTCATATCCATATCTTCCATCCAACAAAGCTAAAATCGATTCCGTGTCGTCCTCGCTGCCTGGTGCGTCACCCGGGATCCGTGCCGGGTTTACCGACTGTTCCACATGTCTGACCACCAGGTCCGTGCAATCTGCTGTGCCTACGGACTCTTCCCCATCTGATTGAACAAGGGTAGCAGCTCCTGACACAGAATCATACTCTTGGTTACTAGCAGACCCGGTAGCATGTATCATACCAACAAAAACATTGATCTGACCAATAGGAATAACATCACCTGATTCAAGTAGATCTGATTCCGGCCTCCAGCCAGAATCATCGATGATGTACTCTCCTTGCGAGTTGATGACGATCCAGCCTACCACCAGATTCTTCATGCCTTCCAACGCATCTCCCTTGATGATGACACTCTTGGATGCAGGCCCCACGGTGGGCGCCAAATGTCGTGGGGTTGTCACGGCATATGTTACCATAGGGTAACTTTGAGTTGAGGGCCAGGCGAAACTGGTGTCAGGGAGATTGTTTTGCGTGGAGGGGACAAAGGATTTACCCTGGTTCGGCCTCTCCATTGGAGATAAACACCTACTTCCAGCTATGCTCTTATTGATCTCGATAACGAAACCCGGCTACTACAACAGAGCCGAGTCTCGATTAGGGTTACAGTGGTTCTCTCTCGTAGGACTTGTGCGGTATGAAAAGCTTCTCCTCTCTATCTGTATCTCGTAAGGCTTCACCTAACTATGACCTAGGAGCCCGCTTATATAGCTCGCCGGGTCTCCTGGTCTCTTTACAAGGTAAACCGGGTTCTACCCGTACTCAAAGTCCTAGTCTATCTCTTCCTCTTCATAACCTTCTAGATCCTTCCTTCCTTAAGCCGGGTTACCGCCAGATGTGCCGGCCCATGACTTTATTCAGCCCATGACTAAGAAAGCAGGCCAAGCCCGGCCTCCTGCCTGGCGGGTCTTCTTTCATCTTCCTGGGTATACCGGGTTATCTTCTCCCCGACACATTCTATGATTTTTTTCATGCAACAGGATGTGAATGGAGATGTTTTGGATTCTTCTGCCATTAAAGAGATGATGCACTTATGTTTCTGGCTGTGATTTGAAGAACCAAGCCTATGCTTAACCAAGCCTATGTCCTTATGTTTCTACCAGTGATATAATCATGTATGAGAAACAACGCAAGTCCTTTTATGCTACCATGTTTTCTGGAGCTAAATATGAGCACCTAGCTACCTATGTGCAAGTAGATTCTGTAATTTCCACTAGCTCTTTTGTGAGTAGATTATGTTTCCTGGAGTTAATTGTGAGTAGATCATGTTTTCCTGGAGCTATTTTGTGAGCACCATGCAAGATCATGTTCCTGAATTTCGTGAGGAGGAGAAGATGTCGTACTAACCTGATGTTGATGTTCCTGAAATTCAAATTTTTTTGTTGTGATTTTGTCTCTGCTATTTTCTTCGAGTTCCTAGGTTCCCCTTTGCGATTCTGGGATCGCCCAGGCAGAGCGCCGTGATCGGCGGCGGCTGTCTGGAGCTAGAGGATCCTGGTATTTATAGGGCATTTATTAGGTCAGGCTCTTGGCGTGGCACAGTATCTGTTTTCACGGCCCAACAATCTGCGAATTTTCGGTCCAGTTACGATTATCGGCTGAGTTACCATTGACGCTTGGCGCCTCCGCGCGCGCGATGACGGGCTGACCGCGGGGTTGACCGCCGCTGCGCACGACAAGACAGCGGCGCCGCTCCATAGTCCAGTCCAAGAATCAAGGAGAAGGTAATATGCCTAGACTAGGATATGTATATACAAGCTGGTACATGGTTCAGCACCTCGGCGTTCATCAAGCAAGGGAAGAAAAAGACAAAGGTTCATGGCCTTACGTATAGTCGTGCATCAGTAGCGATCGATCAGTCAAGGAAGTTTGCGGCTGTTTGCATGCACACAGTTTACCAACCGGGTCTAGTCCCGAGAAAGAGAATTGCAAGCGGTAAAACACGGAAAGAGAAGACTACTTTCAACTCATGCATGGGTAGTTGGAAGCAAATCCAAGTACAGGAAGATGATCGATGCTAGCTCGCTGCTTTATTGCATGGACATCACGTACGTGGGCTGAAGAGAAAATAAACAAAAGAGAATTTAAGCTGTTTGCCAGGTGATTAGTACGTATGCCGGGTTACAGTGGAGAGAGCCCTCGTTTCAAAAAAAAACAGTGGAGAGAGCCGGCAAAACCAGACGAGCCGGCCATAGAGAAGCCGGAGTTGGAGGAGACAGAAAGCTGGCAACGGAGGACCCATAGAGGAAATACGCAAATCGCAAGTCACGGTATAGCAAGAGCTGGGACTAAAAAATCTACCGGCTCACTCATCTGATGAAATCTTGAAGAAAAAGAGGCAGCACAGTAGCATGGCTGTGTGCACAAGGTCTTGTCTGCGATAAGTCAAGGGATAAGTTTAAGTCGATTAAGGGCCGCAGCCATGTGACCCGGTCTCCCAGTTTGCATTAAACAAAGGAAAGAGGTGGAATTACATACTCCCTCCGTTCCATTCGGAACAGTGCTCTGACCAGCTGCATGCACCCTATCCCCTCTACCTTTGCTTTGCATGCAAACAGCTCGCATGCATAGATGAATCAGAGCCAGCTTAGGCTAGTTAGCGCAGAGAAGAGATCGGGGTATTTCCGGTAGAACTGATGCTCGCATGCATGCGCGCCTTGTTTTATGGGAAAAATGGCAAAAAGATCTACGCCTTGTTTAGTGGAATGGAGGGAGTATCAGCTAGTACTATACTTGACTCACACGGCAAAGAAGACGCATGGGAGGCGTTGGTTTCGAGGTGGGTCGGGGATGACCCCGACGCCGTGAGCAAGCGGAACAAGGCAAACCGAGGCACCGAGGGAACACACAGTGAGGGAAACCTCAACCACCACCGCTTCAAGGAAAAGCTGGTATACATCTACATTGAATGACCTGCATTTATTTTCCCGTCATGTTCCTACTTGGTACGCATAACATTTCTTTTCGCGATGCAGGAGGCCAAGACCGGGGAGCCGAGAACTGACATGGAAACGTGGCGGGAGATGAAGCAGAAGAAGCTTGATTTTTCAGAGCCTCAGCCTTCGAAGCCCAGGTACTTGGATATTTTCTGTATTCATTCTCATATTTGTTGATATTTTTCACATTCCGACTTGGATAACCCCTTCAGGTACTACGGGAGGGCCGAGGAGGAATTGGATAACTACTGCGCGACGTTCCAACAGCTGCACCCGGAGGTGGATAACCACCCCGTGAGAGAGGAGGTCGACGAGAACGCGGTTGTCCTGTCGGGGAACGGAAGGAAGCATTCCAGATATCGCGTTCTTGACAAGGTGGTCAGTCCTACCTCGAGCTTCACGCGTCTCCGAGCTACCCTTCCTGCCGACACCCCCCGTATCCCGCGTCGTCCAAAGCCTCATCCATCCGCCTCCACCGATGTAAGTTTTCCTCATTTTCATCCTCTTTTCGATATTCGTTCCTGCATGGCTAAGTTGACGAGATTCCTTATTTTCGAAATCGTAGGACGATTTTGAGACGGCCTACGCTTCCGCTCATGCGGAGTATCAGGAGGCCTATCGCCAGTGGCTGGAAAAGAATGACGCCCACCGCTCGTTCACAAAGTCGATGAACAGTGTACGTTTCAACCTTTATTTTTGCAAAATATGACAAGTCTCACTTCCCTTCTTTGAACCTTTAATTTGGAACGCCTGACATTGAAACTATCTTCCACCTTTAATTTTGCAACGCCTGACATTGAAACTATCTTGCAGGTACTTATGCACTTTTTTGCCACTGGAGAGCGGGTCGGCGCTCCTACGGAGGAGCCTCCTGAGCCGGGGCAGCCGCCAATGTTTCCATCGAAGGACGAGTTCGCTCTCACCTACTACTCATCGACGCCGGTAAGTTCTTTGCTAAACCACTGGTTACCGTTTTCCTTCGCCTCGCAAGTTGCTAAGTCTTGCTCAAACATGTAGGGACCGGGATGTTCGGAGACGGCGGGTTCGCGTGAGGTCATGCCGTTTGATCCCCATGCTGGTAGTGCGCGTGCTGCTACACCGAGTTCCCGTGAGATCACGACGGTACATCCCGGTGGTCCTTCTCCTGGTGCTTCGCTGGGTGCTTCGCCGGGTGCTTCGCCTACTTCAGCTGGTTCTACTGTTGCGCCCACACTTCGGTCGCCTTTTCTCACCCCGGGAGATATGGGGCACTCCCTGTCGCCGCCGCACTAGATGTAGGGCATTTGGCCTCTAGACATGTAGCTTGATGTATGTACACACTGATATAGCATTTTGCCTCTATGTGTCCATCTACACTGTGATCTACTATTTTGCTTCATGATATAACTTGTGATCATGTTTGTGATGGTATATATCCTATGTGTGATCTTCCTGTAATTTCTGATATTTTTTGCTGCTATTTTTCTGCCAAAACGAGCTGCTGCAGCATTTTTTAAAAATAATCTGGCACACCCGACGGCAGTGCCGTCGGCATAGGTCCATCCTGGAGCAACGCCAGATGCTACCAGATGATGCCACGTGTGCAGAGCAAAGCCGTCGGCGTACCTCCATCCTAACCATCTGGCTTTTTGGGTCCCACAACATCTACGTCGACGGTTTTCTACGCCGACGGCCTCTCCTCTGCCGCCGGCGAAAGCTACGCCGACGGTTTTCCTCTATACCGACGGCCTGCTGACCAGTGCCTACGGTGACCTATGCCGACCGACCTTTGCCGACGGGGCCGTCGGCATAGGGTACGCCGATGGCTTATAGGCTTTTGCTGACGGTTTCTGGCCGTCGGCGTAGGGGCTCAGTCCCGTAGTGCAAGGTCTTGTCTGCGATAAGTCAAGGGATAAGTTTAAGTCGATTAAGGGCCGCAGCCATGTGACCCATTAAACATATCAGCTAGTACTATACTACTTGACTCACACGGATCGTGGGAAGCAAGTCCCAAGAATAAATCGAAGAAGCTAGCTTTGCTACTTAGTTCCATGGACGTCACGTACGTCAGATAAGCAAAAAGAAAAGAAGAAAATAGAGGAAAGTGTGGTCAGCTGAATCAATCGGAAACACACGTCCGAGTCCTGGGATGTGAGAACCCGGAGGTGGGCGTGCGTCCGGCTCAACGTGGATAACTCTAGGCTCGCCTCAGATGCATGCGGCCAGCTTTTCCAAACGGTGCAACCTCGTCTCGGCCCGGAGGCTCGCGTGCTCATACCGCGTCATCAACGCAGATAAAACAAGCTAAGTCGCATTTATATTAAATGTCATGTTTTATTTATTCAGTCAATTAAATTTGGCTCCTTTAAGTCAATCCCTGCAGCTAAATATCGTGTTTATGAGGAAATTACAAAGATCATCCAAAAGATTGCAAGCCACTTTATCAAAGTCGAGTTATTTATCGCTTGCAATGGATTTCTTAAAAGTCGAGCTATCTATCGCTCGCAAATAGATTTATCAAAGTCGAGTTATTTACCGCTCGCAATGGATTTCATAAAAGTCGAGCGATCTATTGCTCGCAAACGGATTTATCAAAGTCGAGCTATTTATTGCTCGCAACGGATTTTTGGATAACAAGGTTGCGATTAAAGCGCCATCATCACGTTCCGGCTTAATCGCCGATCTTCGAATTATACGGCATCAACCTCAAGAACGTTCAAATAAGCTAAGCCATATTATTATCTAAAGCTTTTTCATATTATTATTTGCCGCCGTCGGTTATTGGCTTGAAGACATGGATCTTACCACTTAATGGACGCACGTGAAGATGTTCGGGTTACGAACACTGAACCACACGTGGAACCTATTGGAGGAAAATTCATGAAACATCTCCCAGCTTCAATTATTTGCAACAAAAAATTAGATTAGCCCAAAAGTGCTACGCAACTTTGGTTAGCGTGCCAAAGAGTGCGTATCAGTATATGGATCAACGGGGTAATGTCCACAGTTAAGCCTTTACTTTATAAACAGCGATCCAGGTCTTGGGGCTCTTACTTGAATAGTTTGTAGCTGCAATCCTAAGACCCGGCTTTTATGCCACCAGTATAATTCTTAGTTATCTTACTATTGAGCTCGATGTGACTCGCAAATATATGGGTTGATTGCATGCCTGTAAATTCAATCAGTCATGAGACCCACTGGGACTTGACTGACCCTGTTTTAACAGAGAGGTCGCGATAGTGAAGATCCATGCGAAAGCCGGCTCATAGTCAAAGAAACCAAAAGGTTCATCTAAATCAAAGAATTTGCAGAACGACATATCACGTTCAGTGCAAAAAGCAGATTCTCGGGTGTATGTGTACACCATCAAGACAAATATTTATGTTATTAATTTATTACAAGTCTATCATACTGTATAATGTTATTTTATGCAGAAGGCAAAAAAATTGCAGAATAATTGTACAACCCGGCAGCGGAAATTAGGTCCTCCTGCTATGATGGATGGGTCCGGCTATTACTTGATATCGCTTCACGAAAATTATGTGTAAGCCGGCTTGTCAGGATTGATATATTAGAAGGCTGGAGAAGTTTTTATACAAAGGACCAGAATCACGTGACATTGTCTACAGCAAGAGAAGAAAGTACGAGTTGCCTCAGACTCGTGTAAATCAATCAAAGGAATGACAGAACGAAGAGAGAGAAAGAGCTGTCGATCGGCTTCCGGAAATTGTGTCAGTCCGGCTCAGTAATCATCGAGCGATTCAATCAAAAAAAGAAAAAGATAAGCCGGGTGCTGCTAAGTACTTGTGCTAGTCATCGAAGGTTTGATGGGAAAAAAGAAGCCAAACAGTCTAGTCACTCATATTGACATGCAACAAGTCCAGGCAAGTGCAGATCACGCGAGGGCCAAAGAAAACAAACTGGGTGGAGTTGCAAACTGAAGCTAGCTCATGGTCAGAGAAAAGAAAAATTGCCTAGTCATGTAAACAAGCCAGCAGACATATCAGCCGTGAGAAAAAATAGGAGAAATATAAGCCGGATGATCAATCAGCGGTTACGTCTCAGTGTAAATCAAGGGAAAGCAGGCAGAGTGCAAACCGAGTGCTGCTAAACCCTCACGAGGATCGAACACACCCATGTGCTGCATGTTTTTCGAGGTTATCAAGGAAAAGAAATAGTCAAGCAACAATCATCGCCGGCCCGTCTTGCGGCCGGCTTCAGGCACCAAACGACGACCCGGTAGTGGCCGGCTCTAATTATTTCACGACCATCGACGAGTTGCCATAGATGGTTTGACTCGGATATTACAATTGTCCGTATTTACAGTCAATTGATTTGAAGACCCCGAGTTGTTGCAGGCGAAAGAACTGACGCTTGGGGCTACAAGAGGCATCTAAACCCAGCACTTGGGGGTTACAGTATTTGAAGTTCAAAATTTCTTTCAGAGGTACAAGATGCAAAAGTCCCAGGTCGCTGCAGGCGTGCAACCCGGCACTTGGGGGCTACATGGGTCAAAGTGTTCATCTATCTATCACAAGCACCAAGTTATCGCGAGGTGATAAACTCGGAACTTTGGGGCTACAGGTTATATACACGAGAAAAAATCAAAATTTATATTCTTGAGAACCAGTAAAACTGGAAGTATTTGCGCCGGGTTTCCAAAGCTTCATCAAGTCTCCATAGTTTGCGGGATGTTCTTCGAGACAAACCTGGAGGCATATGAACCCAGGAGGAAATAAGGGTTTGGTTATAAAATGGACCTTAAAGATGAGATGGCCTACCAAGTGTAACCCGGGATATTTTCCCTTTATTCCACTTATCTTATTTTCAGGAGTTTAACCAGGATGATCATGTTGGCAACTACTCAGGAGCATGAAGAACAGTGAAAACAACATCAAAGAGAGCAAGCCAAACCCGTATCCAAGTTAAACTTGGGGCTAATGTTGGGAGAATCATAACCCGGTATGCCCTTGAAGGGCAAAATGTAACCCCCCGAGGCAGGAGGCCTGAGCTAGGTTACCTTGCACTCCACATGGGCTGGGTTACACTTGGACAAGGAGAAGACCCGACCAGGAGATGACCCGGCTTTTATGCCACCAGTATAATTCTTAGTTATCTTACTATTGAGCTCGATGTGACTCGCAAATATATGGGCTGATTGCGTGCCTGTAAATTCAATCAGTCATGAGGCCCACTGGGACTTGACTGACCCTGTTTTAACAGAGAGGTCGCGACAGTGAAGATCCATGCGAAAACCGGCTCATAGTTAAAGAAACCAAAAGGTCATCTAAATCAAAGAATTTGCAGAACGACATATCACGTTCAGTGCAAAAAGCAGATTCTCAGGTGTATGTGTACACCATCAAGACAAATATTTATGTTATTAATTTATTACAAGTCTATCATACTGTATAATGTTATTTTATGCAGAAGGCAAAAAATTTGCAGGATAATTGTATAACCCGGCAGCGGAAATTAGGTCCTCCTGCTATGATGGACGGGTCCGGCTATTACTTGATATCGCTTCACGAAAATTATGTGTAAGCCGGCTTGTCAGGATTGATATATTAGAAGTCTGGAGAAGTTTTTATACAAAGGACCAGAATCACGTGACATTGTCTACAGCAAGAGAAGAAAGTACGAGTTGCCTCAGACTCGTGTAAATCAATCAAAGGAATGACAGAACGAAGATAGAGAAAGAGCTGTCGATCGGCTTCCGGAAATTGTGTCAGTCCGGCTCAGTAATCATCGAGCGATTCAATCAAAAAAAGAAAAAGATAAGCCGGGTGCTGCTAGTACGTGTGCTAGTCATCGAAGGTTTGATGGGAAAAAAGAAGCCAAACAGTCTAGTCACTCGTATTGACATGCAACAAGTCCAGGCAAGTGCAGATCACGCGAGGGCCAAAGAAAACAAACTGGGTGGAGTTGCTAACTGAAGCTAGCTCATGGTCAGAGAAAAGAAAAATTGCCTAGTCATGTAAACAAGCCAGCAGACATATCAGCCGTGAGAAAAAATAGGAGAAATATAAGCCGGATGATCAATCAGCGGTTACGTCTCAGTGCAAATCAAGGGAAAGCAGGCAGAGTGCAAACCGAGTGCTGCTAAACACTCATGAGGATCGAACACACCCATGTGCTGCATGTTTTTTGAGGTTATCAAGGAAAAGAAATAGTCAAGCAACAATCATCGCCGACCCGTCTTGCGGCCGGCTTCAGGCACCAAACGACGACCCGGTAGTGGCTGGCTCTAATTATTTCACGACCATCGACGAGTTGCCATAGATGGTTTGACCGGATATTACAATTGTCCGTATTTACAGTCAATTGATTTGAAGACCCCGAGTTGTTACAGGCGAAAGAACTGACGCTTGGGGCTACAAGAGGCATCTAACCCAGCACTTGGGGGTTACAGTATTTGAAGTTCAAAATTTCTTTCAGAGGTACAAGATGCAAAAGTCCCAGGTCGCTGCAGGCGTGCAACCCGGCAATTGGGGGCTACATGGGTCAAAGTGTTCATCTATCTATCAAAAGCACCAAGTTATCGCGAGGTGATAAACTCGGAACTTTGGGGATACAGGTTATATACACGAGAAAAATCAAAATTTATATTCTTGAGAACCAGTAAAACTGGAAGTATTTGCGCCGGGTTTCCAAAGCTTCATCAAGTCTCCATAGTTTATGGGATGTTCTTCGAGACAAACCTGGAGGCATATGAACCCAGGAGGAAATAAGGGCTTGGTTATAAAATGGACCTTAAAGATGAGATGGCCTACCAAGTGTAACCCGGGATATTTTCCCTTTATTCCACTTATCTTATTTTCAGGAGTTTAACCAGGATGATCGTGTTGGCAGCTACTCAGGAGCATGAAGAACAGTGAAAACAACATCAAAGAGAGCAAGCCAAACCCGTATCCAAGTTAAACTTGGGGGCTATTGTTGGGGGAATCATAACCCAGTATGTCCTTGAAGGGCAAAATGTAACCCCCCAGGCAGGAGGCCTGAGCTAGGTTACCTTGCACTCCACATGGGCTGGGTTACACTTGGACAAGGAGAAGACCCGACCAGGAGATGACCCGGCCTTTATGCCACCAGTATAATTCTTGGTTATCTTACTATTAAGCTCGATGTGACTCGCAAATATATGGGCTGATTGCGTGCCTGTAAATTCAATCAGTCATGAGGCCTACTGGGACTTGACTGACCCTGTTTTAACAGAGAGGTCGCGACAGTGAAGATCCATGCGAAAGCCGGCTCATAGTTAAAGAAACCAAAAGGGTCATCTAAATCAAAGAATTTGCAGAACGACATATCACGTTCAGTGCAAAAAGCAGATTCTCAGGGTGTATGTGTACACCATCAAGACAAATATTTATGTTATTAATTTATTACAAGTCTATCATACTGTATAATGTTATTTTATGCAGAAGGCAAAAATTTTGCAGGATAATTGTACAACCCGGCAGCGGAAATTAGGTCCTCCTGCTATGATGGACGGGTCCGGCTATTACTTGATATCGCTTCACGAAAATTATGTGTAAGCCGGCTTGTCAGGATTGATATATTAGAAGTCTGGAGAAGTTTTTATACAAAGGACCAGAATCACGTGACATTGTCTACAGCAAGAGAAGAAAGTACGAGTTGCCTCAGACTCGTGTAAATCAATCAAAGGAATGACAGAACGAAGAGAGAGAAAGAGCTGTCGATCGGCTTCCGGAAATTGTGTCAGTCCGGCTCAGTAATCATCGAGCGATTCAATCAAAAAAAGAAAAAGATAAGCCGGGTGCTGCTAGTACTTGTGCTAGTCATCGAAGGTTTGATGGGAAAAAAGAAGCCAAACAGTCTAGTCACTCATATTGACATGCAACAAGTCCAGGCAAGTGCAGATCACGCGAGGGCCAAAGAAAACAAATTGGGTGGAGTTGCTAACTGAAGCTAGCTCATGGTCAGAGAAAAGAAAAATTGCCTAGTCATGTAAACAAGCCAGCAGACATATCAGCCGTGAGAAAAAATAGGAGAAATATAAGCCGGATGATCAATCAGCGGTTACGTCTCAGTGCAAATCAAGGGAAAGCTGACAGAGTGCAAACCGAGTGCTGCTAAACACTCAGGCCTTGTTTGGTAGGAAGGGGTGGGCCGGTATTTTGAGGGAAATTCCTCTAGGGTGAAATGCCCTAAAATTCCCCGGAGGCCCGTTTGGTAGACCGGGTGGGGGTTGCGCCAGCCCGGTCGAACCGCCCCAACCCACGCCAACCCACGCGTGTCTTACGCCTCGAGCCTTCATTCGTGGATTGGCCGGGACGAAGCGGCGGCGCAAAGGAGAGCGAGGCGCGTCTCCTCCTTCCTCACGACACGGCGCCGCCGTCGCCGCCTCCTCCCCGTCGACGGGCGCCGCGGCCGCCTCCTCTCCGTCGCCGGGCCGCCAACGCCGCCTCCGCTGGCTTTTTCCCCGGTACGGCCCCCTCCCCTTCTTTCCCCTATCCAAAATTCCCAATCTTGGCTCCCATATGCGCAGCCGCCGCTCGGCTCCCTTCCCGCCGGCGACTCTCTCTTGGAAGCGCCACCTCCACTTGATGTAGGCACGTAGCACGTTCTTGGCCGGGGAGAGGATTGGACGGCCTGCTTGTTTGGGTTCCTTTGCTTTGGTCTCCTAGCTTTGGATTGACACTGGAGCCGACAGTCTTGCCTTCGTCTGCCTGTGTGTGTATATTCCAGAGCATTTCGATATGATGAAACAATTTTATGCTGCACTCCTTGATCGAAGGGAAATATTGTTGAAAATTAACCAGTTTAAATTTCCAACACCAACACGATCTGTACATACACAGCTAGTACTGGATACAATTTATTTGTACATACGGTGGCTGTAGTTGGTAGAAATGCACAAGACATAAGATGACTTGCAGTCATGGGTACCAAAGTTCTGAACTTACAGTAGAAACAGTTCACTGAACTCACAGAATTTTCATTTTGTAGACGTACATACTTGGAATTATTGTTCTGTCCTCAGCCTAATAATATTTGCTTTTGCTGACCTTCTGATTGTAGGCACCCGCTGTTCCGGTCCTGGTTGGAGTGGACGACCCGGCGCCATCGTGGAGTCCAGTTTGTACGCCTAATTTTGGTATGCTTGCCTTTAGTCTCTATAGTACTTGTTGCTCCTGTTATCTTATAATTATTGTGTCTTGTTAGCTGCTGTAGTCTTATTGGCTCTTAATTTCCCTACTTAGTATTGCAAGGAATTCACGGAGGCTCGATCGAGTTAGGAAGAGAAGAGAAGAAGATGATGATGAGATGATACTCATCATTTTGCCACTATTGCACCAACTCGGCAGTAGAGTACAAACTGAGAAGAAACAACGACATAGCTCCTTTCTATATGGCAAGGAGCGTGTTGATGGCATTCTTACGGGGCATCTTAAGAATTGTCCAACAACTTATAGGATGGAGCCACACATCTTTAGGTCTTTGGAATCTTACCTTAGAAGAGAGAACCTGATAGTGGATACTAGAATTAAGGTCGAGGAGAAGCTTGCATTCTTCTTGTACATGTTGTCACACAATGCGTCCTTCAAAGATTTGCAGTTAGAGTTCCAGCATAGTGGGTGGACTTTCCATAAGTACATCAAGGCTTTCTTTGACATTGTCCCTGTCCTAGCAAGACCATTTCTCAAACCTCCATCCATTGATATTCCACACCAAAAAATCTCCACGGACCCAAGATTCTTTATATTGTAAAAATCTCCATCCATTGTAATAGCTAGTAGTCTTTATATTGTAAAATGTTGAAATATATTGTACTTCTATCATGTGCTGAACTTGTATGGCAAATTTATATCATTGTACTGTAAATTTATATCTTTTTGTTTTAGTGCGTTGCGACAGATATGTATCCCAGAAATCTATTGTACTTCGAAGTCTGTTGTACTTATGTAAATTTGTATGTGCCTTTATATCATCCTTGTATTGTAAATTTGTGCTCAACAGATATGTATCCCAGAAGGTCCCCTAGATTTGATTCAATGAAAACAACAGGAAAGACAGCTCCTTCACTTGCTCCGAGAAAGCCATCACCAAAAAAGAGAAGAGTTTCTCCAAAAGGAGTGACCGGTTTTCAGCCACAGTTTTTGTACAGCTACAGATTTTTGAACTTTCTATCTAATGTATTTTTAACTAATTCTCTTCACCTACTAGTAGTCAACTAGTTAGTGTCCTGTAAGATATGTTTTTCAGTGAACCAGAGTGGTGCTGAATCTACTTTTTGCACTTGTTGTTTTTCAGCTGAGGATGAAGAAAAGGTCTATGTCCAAGTTTGGGAAAGACTCCGACTGAACGTTGCAGCGCAAACCTTGAACTGATGCTGAACCTCTATCACTGATAAGAAGTGACCTAAATGTGTGTTAACACTGCAACGCAAACCTTGTTGGAATGAAGTCTTGCTTTTCATTTAATCTTGGAGTTGTTTGCAACTCAAAATTGCTAGTTCTGAATATGTGAGAAAGTTTCTAGTTTCGTATGTGAAATTAATTGGCAGTACAATGCTGAGTTCTGAATGTATGATTGTACAATGCTGAGTTCAAATTTGGGAGCGCTCGTTTGGAAGTTCAAATTTTTATTTTGTTTGATCAGATTCTTGTTATATGATTGTACAATGTTGAGGTCTGAATGTATGAATCCCTGTCTGTATGAAACCCTGTGTACCAAACAATTGGAATGATGTTCGGGGTTGTAGGGGGTTGTCCGAGAAGAGGTTTTGAGGGGTTTGGAGGGGTTTGGGTGAGTGGAGAGGTTTCACCCAAACCCTGTGAGGATAATCCCCACTAATCCCATCAAAACCTCTTGCACCAAACCTCACGAGGATCGAACACACCCATGTGCTGCATGTTTTTCGAGGTTATCAAGGAAAAGAAATAGTCAAGCAACAATCATCGCCGACCCGTCTTGCGGCCGGCTTCAGGCACCAAATGACGACCCGGTAGTGGCCGGCTCTAATTATTTCACGACCATCGACGAGTTGCCATAGATGGTTCGACCGGATATTACAATTGTCCGTATTTACAGTCAATTGATTTGAAGACCCCGAGTTTTGCAGGCGAAAGAACTGACGAACTGACGCGTACAAGATGCAAAAGTCCCAGGTCGCTGCAGGCGTGCAACCCGGCACTTGGGGGCTACATGGGTCAAAGTGTTCATCTATCTATCACAAGCACCAAGTTATCGCGAGGTGATAAACTCGGAGCTTGGGGGCTACAGGTTATATACACGAGAAAAATCAAAATTTATATTCTTGAGAACCAGTAAAACTAGAAGTATTTGCGTCGGGTTTCCAAAGCTTCATCAAGTCTCCATAGTTTGCGGGATGTTCTTCGAGACAAACCTGGAGGCATATGAACCCAGGAGGAAATAAGGGCTTGGTAAAATGGACCTTCAAGATGAGATGGCCTACCAAGTGTAACCGGGATATTTTCCCTTTATTCTACTTATCTTATTTTCAGGAGTTTAACCAGGATGATCGTGTTGGCAGCTACTCAGGAGCATGAAGAACAGTGAAAACAACATCAAAGAGAGCAAGCCAAACCCGTATCCAAGTTAAACTTGGGGGCTACTGTTGGGGGAGTCATAACCCGGTATGCCCATAAAGAGCAAAATGTAACCCCCCAGGCAGGAGGCCTGAGCTAGGTTACCTTGCACTCCACATGGGATGGGTTACACTTGGACAAGGAGAAGACCCGACCAGGAGATGACCCGGCCAGAAGATAACCTGGCCAGGAGAAGACATAGCCAGAGGATAAACCGGCAAGAGTATAACCCGGCCATGGTATAACCCGGCTATAGGATAACCCAGCTTCAGGATGACAGGCGAGGTTTCAGGACAACCTGGCACCAGGAGGGGTCTCGAAAGATGCCATAGAAGGAAGATTCTGGAAGTCCCGAATCCTTGTACAAGTTGGAGATTCAAGACTTGGAGATCACGAAGGACCTAGATTAGGACTCTTATTTCGGGTATAACCCAGTTTTTACCTTGTACGACTAGGAGACCCAGCCACCCATATAAGCGGGCTCCTAGGTCATAGAAAGATAACCCCAATAAGATAAACAAAATAGAGAGAGCTCAAGAGAGAGCTCCCACGCCGGAGTCATCCAAACCCGGCGATCGCCATTGGCGCACCATGTAATATGTTATGATATAGTGATTTATAGCACGACGTAGGGATCCTCCACCGAGGGGACCTAACCTGGGTAAAAAACATCTTCTTCCCCGTAGAGCTAGACCAACTCCTGGACACCAGTTTCGCCTTGCCCTACAACTCAAGTTACCCCCTGGTAACATCTGCCGTGACAACCCCACGACAGTGTGAAAGTACCGGCGGCTTGATTGCCTGCATCGGGTCAGCCTCGTATATATATCAGAGTACAGGTTACATGGTTCGATTAGAATTACAACTCGTATAAACATAGCAGCTATCGATTTGGAAGCTTCACGTGTACTCCAAGCTGGTCACCACGGTTGCCGTCCGACGTACGAGACGAGGACTCTAACACGCCCCTGCAGTCTGAACTGGGAGATGAAACGACCTGAAGACTGGAACGGAATTCTTGGAAAAGGGCCGTCGGCAATCCCTTGGTGAAAATATCCGCAAACTGAGATGTCGACGGCACATGTAACACAGAACATTGCCAAGAGCAACCTTCTCCCGAACAAAATGAATATCGAGCTCAATATGCTTTGTACGACGATGTTGTACTGGATTGGCTGACAAGTAGACAGCGCTCACATTGTCACAGTAGACAATAGTGGCACTAGAAATCGGTCGTCGTAGCTCCTGTAAAAGCTGTCGAACCCAACATGACTCAGAAACTGCCGTGGCAACTGCCCTGTACTCTGCCTCTGCACTAGATCAGAAACTGTCGTCTGTCGTCGAGATGACCATGAAATAAGATTATCACCGAGGTACATGCAAAATCCTGACGTAGAGCGTCTGGTATCCGGGCATCCAGCCCAATCGGCATCCGAATAGGCAATAAGAGAGTGAGAGGAAGAGCGATGTAAGGAGAGACCGTAGTCAAGAGTACCATTGAGATATCGAAGAATGCTTTTAATTAAAGAAAAGTGAGGCTCACGGGGATCATGCATGTGAAGACATATTTGTTGAACAGCATAGGCAATATCAGGACGAGTTAGTGTAGCATATTGAAGAGCGCCGGCTAGGCTACGATAGAATGATGGATCAGAAACAGAAGAACCAGATGATGAGGAGAGCTTGGCTTTAGTGTCGATGGGTGTAGAGACAGGGTGACAATCGCGCATGCCGGCACGGTGTAAGATATCAAGAATGTATTGACGTTGTGATAGATGAAGACCACTAGGTGTACGAGTAACCGAAATACCAAGAAAATGATGAAGAGGGCCAAGGTCCTTCATGGCAAACTCACGTGCCAAGGTACGTGTAATATGTTGAAGAGTGGAAATAGAGGAAGCTGTGAGTATGATGTCATCGACGTAAAGAAGAAGATAGGCTAAGTTTGTGCCTTGCTGAAAAATGAAAAGAGAGGCATCGATTTGGATTCAACGAACCCAATAGATCATGCAAAGGCGGCGAACCGCTGAAACCAAGCCGCTGAGACCGTATAGGGATTTAAGAAGCCGACACATATGAGTTGGATAACGGGATCAACAAAGCCAGAGGGTTGTTGACTATACAGTTTCCTCGAGATGACCATGGAGAAAGGCGTTTTTTACATCGAGCTGATGAATAGGCCAAGACTGTGAGATAGCAAGAGATAGAACAATGCGAATAGTGGCAGGTTTTACGACGGGACTGAATGTTTCATCAAAATCAACACCGGGTTGTTGAGAAAAACCACGGACCACCCACCTTGCTTTGTGTCGAGCTAGAGAACCGTCAGCATTATATTTGTGGCGAAAAATCCATTTACCGCTCACAATGTTGGCACCAGGAGGAGGAGGGACCAATGTCCAAGTCTGATTATGAATAAGAGCATCAAATTCTTCTTGCATTGCATGACGCCAATTAGGATCACGAAGAGCAGTTAGATAATTGTAGGGTATAGGTGAAGATGCAATAGCAGAGAGATTAAGACGGTCTGGAGGACCCGGAAGACGGCCGGTGGTAGTGCGAGTACGATGTAAAGGAGCTGGTGGAGGGGGAGGTGGTGTTGTTGATTCTGGTGACGAAAACAAAGACGAGCTGATAGGTGAGTCAGGTGAGATGAGTTGCGCCCAGAGATGCCCGGAGAAGGGGCGGGTGGTGGACTGGCCGTTGGTGGACTGGAAGGTGTGTGCTGGTTGGTGGAGGTGTCGCTTGAGGGCTAGGAGATGGTGAGCTACGGCCGGTGTCAGGCTGAGCGGGTGCATGCAAAACGGGCGCGCTGCCGGGCGCATGCATAGCGGGTATAGGTAGGAGTTCGGGAGGATCAAAAATCTCAGTGCAGCGTGGTGGAGCTGGGGTTGACGCTGGTGCATAGGGAAAAATAGATTCATCAAAAATAACATGGCGTGAGATCAGTATCCGGCGAGTGGTAAGGTCAAGACAACGGTAGCCTTTGTGACGTGATGGGTAGCCAAGAAATATGCACTTGGTGGAACGTGGGGACAATTTGTTAGGGGAGGTAGATGTAGTATTGGGGTAACAAAGACAACCAAATACACGAAGAGATTCGTAAGGTGGTGGATGGCCGAGTAGAGTTTGGTATGGTGTGAGAAATTGTGTAGATGATGTTGGGCGAATATTGATGAGAAAAGTAGCAGTATGAAGCGCTTCGGCCCAAAAACACGGTGGAAGAGAGGCTTGAATTAATAGGGTGCGTATGACATTGTTTGTGGTTCAAATAGCGCGTTCGGCCTTGCCGTTTTGCTGAGAGGTATATGGGCAGGAAAAGCGAAGAAGAATACCATTGGTGGCACAAAAGGTGTCAATTTTAGTGTTCTCAAATTCTCGGCCATTGTCGCATTGAAAGGCTAAGATAGGTAAATTAAATTGAGTTCGGGCATAAGCATGAAAGGTTAGAAAGGTGGCGTAGACATCAGATTTTTTTCGTAGAGGAAAGGTCCAAAAATAGTGTGTGTAATCATCAACAAGTATTAGATAATAGAGAAAACTGGAACTGCTTGGTACTGGAGATGTCCAAAGATCACAGTGTAATAACTCAAAAGGTTTAACAGTATGGGAAATAGACGAATAAAAGGGTAATCTAACATGTCGCCCTAGTTGGCAAGCATGACAAAGGGATGGCGTGACTTTATGGTATGAAATATTCTGGGAAGATTGAAGACGTTGCATGGTGTGGTGGCCGGGATGTCCGAGACGGCGATGCCAAAGGTCGAGGGAGGTGGTGGCGACGTGGGCTTCAGGTGGTGTAGAGCGACACAAGGGGTAGAGAGGTCCGGAGCTATTGCATTGAAGAATCTCGGTTCTGGTTGGAAGTGCCTTCACAGAGAAACCCCATGGGTCAAATTCAATGGAGACGAAATTATCAGTAGTGAGTTTGCGAACGGAAAGAAGATTTTTAATGATGTGAGGAACTACAAGAACATTATTAAGATAGAGAGGTTTGGTGATAGATGGGATAGTGTGAGAACCAATGTGAGATATAGGAAGAGAAGCACCATTACCAACGGTGACAGAATGAGCAGAGGAGGGTTGGGAGATCGAAAGTATACCAGGATCGGATGCCATGTGAGAGGATGCGCCGGAGTCCATGTAACACTCTTGGTTGCCAGGAAGCTGCAAGTTGTTGAGGGCGGTGATGAGGGCGGGGTCGACGTGGTGCTGGCCGTAGTAGCTTGGCGCTGGTGACGCTGGAGTCGATGCAGAGGGACCGTGCGCCATGTATGCCTGCGGAGAGGTGCGCCAGGGCGAGGACCGAGGAGCCCAGGGGTGGGGGCACGCAAAGGCCGAGCTTGCCAAGTCGGGGATGGCGCCTGTTGCTGAAGATGAGCACGAGTCGGCTGCCGGTCCAAGGATTATACATCCAGGGAGTGTTGTCTCGACCGCGTCCGCGACCGCCTCGGCCACGCCCACGGCCGAAGTTGCCGCCCCCGCGGCCGACATTGTATGGAGGAGGTGCCAGAGCGCGCTGGTCGTTGAACGTGCCGCGACCTCCATTGGCGGGTGGGGTGCGCTCGGCACCTGCTTGAGGAAGGATGCTCTGACCGCTGGCCCAGAGTGTGGAGGAGGAGGCGTTCTTGGCGTCGGTGCGCTTCTGGGCTTCTTCGAGGATGAGAGCCGAACGAGTCTGGAAGGAGGGGAACGGCACTTGAAATGGCAGGAGCGAGCGCATGTGCGAATATTGCTTAGTAAGACCTCGAAGGAGGGTGAGCACGAGCGTCTCATCGGTGATTGGCTGGCCAACATCGGCAAGGGCGTCGGAGAGGGTCTTCAACTTGGCACAGTACTCGGAGATCGTCATGTCGCCTTGAGGGGTGTTGCGGAACTCGGCGTCAAGAGCGAGGGCACGGCTCTTCTTGTTGTCGTGGAAGAGGTTGCTGATGGCGTCCCATATCTGTTTGGCGGTGGAGCCGGGCGCCATGATGATGCTGAAGAGCTCGATGGAGACCGAGCCATAGATCCATGAGAGGACGGTGAAATCATCGCGACCCCAATCGGACGTAGCGGAGGTATCCGATGGGGTGGTCTCCGATAGTACGTGTGCGGAGAGGCCGTAGCGTCCAAGAGCGACGAGAACAGTTCACGCCACTTGGCGTAGTTGGAGTCCTAGAGATCAAGGGTGACGGGGACATAGTTCTTGATTGATGCAGCATATGTAGAGGGTGCAGGAGCGAGAGGGGCTGCAGCGACAGACTTCCCTCTCTCTTCAGCTTGGCGCTGGAGTTCTTCCTCGCGAGTCTTGATGATAGACTCACGTTTCTTGAGCTCATCTTCGAGCTTCTTGAGGTCGTCGGCGTTCATGATGGTGGAGGAGAGTAGCAAAGCAGGAAGGCAACGGTGAGAGCAGGTTTAGAGATCGAGTTTCAGAGGGGAAGGATCGACCTATCTGATACTTGAGGAAGTTCAATACTAAATCAAGTTTGCAAACATTGCTGAAGAAATTGAAAAGTATACCAAGACATCACTGAAGAAATGATCCAACACATCAGACAAACAAGTGTATACATCTCAAGTATACCAATTCATTATCAGTTATCCACACATATTGCGGAAAAAAGTCATGTACATCTCTTGTAGATAGCTATGTGTGCCTACATCTGCATACATAATTCTAAATTAGTCATCACCAATAAAATTGATTATACCATATACTATAGTCTGATATGCACTACAAAGCTATATATATAGATAGACAAGCATGCAGCCAGTAGCCGACCAAACAAAAAAGAATGTGAAATTCATATTTCCCCATTTCCCACTATGTTGCAGTGTGTTGCAAGTATGTTCATAATTAAACCGAACAAGGGCAAAAGGCTGATTCAGCAGAAAATAACATTTATATTGTTAAGAGGTTTAGATTTTCAAGAACAAGCATCTTTTTGAAGGGTCGAACCCCTAATTCTGTATGGTCGGTCCAGAAAACACTGAACCGACCTACATGCCAATATAACACTAGTACAGAACGACACATCGGAAACGGGCCAAAAAGCCCTTCGGCAACGGAGAAAGGGTCCGTGTCCCCGACCCTGTCACTGATGTGAAGGCTTTCATCGGTAACGGAGGCCAAACACCGTTTCCGATGAGGTCCCCATTTGGCAACGGTTGTGCGCAACCTCCGTTGCTTTAGTTTTCCTACATCAGATATGGAGTTTTCCATCTACCCGTTTGCACTGAGCTTTTCTCATATTTCGGTTATATGCCATAATACATGAAAGGCTGATTGCACAATGCACTAAAACGTTATTCAATTCATAACATAGAACAAATGCCATCATTACATTGGTATACAATAATATCACCGTATTTACAATTTGACTACACTCATATCTATCACACATTGGCATAATGTAATATCACCTATTACACTTTGACTACAATCATGAACTCTAAACCTATAAGCAACTAACCTAACAAGATGGAATGCTGGCTTACTTAAGCCAGCGTTCCATCTTTGACTTGGAGCTCACCTTCTATGAGCTCTAGGTCGTCGCTGTACCCACTCCAAGACCAGTATCCATGAAATTTCCTTGCCTCAAGGTTTCTGGTTCTCGGAATGGTACATTGGTACTTTTATGCAGTGTTGCCGAAATAAACTCCTGCGTGAAAGAAAAAAACCATTAGCGAAATATACAAAATATATCTAGATAAAAAAAACCGGTGGCTATTTTCCAGCAACTGCTTTGTTCAGTTGCCATTTTCGAGAAACTGCTAAGATCGACGGCAAATATCCAGGAACTGCTCTGTTCGGTGGCAGACAGTTCGCATTCCTTCCTTCTCTTCTTCCTCGTTCCACCCCAATCCCCCACCCGCCATGGACGACCGCAACAGAACAACAGAGACAACTACCGTCCGTACCCACGGCACCATTCTGGAGGTGGTGTACACGAACGAGGAGCATACCGTGGAGCGGATCCTCGACAAGTACGAGGAATGGCTAGCAGAGGAGAAGCATCGGTTCATCGACCTTGACATCGAGTACACCCGTAATCGTCGGGACATGGCTGTCCTGCAACTCGCCATGCGCCAGCATGTCCTCGTGTTCCACTGGTGCAAGTCCAAGAAGAATTGTCCAGAGTTGGGCAAATTCTTTGAACGCAAGAATATCACCTTCGCAAGCGTGGACATCACCAACGACAGCAAGGTGCTTTCTTCTGCCGGCTTCCACATTCCACCGGAGTACTACGTAGACATCCAACTCGTATACAAAATCAAGGGTGGAGGCGAGAGGGACGGAATGGGTGATCTAGCGGCAGACCTCATCAACAAATCATACGCCAACATGAAGGAGTCCCCATCCAATCAGCACAATTTTTGGGAGAGGATGCGCTGCACAAAGTTAACCTCGACTACGCATCAATAGATGGGTACGTGACCTACGAGTTGTATCGCACGATCCTAACCTTGAAGGACAGGCTACGTCCAACATGGCACGAAATGCTCTGCCCTAGGTGCAAGAATGCCCTAGGTAAATTGCAATAGGCTTTGGATGTCGGTGTTTAACTAGTTTGTACAGATGGTGCTTTAACAATAAGTGTTTGTAATTATCAGAACATGTATGTGTGAATTTGGACTAGGCATTGGATGTCTATATTTATATACTTGAAATAATATGTACACATGTTTGTGAGTTAATTTGTTTATGTGATGAAATGCTCATACGTAGAACCTAGTTCATCGGCATCACAGCCGGTCACAGAAAGATTTATACCTTTCACCCGGCGGGGGAGGAGGTGCAGGCCTCTGCCAGATGCGCTGCGATGCTACCAGCAAGCTGCGACGCAATCACCTCCTCCTCCTTCTCCTTCGTCCACATCCACCTCCTCCTCCTTCTCCAGATCAGACACCACCTACAGATCCTCCACCTCCTCCAGATCGGCCACTTCCTCCTCCAGATGGGTTTCTGCTGGTAGATCTGCTGGTAGATCCGCCGGATGTGCTGCACCACCACCTCATGAATGACCTCATCCACATCGGCCTGGCTCAGAAGATGCCGGGCATCACCGGAGGAGGAGGGCGACAGAAGGTGGCGCTGCCGCATCATTAGCGGATGCATGGCCGCCTCCAGATCGACCTTCCCCTCACGAAGGGCTGCCGCTAGAACGGTGCTGCCGCGGTGGCTAGAGCCGCGGCCGCGATGGCCGGATCTAGAAGCGCCGACAGAGGAAGCCATTAGAGAGAGTGAGGAGAGTTGAAAGCCAAAGTGTGCGGCGGCTAGGGTTGGAAGAGACAAAGTGAGAGAGTGATATGAGACTGATAATTTGCTAAGGCCGGAAGTACATATAAGCACCACATTGGCAACGGACATTTTATATAACCATTTCCATTGCTTTTACACCAGCGAGAGAGTAAACTTGCTAACAGGTACTCTAAATTAAACAATTACATATATGCTACTACTAGCTAATGCTACTACTAGCAGCTGCTGATGAAGACTCGGGCTCGTCGTCGCTATACACGAGTGCGTCCCTCCGGCATAAGGTACCGTCAAAGATCTTGATGATGAACCCGTTGTCGCCGTCGAACTCGAAGCACAAAAAGTGCCCCTGCTCAAGCTTGTACGCTTGGGCGAATGACTTCCATCCCTGGCCGAGGTACAAATTGCCCCCGGCACTCACGGCCGTCTTCACCGCCCAGCTGCCATTCTCGCAGTTCTCCATCTTCAGATGCATGGTACCTGCCACCATGCCTTGGAGCTTCTGTGCGAACGCCCTCGGGAGCCTCAGGCGGCTCTCGATGCCCTTGTACTGTGTAACCAAGAACTCGAAGCCGTGCAGCTCCGGGGACATGTCTTCAGAGGACGGTGAGGGCGACACCGACGACGTGGCATTGCGGCTGCGCCCCCTACCACGGCTGCGCCCTCGTCCACGGCCGCGACCGCTGATGGTACCTCTCGCCGGGGACATGTCTTCAGAGGACGGTGAGGGCGACATCGACGGCATGGCATTGCCGCTGCGCCCCCTACCACGGCCTCGCCCTCGTCCACGGCCGTGACCGCTGCTGGTACCTCTCGCCATGGATTTGGACGGAGGGGATCTGGCGAAGTTTGAAAAACTGGAGGTGATGGACTGGGGCTTCAAAGAGACCGCTGCTGGTACCTCTCGCCATTTATACTCGCGGGTCTGCTCCGCCCACCTCCCCATCTGCCCATTCGCTAGCCTCCACGTATCCACATTTTCAACGGTTGGAAAATTCTATCCGTTACCATAGAGGCAAATATTGGAAAGGACAATTTTATTAACTGTTGCCAATATAATAAGTGACGGAGACTGGAAAGGGTCCGTTGCCAATGTAGGCGGGCCAGGTCAGGTTTGTACGCACCGGCCGCGCGGAAAGCGCGATTCTCCGTCGCCTAACTCCTGCTGTTGCCATAGAGGGGTATCGGATGTGTCGTTCTGTACTAGTGTAAGGAGGGGAAAACCCTGGCAGAAGATCAATCCATCGCCACAGCCTCCTCCCGGAGGGCTCCCGCCACACCACCACCATCTCCACCATAGAAACAAAACCTCGCCATCCATTGGAGATCAAGACAAGGCTTGGGACGAGGGGCAAGGCATCTACATCAACACTATCATCTATGCTACCGCTACAATAGATCCATCCATCCATCTCATTGTAATCTTATACATCATTGTAGATTGCTTCATGTACTTTGTTTACCATTCATCCATGATTCATATGTTGATGCCTATGATGTCTTGTGCCTCCATACTTGAGTAGTTTATTTGGGGATATGAATGAACCCTAGTTTCTCCATTATTTGAACGATAGATTTGTTAAGTCTTGAACTGTATATTGTGTAGTAATAGTTCCCATGCTATTGTGAGAAGTGCACCTCATAACATATTGCCTACATGTCATGAAAGGTTGTTAACGTTGGTGTGAGGTAGGACACACTGGGGTATATACTGATCAGAAGGTTACCTTTCTTCTTTGCCAATCATCTATGTGGGAGTAAGTGAGATCCAAAGTACCTCAACGTCATCCATGGGGAGACCCTTAGTTATTAGACCAGTGAGGCGTGTACACTAGTGGAAACATGAGCTTTGGTGGAGAGGGGTGTTGGGCTCTAGTCCCGGGCGTGGTTCGAACCCGGACTAGAGGAGGGAACTAGTACCGGGTCCCGGGTTGTAGGGCACCTCTAGTTTCGGGCCGTGATACCACTCGGGACCGAGGCAGTCAGCGCCAGGGTGGAGACAGGAGGGTGGACCTTTCGTCCCGGGCCGTGGTACAGCCCGGGACTAGAGGTCCCGCTATATCATCTCCCACCCCGGGCCAGCCAGCATTTTTGAACTCTCAAGCTCATCTTCATTGTTTCCTCTCTCAAACTCAAGTGTAGCCCCATTTTTTTCCAAGATTTGTCAAGATAGACGGCACCCATCTCTCCAAGGGTTAGCAACACTTGATCCTTTCACCCGGCGGCCGAATTTTAGCCATTTCCATACAAGTTTAGCTCATTTCATTTTTATAGTGCTACCTAGGTGTTTGATGAAATGCCTAAGCTAGGTAGTTAATTTTTTTAATGTATTTTGAGCTCAAATTAATTTATTATTTGTGTATTTTAGTGTCGTCTCGGTCCTCACCGCCGTCGATAGCCCCCGCCATCCCGTGACCGGCACCACCTCGGTGAGCCTCTTCTTTTATCTTTTATTTTACAAAATTACTTGTATGATTTGAACGCATAATTATTTTTCTTGTATAATTTTCTTATGTTCTTTTATATGTATAGTGTCATGGTTTTGATATCCGTCCCCGTCGGCCCTCGTCCGGTCTATGATTCGGATGTGGTATATTTTTATCACTATTTATTTTGTTTCGTGTTTATAACAATCATGCCGACCAAATTGACATAGATATATTTTTATTTAGGAGGTAGTTGAACCAGAAATTCCCGCCGACCCTATTGTACAGTTTAAAAAAAAGAAAACAACGATTTGAAAGCAAAATTGAAGATAAGTGAAGATCTTCGTCTCCAATGCCTAGAAGAGAAGATGGTATTGGACTTGAAGATTGCCGACATCGTTGATGCTCATGGGTCTAGCTTACCGACGTCGTCGCTGTTCACGAGATGAAGATGGATGCAATGCGCTTGAAGCTTAGAAAGATTAGAAAATATGTCATTGGTCAAGAGGCTTGGTATCATTATGTTGTTGGTTCAATAGTTACCTTAGTTGCGATTCTGATCGCATTTGTTGTTGGATTTAAATTCTTTAGATAGTTGTATTCTAGTTTCAATTAATTTATGTTTTATGAGAACTATGTATTACATTTGGTCACTACTATACTTTGGTTTTAATGTGATGAACTTGTATTAATGAATATGGTATGTTTCCTATTATGTTGGTTTATCGTAATAGGTTTTAGCGGTGATTTGCAGATGAGTCATCCATGGATGTACGCTGACCGACGCTTTAAAGAGTACATGGATGGCGTGCAATCTTTTCTCAATGTGGCTAAGGATAACAAGGGGCCGAATGGTTTTATGTGTTGTCCATGCAAGAAATGTCGAAATGAGAAGGATTAATCTAACACAGACAGAATTCAGCTCCACCTGATAACAGAACGTTTCATGCCCGGCTATAATTGTTGGACCAAGCACGGAGAAAAAAGGGTTATGATGGAAGACAACGAAGAAGAGAACGATGACAACTACATGTACCCTGAATACGTTGGTAACCCAATGATGCATGTAAAATGCATACATGAACTTTGCACTTTATTGCTTATATTCCATTCATATTTGCATCATATATGGGTTATATTTATGTTTTATAATGTTTTTTGGGGATAATTCACACTTTCCCATTTATTTGGAATTAACTCTGTTTTCCAGAAAACGTCTTTTTTAGTGTTTCAGACTTTCCGGAAGTTTCGGGACTCCAAAAAGGGCAAGGTCAAAGAGCATGGTTCAGAATTTTCGAGGCGAACGCAATGGGCTCAAATTGAAGACCAGAAGCCCAACAGGCTGGAAGATAGAGGGTCCCACGTGGCCATTTGTACCTGGCCGCGTGGGCCCACCTCTTTTCCCCCTCGTGGCTCCGATGCCGCCCGTTTTCGTCTCGGTGGCTTCGTCTTGACCTAAAACCGACTATAAAAATAGTCCCCCGAGGAGTTTCGGGAGGAGGCGGCGGAGAAACACAAAACCACGAAACAGAGAGACAGAAGGCTGCCGACGGAGAAGATTGGAGGGGGGAAACGCCGCCGGAATCGCCTCCGGAGGGCTCCACCCCCCTCCGGCGTGTTCATCATCAACATCTACAACAAGAACAACTCCACCATCATCACCATGATGAAGGAGGAGTAGTCCACCCCCTGGACTTGGGTTTGTGGTGGTAACTTATGTATCTCTCCTCTCTCTTGAGCTTCACTAATTAGTACCGTATGAGCTGCTAAACATGATTACGGTCATCTATGTAATACCTTTGTGGTGAATATTGTGGTGTGAGATGATTTGTTATGCATTTACCGTTGTGTTGGACCTTTTGTGATTTGTCATACTTTGAAGTATGATGCATGTAGGTATGGGATGGCCGATGTGACACGGCATAGGTATTGAGTGACACAGTACCGCCCAACATCCTTTATCTGGGGGTAAAAAGAAAGAGTATGATGTGGGAGTGACAGCAACCACGCTAGCCTTACGAGGGTGACCTAGCAACACAAATGAGTATTTCTTTCAACTATGTGTTTTAGGACATATAGCCGTCATAAAAGCTACCATTAAAACATGACAATTGTGTGTACTTTATCTATAACATGATTATCACCGTAGATGAGAGAGATGATTGAGTGAACCCATAAATCCATGTCCATTGTTCCTAGAAGAGAAAACCTTTGTCTTGTCCTCTTGCATTGAAGAGGATTGGGACACTTTTACATTCTTGTTTTGCTACATTAAACTTCCATCCATTAAATCAACCACTAGTACAGAACGACACATCCGATACCCCTCTATGGCAACGGCAGGAGTTAGGCGACGGAGAATCGCGACTTCCCCCGCGTGCCCGCACTGGGCCGTAAAGCAGGCCCACAACAAAGGCAACGGGTGAATAGTGGAATATATGTTGGCAACGGAGGTTAGTTTGCCTCCGTTACCGATGTGTGCTCATCGGAAACGGACAGTTTCGCAATCTCCGTTGCCTTTAGAAGCAGCCCGACAGCCCGCGGCCTATAAGAACCTACTATGCCCTTCACTCTCGCTCTCACTGTCTCACTTCCAACCCTAGCCGCCGCACAGTCTCCTCGATCTCTCTCCACTCTCTCGCATGGCTTCCACCGTCGGCGCTGGTAGATCCGGCCATCGCGGCCGCGGCCGTGGCCGCCCCACTGTCCGGGCCTTCAGGCAGCAGCAGCGTCAGCTGGTGTTGCGGGACGAGCTTGCGGAACAGGCCGCCGCCGCTCCGGCCCCCGCAACCTTGGTGCTCGTCCGCAGGAAGAGCAAGGCGAAGTCTCCGGCCACACCCGCTCATTAGGCCGCCATTGCAGCTACCGTGAGATCCGCCCGCCGTCCTCGCTTTCCGAACCATCCGTCTTCCTCCTCCTCCTCCTCGTCCTCGTCCTCCGACGACAAGGAAGAGGAAGAGGAAGAGGAAGAGGAAGAGGAGGTGGATCGTGATCTGGAGATCGGTTGCGTACTCTCCCGCGCCGATTTCGAGCACGATGACGCCAAGCGTCGTCAGGGCGAGGCCGGTCTGGAGGCGGCGGTCCTCCTCTCCGCGGCCTCGACCCAGGTTGAACGCGCCGAGGAGGCGGTCTACCAGTCTGACCTCCGGGCCGCCATAGCCCTCTCTTTGGTCCACGGCGAGGGCAAGGCGCCGCCAGGGGAGGCCGGCGCTAGCTCCATCGCCGGCGGCGACGCTAAGCGAGCCCGCCTCGCCTAATGTAAGACCCCTGTTCAGTAGGATAGTTTTTTTTTTGCACTTCTTTTTGCTTGTTTCAGATGATTAGCTCTGTTCTTATTAGGCATTGTGGTAAGTAGCTAATTGTTTAACCATAGATT
Source organism: Poa pratensis (assembly GCA_947311845.1). Taxonomy (NCBI): domain Eukaryota; kingdom Viridiplantae; phylum Streptophyta; class Magnoliopsida; order Poales; family Poaceae; genus Poa; species Poa pratensis. The sequence goes on from CAMZMU010000027.1 coordinate 11,040,139, forward strand.
TGCTCTGTTTTTAGTAGGCATTGTTTGCACATAGATTTTTAGCTGTTTTCTAGTTGTAAGTAGCTAATTGTTTATCCATAGATTTGCTCTGTTTATAGTAGGCATTGTTTACACATGGATGTTAGCTGTTTTCTAGTTGTAAGTAGCTAATTGTTTATCCATAGATTTGCTCTGTTTATAGTAGGCATTGTTTACACATGGATGTTAGATATTTTCTAGTTGTAAGTAGCTAATTGTTTATCCATAGATTTGCTCTGTTTTTAGTATGCATTGTTTACACATGGATGTTAGCTGTTTTCTAGTTGTAAGTAGCTAATTGTTTATCCATAGATTTGCTCTGTTTTTAGTATGCATTGTTTACACATAGATTTTAGCTGTTTTCTAGTTGTAAGTAGCTAATTGTTTATCCATAGATTTGCTCTGTTTTTAGTAGGCATTGTTTACACATTGATATTAGCTGTTTTCTAGTTGTAAGTAGCTAATTGTTTATCCATAGATTTGCTCTGTTTTTAGTATGCATTGTTTACACATGGATGTTAGCTGTTTTCTAGTTGTAAGTAGCTAATTGTTTATCCATAGATTTGCTCTGTTTTTAGTATGCATTGTTTACACATAGATTTTAGCTGTTTTCTAGTTGTAAGTAGCTAATTGTTTATCCATAGATTTGCTCTGTTTTTAGTAGGCATTGTTTACACATAGATTTTAGCTTTGTTTCTGTTATGCCGATGATTAAAATTAGGTGACACCGTGTGATCCGGGGGTGATGCTAGTGATCCTTGTGGTATGCGACAATACCGATCTTGTGCATCCTACTTCGCTCACTAGCTCCATCCCTGGAATTTGTGTGTCCAATCTACCTATATATGAGGCATTGTTTAGGCTATGTTCTAGTGTAATTAGTTCTATATTTCTGTAATGCCGATGAAGAAGCATCTGTCTTGTGTATAGAGATGAAGGAGCTTACATTTTGATTTTTTTCATCTCCTTTAGGGCGAGAAGGAAACCTGGAGACTATGCGGCGGCCGTGAAGACGTAGGAGCGGGGCTCCGTCCACACGGTCCACTGAAGCCGGCGCCTCCAGGAGCAAGACTTTTGTGCAGTACTAAATAGGTAGAAGAAGACCACGCAATGAAGCTGGGCGGAGAGGAAGGTGAAGAACCGGCGGCCGTCAGGCAGGAACCACAGGGCTCCGTCGACGGCGCAGCAGGCGTCACCGGCTTTTTTTTTGTTTCCTTTAGCCCTCATTACAAACGGTCAAAAACAAATCTCCGTATCTGATGTAAAGACTAAGGGCAACGATTATATATTATGCCCGTTGCCAAACTTATTGCAAACGATCAAAATCTCCGTTGCCGTTGTGAGGCTTCACATCAGTGACAGTGGCGGGGACACGGACCCTTTCTCCGTTGCCGATGAGCTTTTTGGCCCGTTTCCGATGTGTCGTTCTGTACTAGTGAACCACCTTGTTCTCTAAATTTGTTTAGTGCATAATCAACTAAAACTTGTGACACTTTAGTTGTACGGAATAGATAACTTTTCCTTCTTGCTCCTGCGGATCGATACCTTACTTCCACATTGAGAGGTGCTACAGTGATCCCTTGCTCTTGGGGGTTATCACCCAACAAGGGAAGCTGATGATGAAGAGGTACCAGATGATCCCATCATATATGATGATTTACGTGGGGTCATCGTTGATGCACATACCCTAGCAGAAACTACACTTGAGAAGTTGAAGTTGGAGCGCATGTTAGAGGATCACAAAACAAAGTTGTACCCAACTTGCGAAGATGGCAACACAAAGCTCGGTACCACACTGGAATTATTGCAATGGAAGGCAGCGAATGGTTTATCTGACAAGGGATTTGGGAGTTTACTGAAAATAGTGAAGGACAAGCTGCCGGCTGGTAACGAATTGCCCGAGAGTGCGTATGAAGCAAAGAAGATTATCTGCCCTCTAGGATTAGATGTGCAGAAGATACATGCATGCATTAATGACTGCATCCTCTACCGCGGTGAGAAGTATGAGAATTTGAATGAATGCCCGGTATGCGGTGCATTGCGGTATAAGATCAGAGCAGATGACCCTGGCGATGTTGAGGGCCTGCCCGCCAGGAAGAAGGTTCCTGCCAAGGTGATGTGGTACGCTCCTATAATACCACGGTTGAAACGTTTGTTCAGAAACAAAGAGCATGCCAAGTTGTTGCGATGGCACAAAGAAGACCGCAAGAGCGACGAGATGTTGAGACACCCGGCTGATGGGTCGCAGTGGAGAAAAATCGATACAGAGTACAAGGAATTTGCACGTGACCCAAGGAACTTAAGGTTTGGTCTTAGCACGGATGGCTTTAATCCTTTTGGGGAGCAGAGCAGCAGTCATAGCACCTGGCCTGTGACTCTATGTATCTATAACCTTCCTCCTTGGTTGTGCATGAAGCGGAAGTTCATTATGATGCCAGTGCTCATCCAAGGCCCGAAGCAACCCGGTAACAACATTGATGTCTACCTGAGGCCATTAGTTGATGAACTTTTACAGTTGTGGCGTGATGAAGGGGTACCTGTGTGGGATGAGTACAAACAAGCGGAATTTAACCTACGAGGGTTGTTGTTTGTAACCATCAATGATTGGCCTGCTCTTAGTAACATTTCAGGACAGTCGAACAAGGGATACAATGCATGCACACACTGTTTAGATAGCACTGAAAGTATATATGTAGGTAACAAGAATGTGTACCCGGGTCATCGTCGATTTCTTACAACTCAGCATCCCCTAAGAAAGAAAAGCAAGCAGCAGCATTTCAAAGGTGAGGCAGATCGCCGGCCGAAGCCACCCCTCCAAAGTGGTGAAGATATATATGATGCGGTCAAGGATTTAGATGTAATCTTTGGAAAGGGTCCTGGCGGACAGTCTGTTCCGAAGGACGCTAACAACCACGTTCCCCTGTGGAAGAAGAAGTCTATATTTTGGGAACTACCCTATTGGAAAATCCTAAAGGTCCGCTCTGCAATCGACGTGATGCACGTGACGAAGAATGTTTGCGTGAACCTGCTAGGCTTCTTGGGCGTGTATGGGAAGGCAAAAGATACTCCGGAAGCACGAGAGGACCAGCAACTTTTGAAAGACCCAAAGAACCTGCATCCAATGAGGACGGATAAAGGACGTCTACGTCCTGCTAGCTACGTTCTTACCAAAGAAGAGAAGGAGATATTTTTTGAAGTCCTGAGCAGTATGAAGGTCCCGTCTGGCTTCTCGTCGAATATAAAGGGAATAATAAATATGGCAGAGAAAAAGTTCCAGAACCTAAAGTCTCATGACTGCCACGTGCTGATGACTCAACTGCTTCCGGTTGCATTGCGGGGGCTTCTACCGGAAAATGTTCGAGTATCCATTGTTCAGCTATGTGCGTTCCTCAATGCAATTTCGCAGAAGTCAATCAGCCCAACCACTCTATTAAGGTTACAGAAGGATGTGGCTCAATGTCTCGTTAGTTTTGAGTTGGTGTTCCCACCATCCTTCTTCACTATTATGACACATCTCCTAGTACACCTGGTCGACGAGATTCACATTCTGGGTCCTGTATTTCTACACAATATGTTCCCCTTTGAGAGGTTCATGGGAGTGTTGAAGAAGTATGTTCATAACCGTGCTAGGCCAGAAGGAAGCATCTCCAAAGGGTATGGAACAGAGGAGGTCATTGAGTTTTGTGTTGACTTTATTCCCGGCATTAAGTCGATTGGTCTTCCTGAATCGCGACATGAGGGGAGACTAAGTGGAAAGGCACTCTAGGAAAGAAATCATACATATGCAGGGACGGGTATTCTTTCACAAAAGCACACTACACAGTTCTGCATAATTCCACTTTGGTGGCTCCGTATATCCAGATGCACAAGGATATTGTACGCTCTAACAACCCGGGGATGGATGACTCCGCCATTGCAAAGGAACACATGGAGAATTTTGGCGGTTGGTTGGAAACGCATCTGAACAACAACAACACAGTCTCAGATGAGCTGTTCTTGTTGTCTAAGGGGCCATCTTCGACTATTTGGACTTTCCAAGGGTATGAGATAAACGGGAATACATTTTACACGAACGCCCAAGATAAAAAGAGCACCAACCAAAATAGTGGTGTCCGATGCACGAATGAGGCCACGGTCACATATTATGGTTGCATAGAGCAGATATGGGAACTTGACTATGGACCTTCTTTGAAGGTCCCTTTGTTCTGGTGCAAATGGTTCAACCTGAGAGGCGGCGGGGTAAAGGAAGACCCATTGTACGGAATGACTACAGTGGATCTCACGAATGTTGCGTACGACAACGAACCATTCGTTCTAGCCAAGGATGTGGCTCAGGTTTTCTATGTGAAGGACATGTCTACCAAGCCAAAAAAAAGAAAAGATAAGGAAGTGAATACATCAGCCGATGAGCCAAAGCGCCACATAGTTCTTTCAGGGAAAAGAACCATCGTGGGAGTGGAGGACAAGACAGACATGTCAGAAGATTACGACAAGTTTCATGAAATTCCGCCCTTCAAAGTGACCACTGACCCAAGTCTCAAGTTATATGCAGACCCTTGTCCATGGTTACGGAGCGATCAGAAGAAAGGGTCTCACAAAAAGAAAAAGCGAAGACTAAATAGGGATGTTGTTCATGATGTGTAATAATTTATTAAACTTTTATATAATTTATAGTATGGAGGACAAGACAGACATGTCAATGAAATCAAGCGTATGGCGGTGGCGGAATGTAGTACTTAATTTATAAATTTTTGATGTAGCATCAAACTTTGTGATGTGAAATGATCCACTGCGCATGTAGTACTTGATTTATAAATTTTTGAATTGATTTTAAATTAAGCGTATGTAGTACTTAATTTAAAACCAAGCGCATGTGATACTTCATTTTAAACCAAAACAGAAAACAGGAAAATGAAAGCAATTTTTACTTAATTTAGACAAGTAAATCAAAAGATATAAAAAAGTAAGAAACCAGAAAATTAAAAAAAATTAACCTCTAGTACCGGGCCGTGCGACCACCCGGTACTACAGGTCCACTGGGCTTGGCGCGCAAATTTTCGCGGCCCTGAGGGACCTCTAGTACCGGGTGGTAACACGGCCCGGTACTAGAGGGTCTCTAGTACCGGGTGGAGCCACGGCCCGGTACTAGAGGCCTTTTTGGCGCTACTTTTCGTGGCTCGGGCCGAAAATTTGCCCAAGTCCAGCAAATCGACGCTCCGCCTCCGGGCTCCAGACGACGCCGCCCCTGCGCCGCCAGGCTGCCGGATTTCGTCCCCGCGCCGCCGCTGACCCGGCCGTCGCCGCCCTCTTCTTCTCCGGCCCGGCCGTCCCCGTCCTGCTCCGGCTCCGGCGGCCGTTGCCCCGAGCAAGATCGTCCTCGAGCCACGAGCAAAGATCGTCCCCGAGCCCCGGCCAAGCAATATCGTCCCCGAGCCGCGCCCCGAGAAAAGATCGTCGTCCCTGACCCAAGGTGAGCTCGTCCCCCTCCCCCTCTCAGATCTAGTGCGCGGCGGCGGCGGCGGACCCGAGCCCTAACCGCGGGGCCGGCGCCGGAGTTGGCAATTCAATTCAAGGAAACATTTTTAGGGCCTAAGGGCCATTTCATTATACTTAGGGGAGGCCACAAACGGCGATTACATAGGGGGAGGCCATACATGGCCATTACATTAGGGGGGAGGGGGACGTCGTCGCCGGCGCCGCCTAGTCGTCCTCCTCGAGGACGATGAGGACCGGCCGGGTCCAGAGGTGGTCACGAACTTCCTGTTCCTGCGGTGGCGGCGCCTGCTCCTGCGGTGGCGGTGGCTGCTCCTGCCACTGTAGCCACGCCTCCTGCTCCTGGGGCCGATCCGCCGACCAGCTTCCGCCGGTAAACACCCAAGACTGGCCCACGAGGCCGGTAGGCAGAGGAGGCGGCGGCGGAATGCCCTGCCGCGCCTGCTCCAGCCGGTCCTGCTCCTGCCCGCGTTCCATGGCGTAGTGCCACGGCTCGACCTCGTCCGGGTCGTAGTACTACGGTGGCGGCGACGGCATCAGGGCCGTGGCCGCATCAGCCTGGACCTGGGCCTGCACGGCCTCCCACCGCTTGATCTCGTCCTCGACGAGGGAGCGGTGGGAGGCCTCGTAGGCGGCCTGAATGTCCGGGTCATCGTCGTCTTCGGGGACCTCCTCCTCGAACCACAGCGCGTCGGGCAGCGCTGGGTAGGCGGATTGGACGGCGCGGGGCGCCGGGGGAAGTAGGAGCGGCGGCGGTCCTCGTGCTCGTCCTTGAGCCACTGCTCCCAGTGTGGGGAGTCAGCCGCGTAGGCGGGGTCGTTGCGGAGATCCGGCGGGAGGAGGCGGCGCCGGCGCCCGATCTCCCTGTCCATTTGCCTCCCAGGGAGCGGGACCGCCAGCACCGGAATCCTCTGCGGGTTCAGGTGCCAGCCCTCGGGGAGGTGGACGTCGCTCCACTCTAGCAGGGCGGCGTTGTCCCAATGCCACTGGCACTCTGGCTCCGGCACGTAGCGCCGGCGCCGGATCTTCCTCCCTCCGGCGGTGGTGGTGGTGGTTCGTGATGGCGCGTCGGTGCGGGGGCGACACGAACCGGTGGCGCGGTCCTACGCACGCCCTGCGGAACGATACCCAAGGCCGCCGGCGGTGGAGGCGGTGGAGACGCGCCGCGACGGCCGGAGGACTCGCCGGCCTCGTACTTCGGGGACTTCCCGAACCAGCGCGACATGGCGGCGAGGGCACTGGACTCTGTGGGACGGACCGGAGTGGAGTGTCCCAATCCGCACGGGCGCGTCCCTTTTTAAAGACCAAGGACCGTCGGGAGGGGAACCGTCGGGTGGGCCAGCGCCACGCTGGAACCGTCCCGAGTCGCTGGCAAGTGGGACACACTAGTACAGAACGACACATCGGAAACGGGCCAAAAACCTCATCGGAAACGGAAAAAGGGTCCGTGTCCCCGACCCTGTCACTGATGTGAAGCTCTCATCGGCAACGGACCCGAAAGACCGTCACCGATGAGGCATGATTTTGGCTATGGTTGCCATCCAGTCTCCGTTACCGATGTATACTGACTTCAGAAACGGAGATTCTGTTTTACTCGTTTGCATTGAGATTCTTTCATAAGCCTGCAGCAGCAATACAGTTGCTAATTGACATTCAAAATATCACAGCAAATATCACAGCAGTAGCACAAAGTTGCTAGCAAAACCGTTCATAACGTATATAACAATTGTCACCATTACATAGCATCAAAAGATGAGTTACACATGCTTCGCTAATCCTATCATTCTCATGCCTCCCTAAACTGCAGCTAAGACTTGCTCCCTAAACACACATCCACAAAATAGACGGAGAAACTGAAAAACAGAAACTACACCAAGCCAAATTGCCAAAATCTTTGTACTGAGGCTTGGATGTGCTTGGTGCTTCTGGATCAGCTTGCTGCCTCCACAAAGTAGCACATTTAAAGTTTGTATGGATTAGCTTGGTGCTTCTGGATAAAAATACATGGATTGATAGTTAGAGAAGAGCCAAAATATGATGCTACATGACATATATATAATTTAATGTGAAAACAGTTTATACCTTTGGAGGCATATTTGAAGGTGATGTTTCCTTCAAGAGTCTCACCATTTTTTATACAGTGCCGCCGAAATACTATTACTTCATACACTAGCTACACAAAACAATAAGGAGGATTAGCAAATTGACAAAATGTTGTGACTGGATCTATTCATTATCGGTAGTACTACAAAGAGTTGAAATTAATTCACCCTACTAGACTTTAAAAAAGTGCAAGATATTGCAATGCAGCAGCTTCATAGGATGCCGGACAGCGATCATCCTTTCCATGGAGGCCACCACCGGCTCTGGATTTTTTATGCAGTGTCACCGAAATCTAATCTAATACGTCACCGATGTGACATTTCGGCGACACTGTATAAAACACTCTTACTTAAAAAAAGTATTTTATGCAGTGTACCAAAATGTCACAATAGCGACGGTGGATATGTATGGTGGAGTTTGAAAGGGAACAGCTTGATATCCCTAAATGTAAATAAGGATTTATGGCAGTATTTAGTGTGTACTGACCTGTGTATATAATGGGAGGACATTATGGGAAAGTTAACAAACACTACTGTCTTGAGTAGTGTTCATTGTTTGTTCTGTGTCTCCGACTTTTTATGCAGTGTCACCGAAATAGACTCCTGTTTTCACATGGACTAGTTAGCTAAACTACAACCGGTTGCAAATGCACAATAGGCAAGTTAACTACATCAAGAAATTATCTAGATAGAACTACCGGATGTGAACTGAACTACTATCAACAAGTTAGCTAAACTAAAACTAGTTGCTCTAGATCATATGCACAATGGGCAAGTTAGCTACATCAAAGAGTGGATCTGATACCTTCTCCACGACGCCGTTGGATCGATCTAGCAGATCCGGAAGTGGTGGAGGCAGAGGAAGCGGCAGAGCGACGACCTCGCCGTGTCGGGCGAGATGCCAAAGACCTCGCCGTGTCGGGGGACATGGCGAAGACCTCGGCGTGTCGGGGGTGATGGCGAAGACCTCACCGTGCCGGGGGAGATGGCGAAGACCTCGCCGTGATAGCCGTCGTCTGGGCGGAGACGGCGCCGCCACGGCGCCGGCGATGGCCGCAACGCCAGGAGCCGCCGCCACGAACAGATCTAGCATACTGGGACAGAGTGAGAAAAATGAGTGAGGGTTAGGTTTTGCTATGTACGCCCATATATAGGAAAAACATTGGAAACGATTATTTAGAAGGACCGTTTCCTTTGTGTTTCTTCCACTGAGGTGTGGGACCTACTACTAGCTACTTCTTGATTTTCTTGCGCCTTGCTTCCGCGCAATCCTCCTCCTTCTCCGTCGCCGGGTTCCCTTCTTCGGGACCGGCGCCTCCGCCTCGTCGTCCTCCTCCTCCTTCTCACGGCCTCGCTTGGTGGGGGGCTATTGGAGGTGGTGGCGGCGGTGGCGGCAGCATATCGGAGACGGTGGCGGCGGCTTTCTTCTCCGTCGCCGGGATTCCAATCTTTGGGACCGACGCCTCCGCTGCCTCGTCCTCCTCCTCCTCCTTCTCCTCTTCGGTTGACTCCTCATCAGAATCAACCTTCGGCTGGCCCAGCATCAAGGTGGGATCATGGAAGTTGGCGTATTCGTCGTCGCTCGACTCCGGCGTCGGTCCTTCAACAGACTCGCCGCTGACGGGGGGACTGTCCCGCGGTGACTCAGTGTGCTCCTGTGTGTCATTGCTGCGAGGCATCTTCGCTATCAGTAGGAGGGAGCGAGCGAGCGAGCGAGAGAGAGAGATAGCAGATTCTGTGGCGTCTTGAGCTAGCAAGGATTGGGGCTTTTAAGGAGTAGTGGGCGGTGCCACTACGCCATGGCATTTACTCCCCTCGCTTCGAATTCCAAGAAGCTTGAACGCCACCACACATTGGAAACGGGCATATCGAAATGACCGTTACCGTAGAACCACGTATCGGAAACGGAGGCGCATTGGCAACCGTTGCCAATAATATGGTTAACGGAGTTTATACTTTCTCTGTTACCTTTGTTGATGGGCCAGCCGCGGCCCAGGTCAGGTTTGTACGCACCGGCCGCGCGGAAAGCGCGATTCTTCGTCACCTAATGCCTGCCGTTTCCATAGAGGGGTATCCGATGTGTCGTTCTGTACTAGTGCCAGGAGCATTGACTCCGGGTGGGCGAGGGCCGTTGGTGCTCAGCATTGACCACGGGGGGTGAAGGCGAGGCGGCCGGGTGGGAACACGAGGCGGGGAGTGACGACGAGGCGGGGCGGGAACACGAGGTAGGGCGGCGGTCAGAACTGGGCCGCTGGCAGGTGGGCCAGCATTGACCACGCGTGGCCAGTGGGCGGTCACACGTGGCGGTGGGGCGGGTAGGCGCTGGCAGGTGGGCCAGCGATGACCACGGTGGCCACCTTTGACCAGGTTCTGGCCCAAATTTGGGCTGGGCTGGGATTGGGACAGCCTATGTTTTTTTTGAAAGATTTTTTCTTTAGATGCAATATTAAATTGTTTTTTTGCATATTTGTATAGTTCCCTCCTTTGAATTATTGTACTAATGCTATTATTGTTTTATCTTTTTTTTGTATTAGTTAAACAATGGATGTCGATGCTCCCTTCGCAACGAGAGAAGGGGAAGAAGAGATACTTTCCTACATTTTGGAACCCGGTGAATTTCGGCATCCCGCGGAAGGAGCTGAAGATGAGGACTCGGAAATTGGTGGACCCACGCCGTCTGGCGAGGTATATTAAGCCTATGTTGAGCAGATGCAATAACTGATTTGTGCATATATGTATTCACACATGTTTCATATTTTTAGACCTCCGCATCGAACCAATCCACTAAACGAGGCCATGCCCAAGGGATGGGCAAAGATGAGCATCTCACAATTGACGAGGTGAATGCAACTACTGGCCAACCACTGGCACCCGTGCCGAACGCAGTTAAGTTTGTGCATCAATGCGGAGTCACTGTCAGGGACAACGTTTATATCAGCACTCAGGAATGGATTAAGCCAAAGTTAGAGGGAGTTAGTTACGTCGACAAGAGAACCAAAGATGTGCTTTGGAACAAGCTCATTGCACATTTCACCCTACCGGTCTTGGAAGATGAGGTGAAGACAAAAAAAATGACGGACAAAGTCAAGCATTTCGCTCTTAAGAAGATGGCTCAACAATTCAATAACTACAAGAACAAATTATTCCGTGAGTGGGAAGAAGATGGGAAACTTCCGGATTTCACCGGCACACGAGAGAGGCAGCGGCCTCACTGGCCTGCATTTCTGGAGTACAAGAAATCAGAACGAGCTAAGAAAAGGTCGCAAACGAATAAGAATAATGCAGCGAAAAAGAAGTATCACCATAAGATGGGGCCAGGTGGCTACCGAGTTGCCGAGCCTAAGTGGGAAAAAATTGAGTCCGAGTTGCGTGCAAAAGGGCTCACCCCGGTCACAGAGGAATGGGACAGAAGGATAAGGAATTGGCTACTTGCGCATGGAGGGGAGTATGACATGGAAACAGGGGAGTTAATAATTGATGAAAGCAAAGTAGTCAACGGAGCCCAAAAAAAATTATTGACTTAATTGCCAAGTCTAAAGAGGGAAAGTTTATTTCCGACAGAGAGAAGGACGAGCTGTCAGAGGCCCTCGGGACCAAAGAAAAAGGAGGATCAACACGAGGCTTAGGAGAAGTGCCGTGGATTGAAGGGTTTCCCAGGACCGTGCCTCTTATAGAAGCCGATTGAGAGCAAAGAGGAGGAAGGAGCAGCAGGAATCAGACCGGTTGATGATCTTAGAAAGAAATCATGACCAGATGGTTGCTCTCTATAAGGAGCAGCAGAAGCAAATAGATCAAATGCGCGAGCAAGGGGCGCCAACTCTTCAGCTGGAACAAGCGAGTCAAGGCGGCCCATCGCATCGCAGAAGCAGCGTGGCTTCCTCGGTTATGGTCGGTGATGATGAGACAAGTTACCCCGTGGATTATATCACGGAGAAAACAACTTGTGAGCTGCATGTCCCAGTATTTAACTTATCCATGAAGGCGGCGGACGGCTATGCATTCTCCATTGACTCTACAGCATCGTGGCTTGGCAATGCCATTCCAGATGGATTTGCTCGTGTCGGCGTGGATCAAGTTGTACAAGGATATGAATCACTGAACCTTGAGTTCCCAAGAGCTGATGATGAGTCGGTGCTAGGGGACGTCGTGGGTGGTCTAATTCTATGGCGGAAGAAATACATCAAGTTTGCAAGGCGATTCACCACCTGATGACGATGAAGGGGACGACAACCATCAGTCGCCTCTGCATCAGTCGTCTCCGCCGCCGCGTGCGCCGACTCCACCGCCGCGTCAGCCGACTCCGCCGCCGCATGAGCCGACTCCGCCGCCGCATGAGCCGACTCCTGAGCCCCGACATAGGAAGGGCGCCACTTCGTCGTCCATGGGATTCGGGCGAGACCCCCGACGTTCGCCCCTCCCAAAAGTACCCAAAAGCCTTGACGACCTCAGAGCTTGCGACATGACTAAAGAGCAATTGGATGCGTGGGTGGATGCAGACACAAAAAGACAGCTTGCACGGAAAAAGCCCGAGGAAAAGCAAACATTTACTGCAAAGGAAAACAAGTGGGCTATTGGATTCATCACGGAACCATCGCAATATGAGAAAAATAAGCCAGATAACTATTTACGAGCTCTGAGTAAAAGTAGTAGCTCTCCCAAGACGAGAAGTAGTAGTGCCAGAGGGAAAAGAGACGTTGCCCAGCTCGGACAACAGGCAAACCAGTCGATAGCCCCGCTCGTAGTTATACCCAGTGGTCATGGCTCCGTGACGGACCTAATTCCTACTTTATCCTTGAAGAAGGACTTTGCTGCAGATGCTGGTATTACTCTTGCTCAACTGGACAACGAAAATCTCTTTCCGTCTGATGTAGATGATTCATGGAAATGGAAATGGGGGAGGTCCCTGCTGCGAGGTGATCAGATAAAGTTTCTACCGACATGTATGCGACAACTCCATAGTTGGTACATGAAAACCACAAAGGAATTTGATGACTTTTTGATCTCTGTGAAAGTTACAAAAAATCATTTCGCGGGTGAAGACATGTTCACAATTCAGCTCGAAGAACTCTGGTACTTATACAACCTTGACTCCCTCGACTTGGCTCTCGTCGGTGCCTACTGTCTGTAAGTGATTCAATTCATTTATTTCCAAAAAAGATAAAGTCTTTAGCTCTCAGCTCGTTCATTGCCATCGCTAATTATGCTCACTACGGTATTATGCAGAATGAAGTGACAGAAAGGGCATCTATGGCTTTGGGTTCGTTAACCCAGTACGAGTTAATGCAAGGACACTAAAAAACCACGTGAAGGACACGGAGAAGAACTTGCTAAATGCCCTAATGAAGCAACATTTCAAGGAGATAATGTTTCCTTACTTCTTCAGGTAAGAGAGTGTTACTCGCTTGTACAAATTAAGTGTAACTGATGAGTTACTGACGTGTATATAATCATGCGCAGCGATCATTACATTCTGCTAGTCATTGAAGTTGATAGATCAAGAGTTCAAGTCTACGACTCATTGGACTGGCCTGAGGAGAGGTACCAAAGCATTCTAGATACGCTCCAAAGGTAATTTCAAACATTATCGCACTATATCAGTCTCTCTTATTGATTTCAGAGATATCAAGCAACTAATAACTCATTTATTCTTTTTTTTGCCGGCAGGGTTTGGAAACAATTCAAAGCGAGGACAAAGGGTTCAGGTTCATTTGAAGAACAGCTGACTTTTATTCACCCACAGGTAGGTAGTACGGTCTAGCTAGGTTCGCGCATCTCTTTATTTATAGTTTTCAATACCACTATATGTTGACTATGATTTGATTGAATTCTATTCTCGTAAAGTGGATCGAGAGGCAACCACAGGGGACCAATTTCTGTGGATATTTCGTTTGCGAGTGGATTCGTCGTTCGGTCACTGAGCGGGACCCAAAGAAATTTTTAGACGTACGTGAACAATCATATTCATCAATTGATCTCCAGTGTCATTCATAATTTTTGATAGTCATGATTAATATTCGTATTGATCTCCTTCTTTTATAGGCAGAGCCATTGCGCGAGAGTATGCCACTAAAGAAGCGCTTTCAAGCACTAGCAGAGGAACTTGCGGGGTTTCTGCTCAGCGAAGTCATACCTACAAAAGGAACATATAATGGAGAATAGCGGTGAAGTCCCGGTTATGATCTCCCGTGTAACCGAATAGACGGGCTCTAGTCCCGGTTATGATCTCCACACACGTGTAATCGAATAGACGGGCTCTAGTCCCGGTTATGAGCACCTCCATGTAACCGGATAGACGTGAACATATTTTTATTTATGAACATTTTGATATGTTATATGTAGTTTCTGTTTTTAATTAATTAAACGCATTTTTTTTTGCACCATTTCAATATTAAATTGGGAGGAAAAACAAAAAATTACAGGCTGCCACATGTGAGGTCCTTCGTCCCGGGTCGTATGACCAATCGGGACTAGGGGTCCTCCACCACACCCGCGCCTCGGCGGCCACGTGGGAGCCTGTTGTTCCGGGTCGTAACGGACCCGGTACTAGATGGGGGGCCTCTGGTGTCGCCTTGCTAGTTTCGGGTGGACACCCGGTACTAGAGGCCCTTATGACCCGGAACCAGTGGCCCTGTTTCCACTAGTGGTAGTTTATGATCTGGGCTAATAGTGGTTGTGCGTGGTGTGTTGCCTAGAGTAACTCGGGGCACAAATTTATATGGGACTCCGCCCGTATACAATATACACTACAGAATAATAAACCTTCCAATCATTAATATGAGTAGTAGTGGTGATTTCGGACTCCCCTATAACGTCTTTGTGGAGTTCTCTTCGTTTTACTTTCAGTTCTGTTTTACTTTGTTTAGCTTACGTTTGTTCTTGCTACTAGTTACCTTATACAACTCCTTTATTATTGTTTCCATAGCAACTTATAGAGTAGACTATTTCCATTTTGGGTGCGAACGTAGCTACGCGTGTAGTTACACTATAATTACACGGTGACAACGTAGTTGCGGGTCTGGTAGTGCCAACCCATCGTGCTCTCGCGGGTTTGATACTTGGAAAATACTTTCCACGAAATTATACTTGCAACAATCATGTATACTTGCAGGCATCAAGAGTTTCTCCGATAATTTCTGGAACACTAACAACAATATAAATTTCAGGTTTTTAGTGTTTTCAAGTTCGTGATACGTGGACTGTGCGATGGCGCAGTGGTGGGTGCTGCTGGTGAGCACCCCACCGGCCCGAGATCGATCCGTAGGGATCGAATTTCTGGTTCCTCAATGCTTTCTTAAAGCAGGGCTTTCAGGCCTTTTTTTTAAAGCATGGTGTCATCTATATATTAAAGAATTGATAGACCGGCGTCCAGTAGATGTGGAACAACCCCTATTTATGGACACTTACCTTTGTAGGGACAATCAAGACATTCAACATATCAAGTACTTTCTTAAATAATATCGGTGATAATGAATCGTCTTGCCTTCATCTTTTTTTGTCTGAATGTAATAACCAACTAAGGTGACGAAGGTTGCGCTTGAGAGGACTAGCTATCCACGACCACGGCCATGGCGGATATGTTGGTGCCACGGTACACAACATTGATCAGGATGCCATCGGCACCGTATATAGCCATGCTCTTACCACATCCTCGAATTAAGTTTTGTCATGGATGGCAAAGAAGCCACAAGCGCATGGAGGAGATTGAGGGACCAGTCGAAATAAAATGAAGGCTACCATTTATATTTCTAGTGCCCAACCGAATTACGTGCATGTCTTCATTAGATGGAACAAATGTGATGTTTTTTCTCTTCTTAGCATTTAATGTGGGGTTTTGTTCACGTGGATGAGTATAACATACTCGCTCCATTCGGTTTTAACCTACCTCTTGGAAAAATACATACAATTTAACAAATGAATTAGAAATATCGTTAATTTTACAGGAAACAAAGCACCATTTACTTTATCAAAGCATAATTAAATGAAGCCAATTAATTTGGAGCTCCATAATCGGTAGGAGTACCAGTATATATCAATGGTGAGGACATGTGGTTTTAATATATTGCTTAATTGCCGAGGTCACACGGATTTATACAGTACAATGTACACTAAAACGAAAAAAACTGATTTAGTTTGTAGACTAAATCTGAACGGAGGGCAGTAAGTCTAATGCTTCCCTTTTTGTGAGTGGAAGTTTTATTCATCTTGTTCATTAACTAATCAGCGTCCATGTCTTTTGGGATTTTAGAAAATCTGGAAGTGGAAAATATTTAATTTAAATTTTTAAATTTAAGTTTTCTGAAAGATTCAATATTGTTTCTTCAATTTTGAAATTATTAATGTGCGGCCTTTTCTTCTGGTGCATGAGTACAATATAAATGAACACTTTTGTTCATCTTGTTCACTAACCAACCAAGCGTTCATGTCTTTCGGGATTTTAAACTTTTTTGAAATGAAAAGGATTTATTGCAATTATTAAATTAAAAAATTAAAATTAAGCTTTCTAAAGGTTTCAATATTCTTTCTCGAATTTAGAAATTCTTAATGTGCGGGGTTTAATTTCGTGAAAGTATGAAGATGCAGAATCCAGAGAGCCCAGCCCCACATGTTTTTTCCAGGTAAGCCCAGTCCAACGTGTAGAGACAAGTATATACCGACCCCGGCCTATTCATTATGTAGCTACCTAACGAGAAAAAGGATATTTCTGTCAAGAAAAAAAAAACGATATACTTCCGGATTCGTAGTCGGTTAACTTCAGCGTAAAATAAAAATCCCGAGGGGGCCGGCTGATCTCGAGAGAAAAACGAACGAAACCATGATAGATCCGAAGCCGCCGCTGCCGCTCCAGCCCTACGACCCCACGAGGGGGCTGATCTCGTGCTTCACCGCGCAGGGCCTCGCCGATGACAACATCTCAACCGCCACGGCCGCGGCTCTCCGCGACCTCCTCATCGACGTCTATGAGGAGGCGTTCCGGCGGCTTCCCGTCGACGACGTGCCGGATGGCATCGACCTGGCCCAGCTCGTCGACCGCGGCGGCCTCTGCCTCGGACTCCTCGACCCCGTCACCAACATCGTGCTTAACACACTATCCCTCCTCCCGCAAGGCTTCGACACGAACCCAAGCCCGGCTCCTTCCGGTCCCAGACGGCGCCAAGAGAGGAGCAGAGATTCATGGCTCGCCGTCGCGTGGACGTCCAGCCGGTGCCTCCTCGAATTCATGCTTGCTTATTTCGGGCTTCTCACAAAAGAGCAGGCCGGGCGGTACCTCGTCTGGGCGCGCGCCGACCTCACCGTGGCCGTCCTGCTCGTCGAGCACGACCTTTACGCTGCCCGGCCAGCGGCCCCCGACCCTCGCTCCGGGAGGACGCGGAACTCCCTACGGCTCGCTGCCACGCACGTCAACCACCCTTGGCCGGACCACGTCGTCTCGCTCGCTACGACGTGGCTACCCCGGGAGCGCCTCGAGATGCTCGCTCCCATTCTGCGACGTGACGGCAGCGGGAATAGACTCGCCTTCAACAACGTCAAGACCATCCTCAACGTGCTCCACCACCAAGAGGATATCTCTGTCATGACCAGCATGCCGCCGTCGCACACGCTTGAGGAAACCATCGGACCTGTAGTCGAGCGCACCACGAGCTGCGCCGACCTCGGAGATGGCCGGATCGCCTACACCACCGTCACCATCGTCCAACGAGCAGGCGACCACATCGCGTCCCTGCGCCGTCCTCAAGATATGGACTCCACGCTATCATCCTACTCTGCGCACGCCGCACCGTCGGTGCCAGGCACAACGACGTGGCAGCCGCAAAACACCCCCTGCGCGTCCGTCCTGTCTTCCGACGGCGATGCCGACGCGTGCATGTATGTCCGGTCACTGGAGATGTCCCTTTACGGCGCCATCCACGGTTTCTACCTCAGGGCGCTCGCCATGCTGCCTAGCCACGCGGCGCGCCACCACGTCCGCGGTGTCCTCCTCGCCGGCCACTGCTACGGGCCGCTGGACCCCGTCTCCAACATTGTTCTCAGCGCCGTCTGGTATGACGCCAACTTCCCGCTCCCAGACGCCCGCACCCAGCCGCACGACATTCTCGACACGGTCACCATGCTCCGAGCCGTGTCCCGCTCCCTACGCGGGCTTGTCGCCCTTCTCCATGCCACCTCCGGCCAGAAATTACCGCTGCACGAGATACTCAAGTACCTTTGCTACGCGCAGTGCGACCTCTCCGCCATGGTACGGCCACATTTAAACCCCGATGGGAGCTCTACCAATCCCTTTGAGGCTGCCACCACTGCCGCTCGACACCCGCAAGCATCTGCCATGGCAGAACTTTTTGCATGCCTTGCAACGACGAAGCTGGACCGGTTCCGCTTGCTGACCATGAGTGCCACGGCCAACAATGCTCCGCTATCTCACGAGTCCTTGACGGAGATGTACAGCATCCTTAGGGAAGAAACCTCAGCGAGGATGAACCCACAGCGACCACGTCGTCCAGCACTATGCAAGACAGCATTGGGCATTCTAGCTGGGAAGAGGGAAGCGTATAATCAGCTGCAGAGCTTCATCCGCGGCAAGATCGAACAGCTGCTGAAGGAATACGCCCGTGGCCACCCTTCGGAACCAAAATATTATCTGGATTTCATATGCGGCGTGGTCTCAACTGGTCACTCTCCCTACGATGGATGCTACCACGTCAATTTCATGGCCTCTATCAAACCTACCATGAGCAGGAACACACTCTTCTTTGCCGAAATCTGGGAGCAATATCAGAAACCATCCACATGTTGCCCTCTATACCAACCTTATGACATGGGTAAGCTATACTACATACCTATTACATAATTTATTCTTAATAAAATGTTGATTCTGATTTATGCTAATTTGGTTTTGCCAACAGGTCGTTGCTATTATGGCCAGAGGTCGGCACGTAAGATCGCATATCCGGATGATTCCATCGACTACTTCTCAAGTGACATTACTCAGGGCGGACTAGATGACACGGAAGTCACACTAGAGACCGACTTTTTATACTTCGACTGTGAGAGGGACGTGGAGCTCGAGAAGGAGTTGCAAAGGATGGTAAAGCAACACGAGTTCATGCAAAGACAGCCTACTGGGATGGCTGCTCGATGGTCCATTGCTCCTGAATGCTAATTGTGCCAACCACTTGAGTAGGTTACTTGGTACGTCAGCTGGCCTCATTTTGGCTTGTTTTAAGTTGATCTAATGTAGAAATATTAATGTACTACTAGTAGTATGTATGATACAGTAGTTGACTATTGTACAACTTCTAGGAGTCTGAATGCTAGTCATCCGTTAGAGTGCTATATCAACATCGCGACAGATGGGATCTAGAACAGCAGTTTATGGGTTTATGGGCGAACTAGAACTGTATGAACACGAATATCATTTGGGCAACCTCGAAATGTTTCTACAAATTCTCAAGATTTGGGAGGAGTGTCATTTGGTACGGCTCTTGACCCATGTGGAGGACGAATGGACCTGGTCGTTGGAGGCTAAAAAAAGTTCACAACAAAATCTGTCTGCCGAGCGTATTACGCAGCAAAAACGTAATGTGATCTGCGCTCTGCAATATGGGGATCTTGGGCTTCTCTGAGATGTAAGTTAGCCGCTTGGTTGTTTATTCGCAGCAGAATTTGGACCCCAGATAGACTTGCAAAAAGAGGTTTACCGGTTACAGCACAACGGTAAATGTATCCACTTTAACACCACGGGCAAAGATGCTCAGCACCTTTTCCTCGGCTGCGCCACAAGCAATATCATCTGGAGCAAAGTGCTGACTTGGGAAAACCTCCAAAAACTGATTCCTACTACTAGCGATACATTGCAGAAGTGGACATTACTCAGGGCGGACTAGATGACACGGAAGTCACACTAGAGACCGACTTTTTATACTTCGACTACGAGAGGGACGTCGAGCTCGAGAAGGAGTTGCAAAGGATGGTGAAGCAGCATGAGTTCATGCAAAGACAATCTACTGGGATGACTGCTCGATGGTGTATTGCTTCTCCTTGCTAATTGTGCCAACCACTTGAGTGGGTGCGTCTCAAGTAGATTATTACTTGCTACGTCTGGCCTTATTATGGCTTGTTTTAAGTTGAACTATTGTATAATAGTAGTATATATGATCGGAAATTGTAAATGGCTCCCGAGCTACATGGAGCTCATCGGCCCTTTTGAGTTCCCAAAAATCGTAAAAACAAATCCAGAGATCGTCTAAAAACGTGCAAAATTTCAACTCAAACTTCTTTATATTTTGGGCTGCAAAGAAAGATAAATCATGAACAATTTCAATTTTTTGAAAGTGTACTATTCACCACCCATCTGTTAGTTCTTCCCAGCACACAATATAACGTATTTCCCTTTAAAGTTTTGTAAATTGTAGATCTCGATATTATCTACATGTAAGAAGTTTTTCTCGGTTTTTTGAAAACTCAAAAGTGCCAATTTCGAATTATTTAAAAACAAGCTCCATTTAACTCGGGAGCCATAGTCCACTCTCAGGATCGGAGACAATAGTTAAAAGCATGTAGAGTTCTATTTCGATTATTGTACAACTTGTAGGAGTTTGAATGCTACTTATCCGTCAGAGTGCTATATCAACATCGTGACAGGTGGGATTGAGACAACAGTTTATGGCCGAACTAGAACTGTATGAACACCAAAATCATTTGGGCTGGTCGTCCATACAATAATATCTAATATCGATGCCTCCATTCTCTAATTTCTATACCTTGATCAGCATAACGCAAAAATGTTACCGGAACAAAAACCTTATCACAGGGGATTTTCAATATATAAATCTGTTGGCATATATGTGAAATCAACATATAAATACATCTTCGGTCCGAGGATCTAGGCAATGGCTGTGCCAGGACAGTGGACAGAAAACAAAAATGCATGAGCACTGAACATGTTGACATACATCATAAACAAAAAATGAGGAAAATACCTAGGACCTGTGAGCCGGATCGGGGACAAGGGCGGTGTTGTGATTGATGGGAGAGAGCAGACGAAACTATTATAGTTAAAATACTAGCAAGGTGCCCCTGCGTTGATACGGAGTGTGACATATATGAACATATATAAACTTCTATAGACACTTATTTTGCGAATATGTACGCCCAACATGATATCAGTTCTTCAATACACCGACCTGCATTTATATAGAATTAAATAATCATAAGAAAAATCAAGCTCCTAATTCTCTAGTGCAAAATATCACTTGTAAATTTGTAATCCTTATGTACTCCTCCGTACCATAATATAAGATGTTTTAAATACATGCTACATACAAGATGTATATAGTGATTGTTAGTATGTAAATTCATTCATTTTGGTCTACATATAATCTGTATTAGAACACTCTAGCTCGTAATCCTCTAGTGCAAAATATCACTTGTAATCCTTATGTGCTCTCTCTGTAACATAATATAAGATGTTTATAATATTTAAATACAACCATATGTGTATAAATCCGATCAGGACATTAGTTCTAGGTTTGCTGACATCACCGGTGACATAATCACATTGAAGAGAATAGAAGACCTCATGTACACCGACCTCATATGCACCCCAACCGGTAGTCTACCTCTCCTTAGATCGGCGTTGGTTCCTAGTTACATTGCCTGTTCTGAGCCAAACCTCACCATATATTGTATGTCTTTGTCTCTATCAGTGTGACGTTGCCACTGCATTGCCTCCACTTTATATTGCCGTCGTAAATTTATGGTTGCGAAATCGACTGGGCTTTGTGAAATTTATCTTGAAACTGACGATTTGTGAAGTTGAAACCAGAGAAAAAATACTTCCTCTAGTCAACATTTGATTTTCAAAAACTATCGCTATGTTGAACATGAATCCCTCCATAGCGTACATAAAATTAAAGGCGTGTTTAGTTACCTGTATTGCTTGCATCCATGGATTTCCAGAGTTTGTGTGAGGAGAAACGTGAGCTAAGTCATGTTCTACACCCCATTTTATTGCCTTCATTGTGCTTTACAGACTCTCGAGAAACGCAAGCACCATTTGGTCCCAACGTGTGCCGTGTGCACTGCCACATACTTCGCCTCTAATCTACAGGGTACATTTACCTCAAACCTCTACTTTGAAACAAATTTGTGCATGTGTAATCCCTATGAGGAGTGGCGAGTGGGACACTGGTGAGGCAGAGGAGGTCGCGACAAGAAAGTGTGCTGGCAACGACGAAGTTTGCAGTGGTAGCGAACACACAAAGTACCATGTTTGAACATGTTCACGTGTAAAAATCATTATATGTACAATATAATATCTACTCCTGTGGACAAGGTTAAACACATGCTACGACGGAGTTCATGACAGCGAGCGGTAGCGGTTGAGCAGAGACGACAAGATTGAAGAACACATATGACAAGCTCGTTGTAAACATATGCATACGGGCACAAGATGTACTTGTATATGTCTGACGACACAGATAATTTACAACACGAAAGTAGTGAGAAACAGTGTGATGAATCTACTTGCCAAAAGAAATTTCGAACAGTCAAACGAGTGTGACGAATTTGACAAAATTCATCTAAAAATGGTGCAAACTTCATCCAAATTTTGAGAAGCTCCAGTCGTCAAAATTAAAACCGAGCACGGGACTGTAACCTACTAATCGACGCGCATATATTTCGTGTACATTTTTTCCAATATGAACATCAAATTTGTAAGTTATAGACAAATCACTCATAAGCGACAACAAAGAAAACCAGCTATTGTTTGTCGTTTTCATTACCACACTAGCTAGCTAATGCGTAGCCACTGAATGAAAAATGCAGCTTATCTCACTGAAGATGGGTCCAATGCAATACTTTTACACGGAGCAACCAGTGTGATATTTCCTTGTAGATTAGATATCGGAGGGATTGGTAACTCAGCCGCGACAAAGTAAGAGGAATATTAGCCATCTGCTCAGCGAAGTACGCGGTTCACAAATAAATTGGTGCACCTTAAACTTTCTCTCTATCTGGAATTTTAAATTCTTAATTAATGTGCGATGGGAAATTTAAACATGTATGAAGAAGAGGAATCATCAAAGCCAATCCACAGAAGCCCAGCCCAACAGATCAGTACCCAGTCTGTTAGGGCATCTCCAATGTTTATTTCTTAAGTTGGTCTTAAGATGGGACCCACTGTCAGTGCTATAGCCGAACAGAAATCCTCCAATGCTTAAGACCCGTCACTGGAAATAAGCTGGAGCCCACCTTCCTTTTTTTATTACTTTCCCACTCAACTGCTCACCAAATTAGCCCTTTCATTCGCGTGAGCCATCGTAGCATGCATGAGCAGCGTCAGAGAAGAGTCAGAGAAATCGTTTTTCTATTGCTTGTGGCCGAGCCACAACGGTAAGGGCGACCTCAAGGTTTCTTACGCTAAGACAGACTCACACAATGTATATTTCCAGCTATGGTCGACCACAGAGGCTTAAGACCGAGGCTTATTCCGACATTGGAGACGCCCTTATCCCGCTACCGAACGAGAGGGAGGGTGGCGAAGTAACAGGAGGCCACCGATCCGTCCGAGCCCCGAGCTCGCGTGAGGCCTTCGAACACCTCGTCCCTCGAGCCACCTCCATCTCCCTCCTCCGCCTGCGCCACCCTCCGCCCGATTCCATCCACTCCGCCGCCGATTCAACTCCCCCATCTCACCAGCGCCGCCTCCACTCCTCTGCCCCGCCTGGTTTAGGGTTAGCCCTACAGCCCTACTCCACTCCGCCGCCATGGCTTCCTACTTCCCCACGCCAGATCTGGACTCCCGCTGCTCGTCCGCGCCGTCGACGGCCGCTCCTGGCCGTCACCGGTCACCGGCCACAACGACGACGACGCCCCGCTAAAGGTCCTGTTAAATATGCTCTGCTCTACCCTAGTTTCCTAAAGAAACCTACGTTTCTTGTGTTCTGCACCTGCTCCACATGGTACGTACCTACCTGAGTTGTGCAAATGCTTGTTTCTCTCATGCAGGGAGGAGGACGAGCCAAAGGACCCCCAAGTGTCCGAGGGGGGAACCCAGCAGGGCCACGCCCCCTGCCGAACTAAGTGCTGGGGAGGTGCTCCGGTGCCTGCGGCTCGACTCCGAAACTCTACTCTGACCCGGCCATCGTGCCCATGACTTCTGATTTGGTAGCCACGGTATAATGCCTATGTAGGATTAGGATTGCTCCGATTTAATTGCTAGCAGGTCGCATCATGATCCTAGTTATCACGGCGCTTCTGCTCCGATTTCAGTCTTGTGCAACTTGTTAATCTTGTCTACTTGATCAATTAGTATGTTTTCATGCCCAATGGCATATGCCTAAATCCTCAGTTTTGTTTTGAAGAATCATCCATGTATCTGCAGTGCTAGTGTAATCTATTTCTGCACATTTTATCATAAATTCGAAATAAAAACTGGTCTTGCATTATTACTTGCTATTGTTGTGGCAGAACCCCCATTAGCACATTTTCAAATACCCTAGTACTTGCAGAATTTCCAATCTCTCTGTATTAAAACTGAGATGAACGACTTGTGGTGCAGACGCTGGAGTCGAGGCTGCCTGGACTGAAGCTGAGGTTTTGGTGAGTTTCTGCTTCTCGTCTTCTCTCCTCTACGTGCTCTGTTCTGTGTTAACGTGCTAATTAGGCCATAATGTCTAGGCTTTGGCTGTTTAAGATTATGATTAGTTGTCCAGCATTTTTCCTCTGTTCCAACTGAGAAGAACAGACGCTACACTGGAATTGGTTTCCTATTTAGCAGCAAACATTGGTTTGGCTGAGAAAGCAACAAATTTCCAGTTCCTAAGCGATGTTATTGGGCTGCTAGCTCCTCATATGAAAGTATCATGTTATTACCACTTGGGTGCATCTGT
Organism: Poa pratensis; assembly: GCA_947311845.1. Lineage (NCBI taxonomy): Eukaryota > Viridiplantae > Streptophyta > Magnoliopsida > Poales > Poaceae > Poa > Poa pratensis. Next base: position 11,064,641 of record CAMZMU010000027.1, read on the forward strand.
ATGTATATGCTGTTTTGTCAAGTGATAGATATTACCTCTGTTTTGTATGGTTTTCGTAACCATTAGCATTGGTTAATCACCTCTGTTTTGGGACCTGATCTCTACTTCAAATTTTATTTTACCTCGCAACTTTACTATCGGGTTACCATGTGCTAGTGACAGTCAGGACATGCCGCTGGTGAGTTGGAAGTGGCTTTGTCCGGCTCTAGCCGTGGATGGTCCTCTCCTCCATGTTGACGTGTTCACTTGAGGCTGAACCATGCATGTATGTCCATGTAACGTGTAGTCATTGTGATCATATGCCTTGAAGCATTGAGTATGTGTAGCCTTGGCGTGTGTTTATTGCTGCTACTCCAGAATCCAGATGCAATGTGTCTGTGCTTCGTGTTGATTGCCCAGTGTAGCATCCTATAACCAGAAATCCATGTCTCTGGTTATTTGATTGTTATTTTTAGCCTCAAGTGGACACGTCGGGATTTCTCTACCAAAGGGCTAGAACCCAATTCACAAGAATCCAGATGCAAGGTGTCTCACGAGATGCCCGTAGTCATACTATCCATGCACGTAGAAAATCAAACAATGTATATTGTACGGATAACATATAGTTTAGACGGATCAAACATAGTTCGGATAGACAAACTACACACCGATAGAGAAATATATAAAACAAAATGATAGAACTGACCCGAGCTTAACTGTGGCGCCTTGCCCTTCCCCTTGGCATCTCCGACGGGGCGGTTGCGCCGTTCGAAGATGGCTTAGAGGGAGGAGGAGCTGGAGATGTGGACTTCGCTGCTACGGCGCGCTGCGAGGATCGATCCGGATGACCCGACATCAACGTGTAGCGGTTGGAGGACGGCACCGCAAATCTGTGCGACGCTGGTGTGGACATGCGGCTGCATCGGCCCTGGCTAGCCGCCGTTGCCGTCCTTGAGCGACCGCTCGATGGCGATGCGGATGGCCATCTCCTCGTCGTCGTAGATGGGGAGCTGGATCCCGCCGGAGCCTCCGCATCCGAAACCTCCTCCGAGAGGGCATCGCAGTCGACGTCGTCGTCTCCGGAATAAGCGTGTTAGAGTGTTTTTGTAATAAACATTGATGTTTCATAAAAAATGGGTAGAGTGCACCCACACAAGAATTCTTTTTTGGATGAATTGTTAGTTTTCTATAAATTTTAAGCATTTACGAATTTTATCCATAAATTGGAGCTTTGACATTTCGGGGCCGACATGTCAGTTTTTGCTATCAGTTGGTTAATTTGCTGATTAGATAGACCAATAATAATAACTGGTTAAACGTGCAAAAAAGACGTCTAGCCGGTAATTTGTGCAAAACAAACAAGGATGAAAACCTAATCGAACTCAAATAGAATAAACGCTAGCTTTGGGTGCATACTTTTTTTTGGGATAGGGGTGCATACATGCACGCGGTGTAACGATGCATGTTGTCTATGGATGCATAGGCTACGGTCCGGTAGACTCACTATTTGCCTACACTTTGACTGTTGGCCTATCTAGGCAAATAAAAAGAACAGTGCGTGAATCCAGCCCCCAAGAAATTACTTTTACAGATATGACTACTGTCTGTCCATGTTAACTTAGCCATTTTATGTAAGTCAATAGAGGCTGCTTTGCATTAATCAAAATTATGAAGTGACATATGAACCAGAAAGATTTATATCAACTGGAACATGGAGCTTCTTAATATGCCGCTGCTATTTCCCAGCGAAGAATTTATATGCAGTTAGCTGCCAATGTTTTGGGTACAATGAACGGCAAGTGGGTGAACAACCCATCACTGAGTCCCATGCATGATTGATGAGTGTATGAGTCTCCAAGTTACAGCAACCGACCAAGCAAAGCCATGCAGCTCGATAAAGTTACAATCTGCAACATTCATTTTTCCTCAATATTCAGTGTTATCTCAATGAATGTATGCATGATTGATGAGTGTATGAGTCTCCAAGTTACAGCAACCGACCAAGCAAAGACATGCAACTCGATAAAGTTACAATCTGCAACATTCAGTGTTCCTCAATATTCAGTGTTATCTCAATGAATGTATGAATGGCATGGCATGGCATGTAGGCCTCCGCCTTCGACCGACGGGGATGATGGATATGATTCGACTTGCCACTAATCCGGGATTGAGAATATTCCACCAATGGTGTACCAGCAGATGTGTTAACCTCTTCTTTTGACCCAACAGTACTTCATGGGGCTACAAGTAAATAAGATAAAGGTATTAATAACTTTAGCACCATTATCAACATAGAAACTGACATTAATTACCACTTGACACTTCGAGATATCCGCCCCCAAGTGGTCTTCAATGAGTCTTAGCAAGTAAATAAAAACACCGCCATGATTCCCCATGTGGTCTCTAGGACGTTTTCTGTCAAAGCAGTGGAAGTTAATTGACTACTCATATCAAGCTATTACTTAAACTCAAGAGTAGACTAATTGAAATATAGGAAGTTGTTGTGTTGACTCACATTTCGACTGCAGACTCATCTGGAAACTTCATAGGAAAAGCAGTGTTATCCTTTAAATTGAGTAGCAAAGTTGGTGTCTGTTTCCTTTTGTTCGTTAGTTTGCCCTCTGTATATTCTAACTGCAATCTCACTAGGGAGCTTTGTAACTTACCAACCTGTTAATTCAGATACATATGACATTGATGCTTGTTGTTATCTTTGATTTGTGCAAGCAAATTACCATTTCGAAATTAACTAGCTAGAAATTAATTGAATCTTTAAGATAAGTGCACCAACCACATTTTTTATGACATTTCCATGTATATTTTCCCGTTCCAAGGCATTGACTGTTGGGCAGAAGATATGTAACATCTCAGCTTTAGCATGTAGATACATGATGCATAAAACCTAGTGACCATTATTATTCAGCAAAATGTGAATCTGCAAAAAAAATTTAGTTAACTGAGTGGATCATTTTCACTGGAAATGAAATCATTTGCTCAGGCCAGCATTTACCCTCTCGAGAAGTCCTAAATTTGCTTGTTTACTAAGATACTCATCAATGAACTCTGGTCTAAAATTGTCATCAAGAATCTTCACCTATTTTGGTGTCAAAAGTAAAAATCAGCTAGTCTTTGTTGGCACATCAAATGGTTATAAAAGAAAGTGTGCATACCACAGTCGGCCGATCGATGATCAAGCTGGTTTGTGGCTTCTCCTGCCTTTTCCAGTCTGTGATCATGGCCTTAACGCACACATCCACAAATTCCTTGGTTTCTTCTAGTTCTTTCAATGAATTTACAAACTGTTCTGCAGTTACAAAAGTACCATCAATTGTAACCTTGGATTGCCATTAGTTTCTCCTTTCAGCACATGCTTCTCATATGATTGTTCATAGTCAGTCAGAAAACTTGCAGAGTCTTTCTTTATAGTATAGCAGAAAAAATTCTGATTTCTGACACGGGCAACATAAAAACAACCCTAAATCTTGAGCCCCCTTTTACAGGTAAAGTCCCGGGTGATGTGACTGCTCCTGTAAATGGCAGGAGTATCATGTTAGCTATTGGACATTCACATATAGACGAGAGAAGCTTGCTGGTAAAAAATATTAGATGGAAGCCATTGTACCATTTAAGTTTGAGGAGGGGGTGGAGGCAAGATCAGCATGGTGAGAAGTATTAGCTTCATACGACCGCATGTGGTGTTGCATCGCGTTCTTTCTCTTGTGCCTGCATATCGGATGCATCACCCGAAGGGGGAGATGCCCCTCATATGTCATCACCTTGTGAACCATTACCGCGTGCATTGCTTCGGGCACCTTCTTCCTCTGCATGCATAGATAAGTCTACATGGTGAGATGCACCATAGTGTTCTGTTTTCCTATTACAAATTACACTACATGGTGAGCCAGAATTATAACGCATGTGAGGCTAAGTTCTTTTAAACAATTGCTGCTATGCTGGTCCTAAAGTCATATAAGCAAGATCGGCTTGGTGAGAAATATTATCTCTATCCGTTGTACAAAGAGAACCATCTTCACCTGAGGTCTGCACTGGAGCTGAATTGCCTCCAGCTATGCCACGACAATTTTTCAAGATAGTAGTCCTCATTATCTCAGTACTAGATCCTCTAATGTCTAATATTGTTTTTATTTTTTGAATATCAACACCGCCGGATCTTGAGAGACCAAGTGAGTCTACTCGGCTGAATATTTAGGTTTGAAATATTTTGTTAATAACTTAGCCTCACATGCGTTATAAATCTGGCTCACCATGTAGTTTAATTTGTAATAGGAAAACAGAACACTATGGTGCATCTCACCATGTAGACTTATCTATGCGTGCAGAGGAAGAAGGTCAATGCACGTGGTAATGGTTCACAAGGTGATGACATATGAGGGGCATCCGATATGTAGGCACAAGAGGAAGAACGCGATGCAACACCACATGCGTTGTATGAAGCTAATACTTCTGACCGTGCTGATCTTGCCTCCTCCCCCTCCTCAAACTCAAATGCGTCGTATGAAGCTAATACTTCTCACCATGCTGATCTTGCAACACCACATGCGTCGTATGAAGATTTAGGGTTGTTTTTTCTGTTGCCCGTGTCAGAAATCAGATTTTTTTCTGCTATACTATAAAGAAAGACTGCACGTTTTTTGACTGATTATGAACAATCATATGAGAAGCATGTGCTGAAAGTAGAAACTAATGGCAATACAAGGTTACAATTGATGGTACTTTTGTAACTGCAGAACAGTTTGTAAATTCATTGAAAGAAGGAGGAGAAGAAACCAAGGAATTTGTGGATGTGTGCGTTAAGGCCATGATCACAGACTGGGAAGGCAGGAGAAGTCAGAAACCAGCTTGATCATCGATCGGCCGACTCTAGTATGCACACTTTCTTTTATAACCATTTGATGTGCCAACAAAGACTAGCTGATTTTTCCTTTTGACACCAAAATAGGTGAAGATTCTAGATGACAATTTTAGACCAAAGTTCATTGATAAGTATCTTAGTAAACAAGCAAATTTAGGACTTCTCAAAAGGGTAAATGCTGGCCTGAGCAAATGATTTCATTTCCAGTGAAAATGATCCACTCAGTTAACTGAAATTTCTTTTCCAGATTCACATTTTGCTGAATAATGATGGTCACTGGGTTTTATGCATCATGTCTCTGCATGCTAAAGCTGAGATGTTACATATCTTCTGCCCAACAGTCAATGCCTTGGAACGGGAAAATATACATGGAAATGTCATAAAAAATGTGGTTTGTGCACTTATCTTAAAGATTCAATTAATTTCTAGCCAGCTAATTTCGAAATGGTCATTTGCTTGCACAAATCAAAGATAGCAGCAAGCATCAATGTCATATGTATCTGAATTAACAGGTTGGTAAGTTACGAAGCTCCCTGGTGAGATTGCAGTTAGAATATACTGAGGGCAAATTGACGAATAAAAGGAAGCAGACACCAACTTTGCTGCTCAATTTAAAGGATAACACTGCTTTTCCTATGAAGTTTCCTGATGAGTCTGCAGTCGAAATGTGAGTCGACAGAACAACTTTCTATATTTTAAGTAGTCTACTCTTGAGTTTACAGAATAGCTTCATATCACTAGCCAATTAACTTCCACTGCTTTGACAGAAAACATCCTGGAGACCACATGGGGAATCATGACGATGTTTTTATTTACTTGCTAAGACTCATTGAAGACCACTTGGGGGCGGATATCTCGAAGTGTCAAGTGGTAATTAATGTCAGTTTCCATGTTGATAATGGTGCTAAAGTTTTTAATAAGTTTATCTTATTTACTTGTAGCCCCATGAAGTACTGTTGGGTCAAAAGAAGAGGCTAACACATCTGCTGGTACACCATTGGTGGAATATTCTCAATCCCGGATTGGTGGTAAGTCGAATCATATCCATCATCCCCGTCGGTCGAAGGCGGAGGCCTACATGCCATGTCATGTCATTCATTCATTGAGATAACACTGAATATTGAGGGACTGGAGAGGAATTGAGTTAATGCTTTCCATTAACTGTATTTTTTTAGGAGGAACCGGAGAAGTGTCGGGGGGACTGAAAAAACATCACATGAGGGATAAAAAAGAAAGAACTCGAAATGTAGGTCGAATTGTATCCATCATCCGTGAAAGTTGAACACTGAATGTTGCAGATTGTAACTTTATCGAGCTGCATGGCTTTGCTTGGTTGGTTGCTGTAACTTGGAGACTCATACACTCCTCAATCATGCATGGGACTCAGTGATGGGTTGTTCACCCACTTGTCGTTCATTGTACCCAAAACATTGGCAGCTAACTGCATATAAATTCTTCGCTGGGAAATAGCAGCGGCATATTAAGGAGCTCCAAGTTCCAGTTGATATAAATCTTTCTGGTTCATGTGTCACTTCGTAATTTTGATTAGTGCAAAGCAGCCTATGGTGATTGACTTACATAAAATAGCTAAGTTAACATGGACAGTCAGTAGTCACATCTATAAAAGTAATTTGTTGAGGGTTGGATTCACGCACTGTTCTTTTTATTTGCCTAGATAGGCCAACAGTCAAAGTCTAGGCAAATAGTGAGTCTACCGGAGCGCATCCTATGGATCCATAGACGACATGCACCGTTACACCGCTTGCATGTATGCATCCCTATCCCAAAAAAAATGTATGCACCCTTAGCTAGCATTTATTCTATTTGAGTTCGATTAGGTTTTCATCCTTGTTTGTTTTGCACAAATTACCGATTAGGTTTTCATCCTTGTTTGTTTTGCACAAATTACCGACTAGTCGTCTTTTTTGCACGTTTAACCAGTTATTATTATTGGTGTATCTAATCAGCAAATTAACCAACTGACAGCAAAAACTGACATGTCGGCTCCGAATGTCAAAGATCCAATTTATGGATAAAATTCGTAAATGCTTAAAATTTATAGAAAACTAACAATTCATCCAAAAAAAGAATTCTTGTGTTGGTGCACTCTACCCATTTTTTATGAAACATCAATGTTTATTACAAAAACACTTAGTTATTTTGTAAACAAATAATTCTGACACGCTTATTCCGGAGACGACGACGTCGACTGGGATGCCCTCTCGGAGGAGGTTTCGGATGCGGAGGCTCTGGCGGGATCCAGCTCCCCCATCTACGACGACGAGGAGATGGCCATCCACATCGCCATCGAGCGGTCCCTCAAGGACGGCAACGAAGGCTAGCCAGGGCCGATGTAGCCGCATGTCCACACCAGCATCGCCAAGATTTGCGGTGCCGTCCTCCAACCGCTACACGTCGATGCCGGGTCATCCGGACGGCGCGACCGCCCCATCTTCGAACGGCGCGACCTATACAAGCTCAGCAACAACGTCCGACTAGGACCACCTACAGGATGTTGGAAGCAACAAGACCAGAACACGATTGCACGGCGGCCAGCACGGCAGCCAAGGGCATCGGTGCTAGCTCGACCGCTATGGACCACGCCGGGAACTGAGCGTGGCCGGCGACCCGGCTGTACTTCACGAACAGGTCGTGCCGGCCGGGATTTGGGGGAACCCACTGCAGAGGAGCCACCAACGGCGGCGCCAGCAGGCCAGGCGCAGCCGGTGAGGGCAAAACGAGCGCCGCATCCTGCAGCGGCAGCGGCAATAGGCCATGTCTCGGGGAAGATTGCTCCGGCACGCGACCCCTCATCAGTAATGCCGTACCACGAACGAAAAACCCCAGCCTACTGTGTGTCATACTACTGTGGTGGCATTGCGCCTTTTGTTTTATTCTGATGGATGCGAGATGAAGGCAACAAACTGTAGTTGCAAATTCGAGTGTTCTGCTACTGTTTTCTTGTCCGTTCTGCATCATTTTGTTATAATTAGGTGGATGCTATGACCTTTTTTTTCGTTTGACAAATTGCTTCAGCAATCCTTAATTTGTGAGAAACTGATGAATGCAGGTGTGAGGTGGATTAAAGAAAATTAGACATGGTCCTATGGTTTCGGTGACTGCGGAGGCTTGTCCCCTGGACCGGCCACTCTGTCCTCCCGATTCTGCCACTTGGTAGTGGCCCTTGATGACCACCACAGCCTTGATTCCCCTTCTGCGTCTTGCTACTGCGTCTTGCTAGTTGTCTAGAGCGTTTCTTGTCTAGAAAGTTTGCATTTTTTTAATAATGTAGCGGTATTGTAGCGATTGGCAAAGGTTATCAATTTTTTTCCCTTGATAAGGGTCATGTTCTCCTCATGAACTGTACTGTGCCTAGTATGCAAATTCCGAAAAATGTAGCATATCGATCTCTTTCCAGACTGATTGTTTGCTCTCTTCTGTTTTGGCACAGTAATTTCTATGGGTATCTTTTCAGAAACTAACTTCATTGGGTTTCTTTACGACAACTATTTAGGGCAGTGTGGATGACTGGATGATCTCCTTTCTAGTAGTAATGCAATTTATATTTTTATTCCATTTCCTTGTTACTTGCATAAAGATATAAATGGTAATAATTTCGTCTGTATGGCTCTATATCACTTCTCTTGGGTCATAATGAATATGTATTGTCGATCTTACTGTTTGCCTACAGAGAGTAATTAGTATCTATCTTAAGCATTGTGATTTATACTACTGTGATGTCATGTGTGCCTCTTTATTTTTTGATGGATGACAGTTCAAGGCAGCAAATTATAATTGTAAACTCAAAGTGTGTTGTTTTGTTAGTTCTGCATCATTTTGTTCTTATTGGGTGGATGCTATGACCTTTTTGTTTGTTTGTTTGACAAATTTGTCTCAGCAATGCTTAATTTATGAGAAAATGATGAATGCAGGTTGATAAAGAAAATGCAGACCTGGTCCTATGGTTTCGACAACCATGGTCCCGGTCCCCGGATCTGTCCGTCCTCCCGATTCTGCCACTTGATAGTGGCTTCTGCTGGCCACCACAGCCTCACCTTTCGCCACCACATCCTCGATTCCCCAAGCTAATATTCTTCCTCCACGACCTGCTGCTCCCGGCTACCACTCTGACCTGCTGCTGGGCTGACCATGGACTGCCAGCTTCGTGCGGGTGGTAGGCTTGGCTGCCCCCTGCTGTCACTACCTCTTTGGCACCCACCGCCGTGCCGCAACTGCGGTGGTGAGCTAGGCCTCGGCTACAACTCTCTGGTGAGGTACTCTCTGTTCTCTTTGTGCTATTTGATAAAAGGCTCGATACGATGGCCATCTAGGCGTGGCGGTACTGCTCCGGTCATTGAGCCGCTAACCTACAGGTTTAGGCTTAGCGGTGGATTTGGTCCTGCCAGTGAAAAGTGTTGTTGTACCTCATCTTTTCTGATGTTTAGTAGTAGAGATTGTTTGCTTGTCCATGCATTTAGCATTTTTAGTTTTTTGGAGGGATCTTCTCTAGAAAGTTCACATCTTTCGATGCGGCAAGAGATAACAATTTTAGGATAATGGATTCTATTCATGTAACCATATAAACAATTTTTCTTAGTTTATATACTTCGTAATTTCTATAATCATGAGTAAAAACCTACAGTTAATGAAAAAAACAGCTTAATATCTCTTGAAATTTATAGATTTCAGATGCATCGAGTTGCATCCATCTTACATATATGCAAAACATATGATTCAAGATTAACGATGTCATATAACTTTTGACCTCTTGCATGTTGCGCCATAGCTGCTTTTTTCCCGTCATGTAACAGTAGGATCTACTAGGTGCACGATGACTTTCTGCCGTCCATTGCATACGCACAGCAAGGTGCTAATATGTGTAATTTTGTGATAAAGTGATCTCCATATTCTGTGGCAAGTGGTGGCACAATAATAAAAATATGCTTAAGTAGGATCCTGCAAAAAACGATATGTTAAACAGTGGCCCACTCATTCTCCCGGTGTAATAAAAAGAAGTGTATGTTAGTGTGATAGTTATGTGCCTAATAAGATGTAACGAATGGCCAATGAAAGCACCTTTATGTTTAGATTTTAAATGATTGTTGTCAAATTTCTTGTGATGCACATGTAGAGTATGTAATTGCCACCATTTTCTGTTTCTTAGGGATCTATTTCCTGATTGCTGCCAGATGACCATTTGGTTTATTTATTCTCTGTGGATGGGTATGTTTCATATTGCAGGAAGTCATCAAGATTAAATGGGTGTCCAGAACTCTAGATGCCATGTGCATGATAAAATACCCATGTGAAAAGCTGGCTACCACTCTGACCTACAAGTTCTGTCTAGGAGAGTTCTGTTTAGGAGAGGGGACGCTCCTAAACAGAACTTGTAGTCTCTTTTTAATACAGAGAGATTTTATTCATAAGAATTCAGTAAAATGATATTGCCGATGAAGACGCTCCCATTGAGAGGAGAACTTCATCACCGCCGCATGGATTTGGTCGATTTGGTGATGCGATGGCAATCGAGGCATGGCTGTACTGTTCTCCGACCATTGAGCCAGTAACCTACATGTTCAGGCTTATTGGTGGATTTGGTGATGCCACTGACAAGTGCTGTTTACGTCATCTTTTGTGATGTTTAGCAGTAGGGTTTGTTTTCTTGTCCATGCATTGATCATTTGTAGTTCCTTCGAGGGTTCTTGTCTAGAAAGTTTGCCTTTTTTTCAGCGCAGCGGGAATCTAGTGATTGGCGAAAGATATCAAGGTCGGGAAATGGAATTTATTCATTTAACCATAAAAATGGTTATAGTTAACTAGCTCTAGCGATGATTCTGGCACACTTGGGCACATGGTACTATCAAATATATGGTGATTCAAGTAGAGTAATAGCTCGGCTCCTAATCCGATGTTGTAGCATGGGTATGTGTTCATGTGGTGTTTATTTAAACCCGATAAGGATGCATATTTGTTTTGGAATTGAATTTCACAATGCATGTGTAGTGCAATAGTGAAGTTGACGAAAACATGTGCTTTACTAACATTGAGATGTTGTATATGCTTGGCGTTAAATACTATGAATTTTTTCTTTGTGTAAGCGGAGCTGGAATGCAATCTACCCAGTCTTCTGTAGCATACTTGTATAATCCATGCAGTTAATTCTAGTGAGGTCAGTTGTTGATGCTAGTGTTGCAGTAGCTGTCAACACTTATGACCATAATTGTGATTGTGCTATTTTGATTGTTTTATTTTAAAAGATGTAGACTCTGATGGTGCTTGAAGGCTTCCATTTTATTTGATCAGACGACTTAGTAGTCATTTTTGTTTTGGTATTCAATAAGGTTTGCAATCAATGCTATTCACTTATTGCATTGGACAAGTAAAGTAGCTACACAAGCATTTATTTTATCTCATGGAAGCAGTGCATATCCAGTTCTAGCAGTCTGTATGTATGCATCGTTTAGTTCTTTTTTCTGTAATATAGATGCGGCAGTGTTAATGTCAAGTGTTGTGCCGTGAGAATTGGGAGTTTTTATTTTATTTTGGTGCTGGTATCTAACTCAAATAGGTTAGCTTCACCCGGTGAATGCTATTTGCAGCAATCATAGGCTCTGTAAAGTGATAAACCCAACCACAATTTTATTACTGGTATCGCTATGGGTGAAAACCGTATTGTCTGGTTGATTAGCATCTGGCTTACAATCGTCCCCACAACCCCATCTCACATGCACCTTAATCCGATGTTTGTGTTAAGCTGTTAATTGTATTATTGTCGTTATATTTTTTTGTAGAGCTTATCTGCATTACATCGCAATCTGAAAGTCTGTTCTTTTTTGAGCAGCCGGAGGAGTGGATGGGTCGGACAAATCGGTGCGCAAGTTACAGAGCATTACATCGCCGGTAAGAGCACCTTCTTCCGCTCCGTCACTGCCATCGTCATCGAGGTCCGGTTCCTCTTGTTTGGGACCTAATTTGACCTAGGATCTAGTTTACCCAGCGCAGCCATCATGTTGGTTTTGGTTACAAGAAAACATAATTTACCTGTTTATGTATGGGCATATAGGCGATTCTTTGAAGTTTTATCTTAATACTGTTTCAGAGATGGCTTATAGATTGGATCTATTGCACTCTGCTACAAATAAATCCTTAATGTCATGCAAAATTTATTTGCTGAGCCTAGTTATGTTACCTGCAGGTGTTCATTTTTGACGAGGAATTCACTGCTCAGGTTGCTGGCTCCTTTCCTGCTATACGTGGCAGTTTCCGTGACGACGCGGGAGGCCCTGGTGAAGGAGCAAGACCTGGTCTCTGTCGCCAGCGCCACCGGGAAGGTCGGCTCCCTGCTTGGTATCTTGCTCATGACCGACATTTAGCCATTCCATCTATGCTGCATTGACCTGAAATGCAATGTGCAGGGAGCTCATCAAGCTTGGTTTCTGTGTCTGCACCGCCATCCGGGCATGCAGAGGGCGGCTTCCATGGCATGTAATTGCTGGAGGTAGGCGATGGGTGCAGCGTTGGTGGTCTGAGGCAGGGATAGTAATTTTTTCTATCTCCATCCTATGTCCTTGATTTGGAGTGTTCCTGTCAAGAAAGTCTGCATTTTTACAGTGCAACAGGCTTCTAGTGATTGGCAAGATTATATTATGTTCAGGCTCATGGATTCCATGGTTTCTTATCTCCATTAAGCATGAGCTGTTTTTAGACATGAACTTGTGGTTGTATGATGTAGTAGCGATTGCTGTTGTGAGTGACACTAGTTGGGCCTTTCATGACGTACTTTCTTTAGTGCTTAGGATTAACTCTTGACTTGAGTATACTAGTGATTCTTATGTTCGAGCTCATGGATTTCATGATTTCTTATCTCCGATTAAGCATGAGCTGTTTTTAGAAATGAACTTCCGGTTGTATGATGTAGTTATTGTTGTTGTGAGTGGCACTAGTTGGGCTTATTACATGAGCTACTGGCTTTAGTGGTTATGATTAACTCTTGACTTGATCTTGTTGAGTATATACACTAGCTGTATTTGATCTGTGGTTGCTGGTTCCTGGTATGATCATATTTATCTTTTTTCTTGGATTTGTACCTCTGACCATGTTCCATTGCATTGCAGGCCGAGGTACTCGAGGGAGCGATGTTCGGAGAGACTTGCCGTGCTAGGCGTTGATGCTCAGGTCGAGCGTAGGGCGGAAGGTGAGGTTGCTGAAATTATCAATTTGGAATCACAGGTCACAAAATTTGAGATCACTTCCACAGCCCCTCATGTTTGCATGCCTTTAGCTTTAAAAAATTCGTAACTCATAAGATTTCACAACTTGACTCTTACAAATCATATTCGATTCGTGCCCAACACTTATTCGATGCCCCTTGTTTTTCATACATGCTTGTAGTTGTATGTACATGTCCTGATCAAGGACAACCAAAACAAATGATTATTTTGGCTTTTGCTTTTTCGGTACTTCTACAACCGAATCTCTGATTGTTGTGTATGGACCATTGTATTTCAACCTGTGCTCTTGAATAATATATTTCCCGAGGTAACACTGTAAATTTGTGTCCATGTCAAAAGCTAGATCTGCAACGGTGTTCCAGATAATTACCTCCCATGTAGGTGCACAGGTATGACACTGTTCTCACATGTGCCTATCATGTTCAGAATTTTTTGTAATAAAATAACAGTGCATTTACTCTCATCTGTGACCTAGTTCTTGGATGGATCCACGTGCAACTTAGTTCTAATACAGCCAAAATAGCAGTAAGATTTTTGGACCTGATTTAGTAATTTGGTATTGCCCTTCAAGTGTGTTTTGGGGGTAAATGCGCAATTGAAATCTGCTTTTATTTGTAGTTTATGCTTTACTCTGTTTGCAGTGCTGTCCAACCTGTAAGTTGTCGTCTTGCTGTTCGGCTGGCGGCTGTCCTGGTCACCGCTTACCAAACAGAAATGAATGGGTAAACACGCTTCTTAATTAGCTAGCTTGCTGGTGGTACAAGAAGATATGTATTTTCTGTTTGGTCATCTTGTTAAAGTTAGCTTCCGAGAGTAAGTTGTCGTGTAATCAAACATGTATTTTCTGTTTAGACTTGGGAGTGATTCCAGACCAGATGATCTACTTGAACCAGTAGTGACATTCATTGCGGAACATTGATTGTCCACTTTTAAAATAAATAACAGAGCATCTCTAGAACCGTCCATAACTGAAACTTCTACTTTCATGAAGTATATTATGTTTGTCAAACTGATTTGAGACGATCGAATTTGGGCTACATTCGTGCATAAATAGACACTGTAACAACGATTGTATTTCTGTAAGTTCGCACAGTAAATTGATATGATGGTTTTTGTCAACACAATAGTATTTCTCCACGTTCAAAGAAGTAATGGTTCATGAACAATTAATTCCATTTATCTTTGTCTCATTGCAGCTTCAACCCGCTAAATGCTTTCATTTGGTTTGAACTCTTTGGAGAACCAGCAAATCAAGATGCTGACCGTCGTGGCATTGTAAAAGTACACTCCATATTTATTTCTTTTCATTCTCATTATTAGAAAGCAATTGCCCTATCTTGACATCACCGTTTCTTCACAGGTAATTCAGGCTTGGTATGTCCTGGGAAGGCTAGGAGCCTTCAACTCATCAAATTTACAGGTTGGGCTTGTCTTGTTTTGAAAAGCTACAATAATTGCATAATGTGTTACTTTCATCCCCAATTGGGTCCCTCCACTCATGAAACCAAATGGTTAGCGGGTAGCCTTAAACTGGATTCCGTGGAATTTGTTACTAACCTCCGATCCGAAAAAACGTTCGGACAGAACGTACTGCCGTAGTACACTTTTTGTGTACAGCTTGCGAATGTTATTTCGGATCGGAGGGAGTATCCTTAACTGAAATCTATCGTAGCAGGAAACCTTTTAGTATCCTTAACCGAGATTAGTCCTGTCTTGCTGCCTCCTACTCCTTGATAGCTAATTTTGTAAGCTGCTGGGTGACTGAGGTGGATGTAAACGCCACATGTAGTCGTGTCCTTTTAACTCTTCTGGTATCTTTGTCAGCGAAGTGCAAGTTTTACTGGCCGAAATTAATGATTTTTCAGTGATCCATGTTGGTTTATAGAGGGCTTGCTTTTTGCCATGCTCTCAAGGTTTGAAGATTAACTCAAAACATATAAGCGAGAATATTTAGTTTTGTTACCTTTGGGAGTACTAATAATCTAACCTGATCTGGTCCTGTCCTGAAGCAAGTGAGAGTGCATGATGCTCGGCATATGTTATTCTTGGCCGACCTCAGCTCTGAGTGTTCATTTTTATACAGTTAACTGTTTAGCGCTCTGGCCGGTGGTCTTTTAGATTTGGGATTTGCACACAGTTGTATGGCCGTTCCATTTGATAAGCTCTGAAATACCTTGAACTATTCTGGAATTTTCTCAACGGAAGTGCAAGTTTTCTGTAGAATGCATGAGTGAGCTATATGTGTTTTCCTGACTTAAAAGCCTTTGGCTGGAGCCTAGCCAGTGTTGTTTCCGAGAGTTGTTTGTGGTTGTTGCAAGTTCAGTTGTTAGTGAGAGGGGGAGTGGTCGCAGGTTTGATGAGTGAATTCTTTTTTTCCGTGTTAATTTGAAATGATCATGTTGCTGAGATGCTTTAGTTCATCATTTTTTGTGTTGATAATTTGGGTCCAATAAACTGTGGTTTTTCTTGTAGGCAGGTCGAGATGGAGGAGGGGTGTCGTCCTACTTCCAGCCATTATCTTTGTTGATTCATTGGATGACGTCTTGGTGAAGAAGTTAGGCCCTGATGGCTGCCGTTCAGGGCTTCGACTTTTCATGGCTTTGTGAGAAGCCTGGCGTGGCTTCGGCAGCGCAGCGTTTCATTCCGTTCCAGCTCCGGCGGTGCTTGTGCAGGTAAGCAGGCCGTGGCCTCCCGTGCCTCGCACGTGATGGTAGGCTCGGCTGCTGCCTCGGCTTTGACTACCTCCTCAGCTGCCGTACGATGGCGAGCTGCTGTCGGAGTACACTGGAGCTGTTGTTTTCTGTAGCAACTTGTACCGGGCTAGGCTTTGGCGCATCTGTCTCTCTCTGAAGCTGTTGTTTTTTGTAGCAACTCAAGTGAAGATTGTATGTATTGCTTTTATTTGGAGTCTGGTCTGGAGTATATACGATCAGTTTAGAAGGTTGTACAACGAATGTGCTCTCACCTTTTACCTATCTGTATGTATGGCACGGAGATGCTGCTGCTGTTATCTGGCCATGTATTTTCCTAGACAAATATAGAGGAGTACTACTCTTTTTATTTTTTGACATCGAAAGCATCAGCTTTTTTAAGGCACAAGGTTTGGCAAATTGCCCATTACAATCACAGCGATGTTTGCTGGGACATCAGTTTCCCACAGTCATCATGCCAGGGTCAGGTGAAACGCCTATCTTAGCTAGAGCATGGGGACTTTGTTTACATCTCGTTTACACGCACTGATAGAACATTTAGAGAACCAACTACGGCATTGGGTCTTCAAATCGTCCATGATCACAGATACAGTATAAAGTAGTAATGTAGACGGTGCAATCACATAATGTTTTTGTAAAGCCTCTTTAAATTTGCTTGATAAATTAATATAGACTAATATCCAACATGCAGAAAACTAATCTATACTACTATTAAAAGAGCAAACATTACCGAATACATTAAATCATATGCCAACGGATTAGATTGTTCCGTCCGTGTTCAGCACCTCAACACATCCCCCGAAACGTTGTTTTTGTCAGTGCCGACGCAGAGCTCCTCCACGTGCGTGTGCATTGCCCGCGTGCTGGTGCACGGATCAAGTGGAGAAGCGGAGAAGGTAGCTTCTCCTGCCGATATCAGCCTCCTGGTCGTGGCCCTCGCCAACACCTCGATGCCCAGGAACGTGGCTGGCCAGCTTCTGGATCGAAGCCGCGTTCCGTGACCCGGGGTCGATCGGGAACGAAACTGGATCGAGTTCCCCGACGCCGGGGATGCAGGGCGGAAGAGGCCATCCCGGCGACAGGCATGGTCAGGATTTCGGGGTCGCCGATGTCGATCTAGCCATCTGGGGATAGGGCGCTGAATCAGTTTGTTTGGTGCTGCTTATGTTCACTTCGAAGATGCAGCAGATCTTACTCCCCGTCGCGCCGCCTCGCGCCTCCGCTAGTGTTTGCGTCGTCTACGCGTGGCCTGGCGCCGACCGCCTCCCACCGGCTCCCTGAGCCGTGCAGAGGGTAAATAGCTCCTATGCGACGTCTTTCCCACCATATTGATGCACAGCGACGTCGTTGGTTGGAATAGCTCAGACGCGACATCGCTTTGCGCACAAATAGCTCTGCTGCAACATTGCTCTTAATCGCAGTCAGTTAGGATTAAGGAGAGCCATGTGGGACCCACAATTGTCCACGTCAGCAGCGACGACCTTTACATCTCTTCCCCTGCGCGCGCATTCTTTGCTTCTGCTTCTTCTTCTCTGGCGACGGCGACACCAGCGAGGCAAAACATAAATAAATGCAGATAAAATAAACAAGCGGCCGCATATAGTAGATAAACTAAAATTTTAAACTGAATTACATTACACACGGATTAGTTCAGTTCGTAGGCTCATCGGATCAAAAGCCACACGGAGATAAACTAAAAATACAATGGGGATGTCGAACCGCTGCTCCTACCCCTAGCTACGACCCAAAATTGGGCTCACACCGGAGCCCCGGGGGTGCGGCGGCGACGAGGCGGCGGCGCCGCCCAGTCGGAGCTGATGTCGAAGATGGGGTGGAGGGAAGCTTCGACACCCTGCTGGAAGCGGAGTTCGTCAGCTCCTCTTCCATCTCACAGCGCGCGTCGAGCTGCTGCTGGCCCTCCTTGCTGCGCTCCAGCACCTCGGCGGTGATCCAGTCGAGGTGGTCGTCGTCGACGAAGTCACCGGGTAGGAGGCCGGCGCGCCCGACGCGCTGTGCGAGCTCCTGCTACTCCTCCACCTCCCTCTTGGGCGGCGGCAGCGGTGCCCGTGCGATGGAGGAGCTCCCCGCGCCGGAGCGGCTGCCGCCTCGAGCCGCGGCTGCCATCTCCATCCGGCGGTCGTACTCCTCCACGGCGCGCCGGGCGTACGCGCGCAGCGCCGCGAGCCCGTAGTTCACGTAGTTGCGGGCGCCGCGCTTCCGACGGTGGAACCCGAGCAGCGCGAACGGGGTCAGCGGGGGGCCGCCGCTTCCGCCCCTTCCGCTCCGCGTCGGAGCGGTTCCTGCCACCGGAATGGCCACCGCGGCCCGTGATGGCGTGTACACACATGTTTGTTGGGAGACCCAAGAGGAAGGTATGATGTAGTGCAGCAGCAGTTTTCCCTTGAAATATGATCAAGGTTTATCGAATTAGGAGGACACGGAGGTTTTTCAGAAGGTGACAGCAGCAGCAGAGTGTGACACGTCGCAACACTAGGGACTCTGGTGGCTGACGTGGAGCCTGCACACAACACAAGCAAACTACTTTGCCCAACGAAATAGAGAGGTTGTCAATCTCTTCGACTTGCTGAAACAAATGATTAGACGTATGGTGTGGAAAACAAAAGAGATTGCAGAAAGTAACAAGGAACATATGATTGCAGTAGGTGTTTTATCGGTATGAGGAAATTGGACCGGGGTCCACAGTTCACTAGTGGTGTCTCTCCATAAAAGATAACTAACATGCTGGGTAAACAAATTACAGCTGGGAAATTGACAAATAGAGTGCGCATGACAATGCAATATATGACAAGATATTCATTATGAGATTTAATTGGGCATTACAACAAAGTACACAGACTTGCTATCCAGCTCATCTATGCCTAAATAATCCACCTTCCGGTCAGCATCCGCATCACTTCCAGTATTAAGTTGCAAACAGCAGATTATTGCATGAAGTAAAGTGTGTAATGTAAACAATGTAAATGACACGTAGACAATGCATCATTGTTTATCCCTAGTGGCAACAGCACATCCACAACCTTAGTCGTTTCTGTTAACTCGAGCCTAGATTTCTGGAGGCATGAACCCACTATCTAGCATAAATACTCCCTCTTGGAGTTACAAGCATCTACTTGGCCAAACCATCTACTAGCAACGGAGAGCATGCAAGATCATAAACAACATAAACATATAGATTGATAAACAACTTGCTCATAGTATCAATATTCATCGGATCCCAGCAAACACAACATGTAGCATTACAATAAGATGATCTTGATCATGTTAGGCAGCTCACAAGATCTAAACATGGAGGTACAAGGTGGAGAGACAACCATCTAGCTACTGCTATGGACCAGTAGTCCAGGATGAACTACTCACGCATCACTCCGGAGGCACGCATGGCGATGTAGAACCCTCCGGTGATGATCTCCCCTCCAGCAGGGTGCCGGGAAGAGCTTCAGAACCCTCCCGATATAGGGTTGGCGACGACGGCGGCAGCGGAACTTTTCGTGGAATATGATCGGTGTTTTTTGGGTACGCGGAACATCGGGAATATATAGGCGAAAGGGGGCGTCGGAAGGTTCCGAGGGGCCCACGCCAGGCCCGGCGCGGCTGGCATGGGGCCGCGCCCACCTATGGCGTTGTGCCCTCGTGGCTCCTCTCCGTCTCCCCTTTGGACTTCGTGATCGTGTCGGTGAAATATGACGGTGCTTTTCGTTTCGTCCAATTCCGAGAATATTTTGCGACTAGCTTTTCCAAAAGAGAAAAACAGCAGAAAACAGGAACTGGCACTTCGGCATCTTGTTAATAGGTTAGTCCCAGAAAATGTATAAAAATGCTATAAAGTGTAACTGAACATGTAGCAATTGATATAATAACAACATGGAAACATCAAAAATATAGATACGTTTCAGACGTATCAAGCATCCCCAAGCTTAGTTCCTGCTCGCCTCGAGTAGGTAAACGATAAAAACAACATAATTTTTGAAGTGACATGCTACCAACATAATCTTGATCAAATAGTAATGTAATGCATATGAACTGAATGAAGTGATCCAAGTCAATGGTCTATAGTTTGATAACAATAAACAAAATGAATCATACAAGTGCAAACTTTCATGAATAATACCTTGGAGACAATGGAGCTATAAGAGTTTGTATAAGAGTTAGCTCACAAAGCAATAAATTCTAAATGAAAGTGTTTGACTTAACACAAGGAAGATTTAGTTTCAGCACTGGCTTCAACTTCAACATATTTATCTCATGATATTGTCAAGGCAAAGAATATAATCAGTCAAACACATCATTCATACAAAAACTGTTGTACCAAAGTTGACACTAGTGTTTTCTTGTGGAGACAGAAGAAAGGCCCTTCGCAGAGGGAAGCAGGGATTAAATCATGAGCTAGAGCTTTTTAAGTTTTGAAAGCATATAGAGGTATAAAATATATTTTGAGAGGTGTGTGTTAGTAGTCAACGAATCAGTAATAGACAATACTAAATCCAAGTTAATCAGACTTTACAAGAGCGGCTCCCAGGGACGTTATTTCTACCAGCGGGTAGATCATCCCTCGTTCTCTTTTGTTTACACACTTATGAACATTGCTTGACTGATTTCTCAGGGGCAAAAAGATGTGAAGATAATTATTGGTTAAAGTTGTAATTAATTGGGACTGGGCACCCCGTTGCCAGCTCTTTTTGCAAAATTAT
This sequence comes from Poa pratensis, assembly GCA_947311845.1. Taxonomy (NCBI): domain Eukaryota; kingdom Viridiplantae; phylum Streptophyta; class Magnoliopsida; order Poales; family Poaceae; genus Poa; species Poa pratensis. The sequence continues at coordinate 11,085,144 of CAMZMU010000027.1, forward strand.
TGATAAGCGGATGTATATGCCACTAGTCCAGGTGTGTAAAGTCTGATCAACAAGTGAAATAAAGAAATCTACCCACATCCTCATGAGCTTACACAAAAAGGAGTTGTAACAGTTTTGAATAGTTTAAAGGTAGCACATGAAAAATTTACTTGGAGTGGCAGGAAAATACCACATAATAGGTAGTTATGGTGGACACAGATGGCATGGATTTTGGCTCAAGGGTTTTGGATGCACAAGCAGCATTCCCGCTTAGTACAGAGTTTAGCTAGCAAGGTTATTTAAGCAAACACAAACTGTCAACCGGTAAGCAAGAACTTATATAAAAAATATGGCTGAAAAATTATAAGACTCCACATTGTCTTCCTTGTTAACCAAAACTTTCACTAGAAAATATCTAGACTTTAGAACTACCAATGATACAAAGATCAAATATCAACAAGCTTTACAGTAGTTCTTCACTAATAGCCATTACTTACACGATGCACAAGTTTAAACATTTACTTACTTGGTAACTCAAAACAATTGACAAGTATCAAATTACTCAAGACAGTGATCTACAAGATTATGTAAGCATTTTTATACCACTACCACATGCATAGCATTTTTTGTTCCAACCAAACACCAATCAACTATTTAACAACTCTCCAAACAAATATAAGTGAAGTAAGAGAGTACTTTCTTCAAAAGAAACTAATAGCTCTAACAAGAGATACATGAAACTGAGTGCTAGAAGTTTTAGCAGTAGCTAACAAGAATACTCAACAAGTATAAGTGAAGCACAAGAGTATTCTAATGAAAAAGTGGAGCGTGTCTCTCTCCCAAACAAGAGTGCTAGGATCCAACAAGTATAGAGCAGCAAACAAAAAAAAAAAACTGAAAACAAAAACACACTACCTCTCCAAGAAAAGTACATATAATGTAAGGGAATAAAAATATAGTCTCACTAGAGATGACCTGATAGTTTGTTGATGAAGAAGGGGATGCCTTGGGCATCCCCAAGCTTAGATGCTTGTCTTCTTGAAATATGCTGGGGAGATCCATGGGAGCCTCCCCAAATTTAAGCTCTTCACTCTTCTTGATATTATAATATCATCCTCCTCTCTTAACACTTGAAAACTTCCTTCACATCAAAACTCAAATTTTTTCTCACTAGCAGGTTAGTGCATCAAAACAAATAATCTCACTTGGTTCTGTAAGGACACAATTCATAAGCAAACATTTTCAAACATTAGTTACTGTTACTAGGCTTAAGTGAGGCTCTTCCACCATAAAAGAAACTCACTCAATACTTGTAAAAGAGAATGCAAAACAAAGACATAATCTGTCAAAACCAGAATAGTCCGCAAAGATGATATTTTTTGGGGCACTTCCGTCATGTAAATCGAAAAACTCTTGTCGTACAATAGTTGCGTACATATGTCAGGAACACGCACAAAATATTTCAGATCAATAAGATGTTTTCTAATTTTCTACCGAAATAAACGGTGACGTCTAGAAATCTGTTCCTGTGCAATAATCCAAAAATAAGTACCATCTTGTCGTAAGAGACTTTTCTTGGCACAACAAAAAGCAAATAAAAGATACAAAGGAGTTGCTACAGAGGTAAACAAGCTCCTTGACTCAAAAACCAAAAATAAACAGAAAGTAAAAACAATGGGTTGCCTCCCATAAGCGCTTCTCTTTAATGCCTTTTAGCTAGGTATGAAAAATGCATCAAGTATTGTCAAGACCAAAAACATCAACATCGTTACCTTTAGACCTCTTATTATTTCTGACCTTAATCTTAGGAAAAGTGTGTTGACCATACGGAGATTGAAACTTCATGGTGGCTTGGCTCATGTCAATGACAACTCCCAATCGTTTTAACAGTGATCTTCCCGTTGAGATGTGCCCAGTTCCTGCACATTCAATGACATGGTAATCAATAGATATGGTCACTCCTAATAGTTTGGTACAAACCCCTTCAGTGGTTCCCAAGCACATTCTAGTAGAGTTATCAGCTAGAGTTATAAAAGTTTCACTTTTGGAGAGCTCCCACAAATTTAAAGAGTCATAGATATTCTTAGGCATTAAGGAAAACTCAGACATAGTATCACAACGAGTATGAAAAGTTTCCCCATTGATAATGATTTTTACTGAAGGAACCCATCCTGAAGGTTCGAAATACAAGGGAATGTTTTCATTATTTTTATAAACTTCTTTTAAGCTAGATATTTCTGCCTCAAGGGAATTTAATCTTGCATAAATGTTCTCAATAGCTGACTCTATTTTACTGTTTGAAGAAGTAGATGCTGCAATTAATTTTTTATGGCATTAAAGGCTTGATCCCCATCATGACGAAGGAAATCTCTCCCCACTACAGCATCTAAAGCATATCTGTAACAAAGAACCAGCCCAAAATAGAAGCTACTAAGAAGCAAACTTAAAGCCATTCTCGGTTCAGTTTTCCCATAGGATTCGAAAATTCTAGACCAATCATCTTTAAAACTCTCCTCATTGCCTTACTTAAAAGTGAAAACTTCTTCTTAAGGTGACATGATATAAGGAACAAGACTAGACACGATAACAAGCAAGTAACAAAACTGAAAATAAACTAGATGCAGGATTTTTTTTGTGTGTTTTGATTTTTAAAAGCAAATAAGATAAAATAAAATAAAACAAGCAAGACAAAAACAAAGTAAAGAGATCGGAAGTGTGAGACTCACCTATCTGGCGATTCTAGTATCCCCGGCAACGGCGCCAAAAAAGTTGCTTGATGGCTTGTACACACACGTTCGTTGGGAGACCCCAAGAGTAAGGTATGATGTAGTGCGGCAGCAGTTTTCCCTTGAAATATGATCAAGGTTTATCGAATCAGGAGGACACGTAGGTTCTTCTGAAGGTGACAACAGCAGCAGAGTGTGGCGCGGCGCAATACTAGGGACTCCAGTGGCTGACATGGACCCCACACACAACACAAGCAAACTATTTTGCCCAACGAAATAGAGAGGTTGTCAATCTCTTCGGCTTGCTGAAATAAAGGATTAAACGTATGGTGTGGAAAACAGTAGAGATTGCAGAAAGTAACGAGGAACATATGATTGCAGTAGGTATTTTATCAGTATGTGGAAATTGGATCGGGTTTCACAGTTCACTAGTGGTGTCTCTCCATAAAAGATAACTAACATGCTGGGTAAACAAATTACAGCTGGGAAATTGACAAATAGAGAGCGCATGACAATGCAATATATGACAAGATGTTCATTATGAGATTTAATTGGGCATTACAACAAAGTACACAGACTTGCTATCCAGCTCATCTATGCCTAAATAATCCACCTTCCGGTTAGCATCCGCATCACTTCCAGTATTAAGTTGCAAACAACAGATTATTGCATGAAGTAAAGTGTGTAATGTAAACAATGCAAATGACATGTAGACAATGCATTATTGTTTTATCCCTAGGGGCAACAGCACATCCACAACCTTAGTCGTTTCTGTCAACTCGAGCCCAGATTTCTGGAGGCATGAACACACTATCTAGCATAAATACTCCCTCTTAGAGTTACAAGCATCTACTTGGTCAAAGCATCTACTAGCAACGGAGAGCAAGATCATAAACAACATAAACATATAGGTTGATAAACAACTTGCTCAAAGTATCCATATTCATCGGATCCCAGCAAACACAACATGTAGCATTACAATAAGATGATCTTGATCATGTTAGGCAGCTCACAAGATCTAAACATGGAGGTACAAGGTGGAGAGACAACCATCTAGCTACTGCTATGGACCCGTAGTCCAGGTATGAACTACTCACGCATCACTCCGGAGGCAGGCAAGGCGATGTAGAGCACTCCGGTGATGATCTCCCCTTCGGCAGGGTGCCGGGAAGAGCTTCGGAACCCTCCCGATCTAGGGTTGGCGACGACGGCGGCAGCGGAACTTTCCGTGGAATATGATCGGTGTTTTTAGGGTACGTGGAACATCGGGAATATATAGGCGAAAGGGCGGCGTCTGGAAGGTTCCGAGGGGCCCACGCTAGGGCCCGGCGCAGCTGGCATGGGGGCAGTGCCCACCTATGGTGTGGTGCCCTCGTGGCTCCTCTCCGTCTCCCCTTTGGATTTCGTGATCGTGTCGGTGAAATATTGACGGTGATTTTCGTTTCGTCCAATTCCGAGAATATTTTGCGACTAGCTTTTCTGAAAGAGAAAAACAGCAGAAAACAGGAACTGGCACTTCGGCATCTTGTTAATAGGTTAGTCCAGAAAATGCATAAAAATGCTATGAAGTGTAAAAAAACATGTAGCAATTGATATGATAACAGCATGGAAACATCAAAAGTTATAGATACGTTTGAGACGTATCAGCCCGCACTTGAACCCAGCCACTTGAACATTGCCGCCCGGCGGGGCTGGATCTGTAGCTCGATGTGGATTTGGTCGCCGACGGCAAGAAAATCGGAGCGGCGGCGGCAGTGGGAGCGGCGAGTGAGTGGGGGGGGGGGGTGTGGGGATAATAGCTTGGGCGCGACATACTTCCGTGGATAAGATGGGGACGAGAGGCGGTCGGTCGTGGCGTTGGGCCATGGCGAGGCGGTGGGAAAAGAAAAAAACATCGGTCGGCCGTGGCGTTGGGCCGTGGCGTTCGGCCATGGCGTGGCGGTGGGAAAAGAAAAAAACACCGGTTGGGCCTTAGTTGGTTGGGCCGTGTTTGACATTAATAAAACACTACAGACAAAAAAAAACTTCCGCACTTGCGATTTAGCATAACAAATTTTAAAAATATGAAAAAACATCACAAAAAATGGAAAAACAAGTGCACATGTTCTTAGTATGTCATATACTAACAACTCAAATTTATTTGGCTGTTTTAGACATGGTGGACAAAAAACTTGCTTAGAAATGAGGTTGTTTATCCTACCTTTGGAGCATGTTTGAAACTCATGTGTGAAGAGAAGTGGTTTTGGGTGTGGGAACTTGAAGTTTCCAAAAAAACTCACAAAAGCTTCATTTTGGAGTGACTAAGAAAAGAAGGATCCAGGCTTGGTTTTGCAATTACATGTTTAAAACTTGTTCAAATGTTGGTCAAACTTGTGTTTGACCGATTTCAAAATAGGCAAAAAAATTCAAAAAACATAAAAAAATGGAAAACCAGTGCACATGTTCTTAGTATATACTAACAACTGAAATTTATTTGGCTGTTTTAGACATAGTGGACAAAAAACTTGCTTAGAAATGGGCCTGTTTACCCTACCTTTGGAGCTCATTTGAAACTCATGTGTGAGGAGAGGTGGTTTGTGATTTGCAACATGAAATTTTCAAAAAACTCACATAAGCTTCATTTTGGTGTGACTAAGAAGGATCCAAGCTTGGTTTTTCAATTTCATGTTCAAAACTTGTTTAAATGTTGGTCAAACTTGGGTTTGACCGATTTTGAAATAAGCATAAAAAATTCCAAAAAATTCGTAAAATGAAAAAACCAGTCACATGTTCTCAGTTTGTCATATACTAACAACTCCAATTGATAAACAAGGTCTAGATACATTCAAACAAAATATGCTTCAATGTGGTGAGAAATCTCAAATCTCAAACTATGAACTCTCATGTGTGAAGATAGGTGGTTTGGGATTTGCAACATGAAATTTACAAAACACTCATAGAAGCTTCATTTTGGTGTGACTAAGAAGAATCCAAGATTAGTTTTTCAACATGTTTAAAACTTGTTTAAATGTTGGTCAAACTTGGGTTTTGACCGATTTTGAAATAAGCATAAAAAATTCAAAGAACTTCGAAAAATGAAAAAACCAGTGCACATGTTCTTACTTTGTCATAGACTAACAACTCCAATTGATAAACAAGGTCTAGATAGATTCAAACAAAATATGCTTCAATGTGGTGAGAAATTTCATATCTCAAACTATGAACTCTCATGTGTGAAGAGAGGTGGTTTGGGATTTGCAACATGAAATTTTCAAAAAACTCAAAGAAGCTTCATTTTGGTGTGACTAAGAAGGATTCAAGCTTGGTTTTTCAATTCCATGCTTAAAACTTGTTTAAATGTTGGTCAAACTTGGGTTTGACCGATTTTGAAATAAGAAAAAAATTCAAAAAACTTCGAAAAATGAAAAAACCAGTGCATATGTTCTTACTTTGTTCTTACCACATAATAGTATGAAATAATTGCAACATCCAAGGTGAAATTTTCAATTTGGTTCAACTGCAATCTGATTGGCTGGATTTTTTTTCTGAACACGGATTGGGCACGGTAGATGGACTGTTGAGCCGTGTCAATTCCAAATGGGCCCAGGATGCGAGCACGTTGGCATGCATGCGCGGGAAACGACGGCATTTGCATGCATGCACGCCTCCTTTGACTCATACGCATCGGAAGTTAATTCATACGCGTTGGAAGTTGATCAAGCCGCCGTTTTGATTGTGCTTTGGAAGATGATCAGCCCGGCGTTGATTCATACGCGAATTTAATCACTAGTGCCGCCAGCCGGCCTCCGTCTCCGCCCTGTATAAAAGCTACACTAATCCATGGCCTTAAGCACACACCTCTCTCTCTCGAGATCCCTCTCTTCTATCTTCTATTCCAATGGAGCCACTCGTGTGCGTACCTCGGTCTCGGCTGTACTACTACACCAAAGAAGGCATGAACTTCAAGGTATGGGTCACCCTCCGTGCATTTCGCGTGGAGAGGTGGATCCGCGACGTGAATAAGTTCTTCCTCGACGCCGCACCGATCAAGTGCGTTGGACTCGACTGCGAGTTCACCGACTCTGTCCCGGGTGGAGAGAGGGATCTTCCACCCGAGAAAAGGCAGCGCGCCGCGTCCTTCAACTCTCGGTGGCGTCCGAGACTCTTGTCTTCCAGATCTGCAAGGCTGATAGGGTGCCGCAGCTCCTCCTGGATTTCTTAGCTGACGAGACCATCAAGTTCTATGGCGTGGCTATCCACAATGACTTGCGGATGCTGCGCCCCTACAGAGTTGTTATTCCGTCCGCGGTCGACCTCCAAAGGGATTGCCGGAACCCAACCGGCAATCCTACTCCGAGTCAATATGCTCTCTCCAGTGCTATCGTTGGGATAAAACTTGAGAAGAAGAAGGACAAGAAGAAGAAGAAGGAGAAGGGCAAGGACGACGACGAAGAAGACCTCCGGTTTTGCGGATGGGGCAACATTCCATTGAGCTACGATCAAATTCTGTATGTCGCTCTGGACGCTCGCCTCGGCTATGAGATTGCACGGAGGTGGGATAGTTGAAGATGGAGTTGGCCCTGGAATTATCTATGTAATGGTGGCACGAGACTTATCGTGTTTATTTTTTTTCCGTGTTTTTCTTTGGTCGTGTCGTGTCCCTGGAATTATCTATGTAATGGTGGCACTCGTTTGCATCTAATTATGTATCTAAATCGTGCCCAAAAATGCAGTACAAACATGCGTTTTTTTAAACCCTAAAACGCAAAAGTGGCTGAAATGGCTCCTACACTTACTGGGCCTAATTAGATGGAGTTGGCCCATTCGTCTAACCGACACTAGGCTCTCGGAACTGAGATGGCCCACAGTGAAACCTTTTATTTTTCTCGAAAAAAAAGAGACAGAGGTAGATCGATCGGCATCATCGGAATCACGATCCGCGAGGTGGCGCGGGAGCTAGAAGACGATATGGAGCTCGATTAACGACCGCCCGGAGCAGAAAGGGATCTCAACGCCTCCGCGCACGTTCCCTATATCTGTAGCACACGGCTGCGTCCTCCACAGCAATATTCCGACCGTCGGCAACGCTCCCCAGCGACGCCGTCCTCTCGGTCGCCCGCGCCTGGCACCTTACTACCAACAGGGGTCGCCGCCCACCTCTGCGCGTGGCCGCCTCCAACCCCGTCTCCCGCTCGGCTGATTCCTGCTCACCGCTGCGAGCTCCACCGCCGGCGTTGCTGCGCTGTCGCCGGAGAAGAAGGGGAAAGAGAGGATGCAACGGTCGGGACGCATCTCTGTTTTCTATCAGCTGGTGAGGTGGATCCCGCGCTCAGAGGTGCTCATGTGGGTCCTCTGCTGATGTGGACAAGTTGGGGGTCCCACCAGGCATACATAATTCCAATCCCTAACCTGTCCCTTGCGGGTAATCCCCACTGTCGCATAGGAGCTATTCAAACCACGAGATGCGTCGCACGAGAGCCATTTCAGCCAACGATGTCGCTCTCTGTCCAATTGTTGAGAAAAACGTCGCATATGAGCTATTCACCCCCGTGCAGACCGTCGCCGCGCCACCCCCCGCGGTTGCCGCCTCCCCGACGGCCCCACAGCCCACCGGCGCCAGGACGGTCTTGTCCTTCTCGCCATGGTCGGGATCTCGCAGACTCAACCGAACACGCCACAGCCGGCTTGAGGGAGAGGAGGGCAGCATGTTGGCGGTTTAAGTTAGAGGAGTGGAGCACGACAACAGCTGCTCGAGCTTGGTCACCGTCTCCGGTTCTGTCCGCTCGGGTATAAATCCCAATATGTGTGTATGCCTGCAATTTCTTCAGACACCATTTTTTTGGATCACACTGCGCACCCTATGTATTTTTTCTGTAGGCACCGTTTGTGGACATGCTGTGCACCCTGGAAAACGGCGGGACCCGAGCCTCACCGCCGCTTTCGTGCCCGGCCGGGCAGCGCCGTCCCTCCTCTGGCTACCGGCGCACCGTTCTGAAATCAGAGGCAAGAACCGTAAATCATCTTCATTTTGTGTAAGCTGGTCCGCTGATTTTTTTTTCATTTCTTTTTTACAAGCTTTTTTGATCAATTCCATTTGTTGCCTGCGCAGCACTGTTTTGCCCATTCTAGAAGTATTGTACACGCACCATTTTCTATTTCAAGCTATTCAAGCTTGTAGCAGTTCTTCTCGAAATTTCCTTGCAGCTGCGGTTGGAATAATTTGGAGAAGGCACTGATTACATGAGTAAATTGTTACCCAAGAAGTGATTACTACAACACCTGGTCCCGAGTCTGCACTTGCTAGCATAGAGGTATTAGTGAAAACAGTATACTCCCGGTTGTTTGATTGGTAATGATACTCTGGCAAAATACTTCAATCCAATTTTTATTTACTTTCATATCTCGACATTGGTATTGTTATTGTGACCTTTGGACATGATCGTGATTAACAATTTAATGTGTTCCAATTTTTCTGAATTTTATGACAATCCATTTCACAACAATCCATTCCACAAAATTTGCCAAAAGAAGTGGTGCTTGCATCTAAACAGTTTTAGACAGTTATGCATAACATATACAAACGAAAATCCGTGGCAACATTCTGAGCGTTGTCGGCAAACTTTAATAACATTAACTGTTTACTATCTCCCCTGTGATAAGTGTGGACAAAGATATGACAATTTACATCGATTGGTGCTCTTGATGGTCTGAAAAAAAATATATGAAGAAGATGAATGTAGATGAAGAGGAATTAATTGGCTAGCTGCTCAAACTTAACCAAAACGTTTTTTAGAATTTTTTGTTTTAACATTTTGACGAATATTTTTTGGCAAATTTCATTAAGAAATCTGATGATAAGGGAACTTGGTATGTTTTAACACTAAAAAATTTGAGACGTGCGTTGCACGTGCAAGTTCGCTAGTCCAAAAATAAAGCCTTGAACCTTGCCCTCGCACCATCTAGAACGTGCAAGGGTATAAATTAATGAGAAAAAGCATTAATTAATGAGGTAATGAATAAAGTAACAACCTGCTACGAGAAATTTTGGTACAAGTCTGCTCTCCAATTCCTAAAAAATAGCTCAATCCATCCATACCAGCCGTGGTCAGCATAACTTTCGCCACAAAATCCGAGTCAGCCGCAATTAATTTCTTAGATGGACATGTACAGAACATGCCTAATTAATATTGCCGGGCGTTTTGGTTTCTCTGCCACATCATCAATCTGTGGCATAACACATCTTGACCATCAATCCATGCATGCCAACCGTGGTCACCGTAACTACAGCCAGAAAATATGAGCCAGCCGCCAAGAATTATTTGGATTGACCCACTCATAACATGCCTAATTAATTTAGCCGGGCTTTTCTTTTTCCTGCCATGTCATCAATTCGTGGGATTACACATCTTAGCCATTCATTCTCTTTCAACAATTAGAAGATTTACACATCTCGGCCGTACGCCCTTCCCAACGATCAGAAGATAGGATCGATCAAAATACACCAACGCAGGCATCTTCTTCCCCGGCTGGTCACCTCCTTTGCCTCCAACACTCCTCTATAAATCCAAGCCCATCGCAAACAACCGCGTGCGGAGTTCGCCCGTGACTTGTGACTTTGTACTTTGGCGAGGTGAGGAGAGGAGAGGGTACTCTCGGACGGCCGGAGAACGCCTGGGCGACTGGCGAGGCGAGGCGAGGTTACCTTAGGACGGTCGGAGATCACCGGAGCGGCCGGCCGGGAACCAGCTCTTCGCGTTATGAATCCAGCAGGAGGTAATCCATCCGTCTGTCTCCCTGGAGCTAGTGTTTGCTGACATCATCGGTGACATGATCACATTAAAGAGAATAGAAGAACTCATGTACACCGACCTCATATGCAGCCCAACCAGCAGTCTACCTCTCCTTCGACCGGCGTCGGATCCTAGTTATACTGCCTGTTCTGACCCAAACCTCACCATATATTCTACGTCTTTGTCTCTATCAGTCTGACGTTGCCACTACATTGGCTCCACTTTATATCGCCGCTGTAATTGATTGTTGAGAAATGGACTGGGTTTTGTGAAATTTTTCTTGAAACTAACGATTTGTGAAGTTGAAACCAGACAAGAAAAACTTAATCTCTTTGTAGTAGTGAAGACTTGATTTTTTAAAATTATCGCCATGTTGAACATGAATCCATCCATTGCATACATCAAAGGCGTGTTTAATTACCTGTATTGCTTGCATTCATGGATTTCCAGAATCTGTGTGACGAGAAAAGTGAGCTGAGTTATGTTCTACACCCCATTTTATTGCCTTCATTGTTTCTTACAGACTCTTGAGAAATGCAAGTACCATTTGGTCGCAACGTGTGCCGTGTGCAGTGCCACTTACTTCAACTCTAATCTACATGGTAAATTTACTCACACCTCTACTTTAAAATAAATTTGTGTACGTGTCATCCCTGTGAGGAGCGGCGAGTGGGACAATGGTGTTGCAGAGGAGGTCGTGACAAGAAACTGTGCTGGCAACGACGAAGTTTGCAGTGGTAGCGAACACACAAAGTGCCATCACTAGTAGGAAAATGGCATTTAGTGGCGCACCAAAAAAGGTTTCTGTGGCGCATGGTGGGTGCACCACAGAATTCTCGGCACAAAAATATTAATTCTGTGGCGCACCCCCACCGTGCGCCACAGAAATACCCAGATTTTGTGGCGCATGGTGCTGGGTGCGCCACAAAATATTTCTGTGGCGCACCTAGCACCATGCGCCACAAAATTGTTTTTTGAATTTCAAAAAAAAATGGCGGCCAGATCTAGATCCAGATCTGGATCTTGATCTGGCCGCCGGAATTTCGTCGGAGCTCGTCGGAGGCCGTGTTGCCCGTGGCCATGGCCGTAGGTGGCTTGGCCGGAGGTGGGTGGGTGGAGGATGGGGGTCACCGGAGATGGTGGAGGAGGAGAAGGATGTCGCCGGAGGTGGAGGTCGCCGGGGTGGAGGAGGGGGTCGCCGAAGGTGGAGGAGGAGATCGCGGGGATGGTGGAGGAGGAGAGAAGAAGTGGAGGAGAGGAGAAGGGGGAGGGAGGAGAAGGGGAGAAGAGAAGTGGAGAAGAAGGGGAGAGGAGAAGTGGAGGAGAGGAGAGGAGAAGTGGAGAAGTGGAGGAGGGAAGGAGAAAAGAGAGGGAGATGAAAGAGAAAAGAGAGGGAGAGAAGGGCTTTTGGGCGGGATTCAAATTCGAATCTCGCCCAACAATTCTGCGGCGCACCCGCCACCGTGCGCCACAGAATTATTTTGTCCAATTTTTTTATTTTTTTATTTTGTAGAAAAATATCTTCTGTTTGAAATAATTTTTACTCTTTTGGAATTTCCCGAATCTGAGAAAAGTTGACCGGGTAAACCCGGGTGAAATCCAGCTCTTTTTTCTCACGATTTATTTGGTATATTAAACGTATTTTTTCGACGTCCTATGCAAAAGTTGTGTCCGTGTCAATATTTGTTTTTCGTTTTTTTGCAAAAAAAGGTCAAAATTCAAATTTCAAAATTTCTATACCAACTAGACACTAAAATCTAACTACATCTCAAAGGATTTTATTTTTTGAAGATTTTATCATTTTCTTTTATTTGTACAAAACTCAAAAAGACGATCGGGGGTAGGCATGCATGAGAGGAAAAAATCTGAACAAATTTCTGTGGCGCACCCAGTGACTTTCTGTGGTGCATGTGCTTGTGACTTTCTGTTGCGCATAGATCTCATGCGCCACAGAAATGTCAACTGTGGCGCATGTGGTTTTCGTGCTCCACAGAATTCCAAATTTCTGTGACGCATGTAAAACAATGCGCCACATAATATTTTTTTGTGGCGCATGGCTATTTCGTGCGCCACAAAAAGTGATCCACAGAAAGGCAATTTCCTACTAGTGCATGTTTAAACATGTTCACGTGTAACAATCATTATATGTACAATATAATATCTACTCTGGTGGAACAAGTTAAAACACATGCTACGGCGGAGTTCATGATAGCTAGCAGCAGCGGTTGAGCAAAGACGACAAGATTGAAGAACACATATGACAAGCACGTTGTAAACATATGCACTATGTACTTGTATATGTCTGACCACACATAAAAATTACAACACGAAAGTTGTGAGAAACAGTGTGATGAATCTACTTGCCAAAGGAAATTTCAAATGGTCAAATGAGTGTGACGAATTTAACAAAATTCATCTAAAAATGGTGCAAACTTTGGTCAAATTTTTGAGAAGTTCCAGTCGTCAAATTTAAAACAGAGCACGGGAATGTAACCTACTAATCGACAGGCACATATTTCGTATGTGTTTTTCCCAATATGAACATCGAATTTGCAAGTTATGGACAAATCACTCTAAAACGATAACAAATAAAAACTGTTTGTCGTTTTCAGTACCACACTAGCTAGCTAATGCGTAGCCACTGAATGAAAAATGCAGCTTATCTCACTAAAGATGGGTCCAATGCAATACTTTTACGCGGAGCAACCAGAGTGTGCTATTTCCTTGTAGATTAGATATCCGAGGGATTGGTAACTCAGCCGCGACAAAGTAAGATGAATATTAGCCATCTGCTCAGCGAAGTACGCGGTTCACAAATAAATTGGTGCACCTTAAACTTTCTCTCTATCTGGAATTTGAAATTCTTAATGTGCGATGCGAAATTCAAACATGTATGAAGAATAGGAATGATCAAAGCCAATCCACAGAGTCCAGCCCAACTTGTTTTTCAGGCCGAAGGTAAGCCCAGTCCAACGTTTAAGGAAACTGATGTAGTCTATACTACTGGCCCATCTGTTATCCCGGCACAGAACGAGTCCCCATCGGAAGCTACTCCGTAAGACATCCGGATTCATAATATGTCGGTAAACTTAGCGTTGAAAAGATGTAAATTAATCGGATCGTTACCGAAAAAAAGCAATCTCACGTCAAAAAAGAAAAAAAAGCAATCTCCATGATGGATTCGATGCTGCCTCCGCCACTCCAGCCTTACGACCCCACGAGGGGGCTGATCTCGTGCTTCACCTCGAACGGCTTTGCGTCCGATGACAACATCTCAACGGCAACGGCCGAGACTCTCCGCAACCTCCTCGACGACCTCTATGATGCGGCGTTCCGGCGGCTGCCCATCGAGGACAAGCCGGACGGCGTCGACCTGGCCCAGCTCGTCGACCGCGGCGGCCTCTGCCTTGGACTCGTCGACTCCGTCAGTCGTCACGAACATCGTCCTTAACACACTCTCCCTCCTCCCGCACGACTTCGAAACGAACCCTAGCCAGCCATCGGCAGCCGTCTCCAGGTTACCACCCTCACGTCGCCGCGGGGAGAGGAACATGGATTCTTTTTTTTTTTTGAGAACTCCCCCCCCCCCCCCCCCCCTTTATCCATTACTCCATAATGTTTACAATAACACCATCAGGTGGATCTAAGAGCCAGACATGCCTGCCCTAGTCCAAAACCAAAGAACTTCTAGCTAAACCATGGGCATCTCCATTAGACCAACGACCTTCGTGAACCAGCTCGAAAGATTCGAAGCCCTTCGCCGTAACCTCTATTTCTTGCACCAGCTGGCCATATACTCCCATCTTCTAGCCAGCTTTGATCGTCCGAACGACATTGGCGCAATCGCTCGCCATCCTGATCCTTCGTAGATGTAGGTCTATCGCTAATGCCAGACCTTCTCTACATGCTGCAGCCTCAAGCACCTCTGGGTCCATCCAAATACCAATGTTGATGCGCCCAAGAACTTTGCCCGCTGCATCACGCGCCCACCGCCGCTACCATAGCGACGTCTCTATTTTTGATAGCGCCGCATCCACGTTAACCTTCGCCACACCAGCCGGTGGTGGAAGCCAGCGAGGACTCGCCATCTTTCCTCGTTGATCTCGTAGTACCGGTGTTTTCACCTAACCAAGGTCAGAGACGGACCTTTCAATAAAACTGAAAGTCGAGAGGGGGCTTTGAAAAATTCCCTCATGTAATGCCTTCCTCCGTGCGTGCCAGACAGCCCAAAGCGCCACCACAATTAACGTGAGTTCGTTCTGGGAAACTAATTCGATCACTGTGGGCTAGCCAAAGCTTAGCCTCTGGTTCCTGGATGTTGAAGGCAGCCTCCGCCAGTTCTTCCGGTAACAAAGCCCAGACGCTTCTCGCCATATTGCACTCCATAAGAGAGTGTCGCCATGAATCTGGTTGCCCACACAGCACACATGCGCTCGTAGTAGCCATATGCCTGTGGTGTAAAACATCTGCCGACGGCCAGGAGTGTTTAGCAAGCGTCGAGAGGAAGACCTTCAGCTTAGACGGGACATTGACTTGCCACAGTTGTGTCCACTCCTTCTCCTCCTTTCGTCTATCTGATCTTCCGGCGCTCCCTTCTAGCCACGCCGTCCTTCGCTCCCTTGTGTTCACCAGCATTAGGTATGCCGAACGAACATAAAAGATGCCTCGCCGGTCATAGTGCCACGCCCAGCGATCCTCCTGCTGCCTCGACGGGAGTGGGATATTTTGAACAACATCTGCATCCATCGGGGCCATATAATTCCGAACCTTCACCATATCCCATGATTTCATGTGCAAGTCCATGAGCTCGCCGATAATCCCCAAGAGCAAGGAATCACTGTAGCATAATTCGATAAGTATTTGAGTGTCGAACCCATGAGGAGATGAAGGTAAACTATCTATTCTCTAAAGCCCTATAACCCTCTTATATGGCCTTTTATGCAAAGCAATAAATTTAATTATGAAAGGAACTAACTAATGAAAGCAAGTGATGTGGAATGGGTTTATCTAATAACAAGTTTCTCAATCAAGTTTCAAACGCAAGTTTCTTAGAGCAAGTTTCTCTCAGCAGTTTTCTCAAGCAAGTTTCTCAAAGTAGCAAGTAGCAAATATCCCAAGTAGCAAATATCTCAAGGGAGCAAATGTTCTAGCAATTGTTGTTTCATTCATGTGGTTGTCACACTTAGTGAAGCACATGTTTCAGTCTTAGTTGTTTCTTTTAGGTGGGAGCCATAAATAGGTGTAGCCAAGTAAATGAGCAAATTACACAACTCTTATGATGGATCTCATGGCCAAGTAAATGTGCAGCACAAGAATTATTAAGTCATAATTGTCCCACCATAGCCTTAAGTTTTAGGTTCCCCCATATATATCCCCCATAATGTAACTTCAAGTCTCAGACCACGGTTTTTGTCTTAGTACTCCGACCCGTCCTACTCAATCCATTACACTACGGTGATCACCTTACATGCATTCCCCAACATATGCGTGCACTCATACATTGTACATCAAGACAATCATAAAAGATAACAAAACTGGTATGCAACCAATCAACGAACTATTTTAGTTTTGCCATGAACAAATCACTTCTCAAACATAGATGGGGAGACACAATAGATCAAGGGAATAGTATATTGCATCATACATCATGTTTGCCAAGATTTTACAGTGGAGAGATGAAGATGATCTTGCTGTAGATGTTGATGATGAACACGCCGGAGGGGGTGGACCCCTCCGGAGGTGATTCCGGCGGCGTTTCCCCCTCCGATCTTCTCCGGCGGCAGCCTTCTGACTCTCTGTTTCGTGGTTTTGTGTTTCTTCGCTGTCTCCTCTCGAAACTCCTCGGGGGACTATTTTTATAGACATTTTTAGGTCAAGACGAAGCCACGGAGACGAAAACAGATGGCATCGGAGCCACGAGGAATAAAAGAGGTGGTCCCACACGGCCAAGGAATCTGGCCGCGTGGGACCATCTATTTTCTTCCTCGGACTTCCTTTTTCGCGAATCCTTGGCTCGTACGTCTTCTTATTTCCAAATATTGGGCCCCGTAAAATATTAGGTCATTTGGACGTCGTTTGGTCCCTGAAAGTCAAAAACATGGAAAAAAGGGTTTTCTGGTTCTGCAGGGTTAATTCCAAATAAATGGGGAAACTGTGAATTATCCCCTAAAATCATTATAAAACATAAATATAACCCATATATGATGCAAATAAGTTGGAATATCAAGTAATAAAATGTAAAGTTCATGTATGCATTTTACATGCATCAACATCCCCAAGCTTAACCCATGCACATCCTCGAGTATGAAGGTGATAAAACTAACATGGACTTTGCATTTTAATACTACCAAAGGATATCAAAGATGATTACTATTGCTACATAGAGTCAAATGATTCATTCTTCAAAGGAGTAGCAATATGCAAGATAGATTATGAAGTGATATCAAGTATTTAATGCAACGATGTTCAATGATAATTCACAAAGTGTAACATGAAAGAAAGTACTATGGACCACATGTATGCATAATGAAAAGTAAGAACATCCTATAATGGTCATAGAGTATTCATGAAAATCTGAATATAAAAGGTGGACACTTTGGAAAGATATATAAATGAGTAGGGTAAAGCATGAATAAGTTTCATCTAACTTCCAAACTCTTCTACTTAAGTTAATGATTGCAATGTGGTAATCCTTGGTGTCAAGCTCTCATTACCCCTATCATAGCATCTTGAATGATTAAAGTTTAAAGTGAAAGCAAATATGAGTAGTGTGCTTGACAAAGTATAGGTTGAATGTCTCATGCCCCTTGAATACAAGTACCATGGTGTTACTCAACTTGGGAAACAAAGTAAGTTCAAGTTAAATATCATTGTAAGTAATAATAGCATCATTAAGAGCGTCAACTGGGGTACCTCTTGTCCCAGGATATGGAACAAGCCCATATCAAAATGACAAGACAAACAAACAAAATGAACAATCTCAACACCCTTTTTATTTACCATTGGGATAGCTTTTTATTATAAGGTGTATCACTGACGGTTCACCATAGTATGTAAGTAAATTTCCACCATGAATGATGCATGGCTTAGATTAGCGGCCCAGGCGTCTCTCTAACCATTTATACAAACTCATTTAAACTTGCTTTGTCTCCACATTTATTTCACCCATGATAAGCATCCATAAACAAAAGTACATGATATCAACTAAATAAAATGAAGAGCATGTTGAAAGCTTGCCATGTGACAGCACATATGAGCTAACTCTCAACCCAAGACATTTGTCAAGCCCACAACATCATAATTTTAATCACAATGGGTCATGTTTATTTAATGCAATAAAAGTAAAGTGTGCATCAAGTTCGTGAGAGCTCTATAACCAACTTTTCCCATGACAATCAACAACATAAGCATTTTCATTCAGAGGTATAGATAACACAAATATCATGATAATCATACTCGGAATAGCATAAAGCTAATAGGTAGATATGGTGGACTCACTGGAAAAACTTTGGTTGAAGGTGTTGGAAACAAGTTTTTACTTGTTGGAATTTTTGGGCTAGCAAGAGGGAGAAAGTTGACCGTCTAAATGCATGCATGAGTGTCCATAGAACTAACCAATCCATGTTAAACAAAGTAAAGTAACATTCAGCATCAAAACATGAATAAAAGATAGCTCTTGATAAAACACTTGCATATTAACACTCATTAACAAAGCATATGAATCATGCAACTATATGTATCTTTTTGAATCAACTTAAACATCCCTTTCCCAATCTTTTAATAGCATCCAACTTAATTCAACCCAAATTTCCAGTACCTCTTTCATATATAAATGATGGTGGTGGTCTCACAAAATAAAAATCAAACCAAAATAAAAAGCAAACAAAAGACGCTCCAAGTTTATGCGATAAGGTGCATTGATCGAAAAACAGAAGTTAGACGTGTGCAAACCGAGAGTGTGTAGGTCCAGTGGGGTTGTCTTCACATCCCCAAGCTTATGGTCTTCACCATCCTTGGATAGCTCTTGGTGCATCTCCTCTAATCCCTGTGAAAAAACTTCAAAACACCGTTTCTCCCATTTCTTTTCTGTGGGGTGACATTAGTAGTGATAGACAAATAGATTTCTTGCTGCATATAATCCTTAGACAAAAATTCATATGAATGTCCAGAAAGTGTATAATGTTGTATGCCTACTTATAAACTCAATTGGATCAAAAAGATTCAAGTTAAAAGTTCAAAAATGCATCAAACAAAATGGGACAGAATCTGTCCAGAAAAACAGCAGCAGCAAAACGTATTTTTCTACCCTACTTAACTTTGTCGAAAAATTCCGAAAAATTCATGCATACAGAGGATGAAAAGTTGCAACTACAGTTCAAATATCAGCTCATTCGGAGTTACAGAATAAGAATTAAAAATCATACCGTGCACAGATTCGTGCAGGAATAAAATCTCCGAATGCTATAAGCAACTTTTTCAAACCAAAATGGGTAAAACTTGGCACTTTATTAAAAATTCCAGAAACTAAACTAAAAACTAAGTCTCTTGTTACAGCAAGAGGACACAAAGAAAATCACAAATAAAAACAACCGGGTTGCCTCCCGTAAAGCGCTTTCTTTATAGCCATATAGCTAGGCTTCTTACTTGGTATCAAGATGGTTGGAGTGAGGTGGCTTGGCATCCCCAAGCTTAAATTCTTGTACTTATTTGATATATGTAGGGTGAGCCTAGGGGTAACATCCCCAAGCTTGAGTGTTTGTCCCTCTTGATATTTTTCATCACCCTCAACTCTTCCACTTGAAAATTCTCTTTACACAAAACTCATCATAAAACTTGATTAGAGGGGTTAGTGTCTCCATAAATTAAATCCACATAGTACAGAAAAGACATATCATGAGTTGATTCTAAACATTAACTAATATTACTATGGTTGTGTATTGCTTTGATCAAAGAACCACACAAAACACAAGTAATGAGAGTAATGCAAAATAAAGACAGAATCTGTCAAAAACTGGACAGCCCGTAAAGAGTGAATTTTCAGAGGCACTTACGTTGCTCAAATCAGAAAACTTTGAACTAATGAAATGTGTATAATAACTGAATATTGCGTGTAAATTTCAGGTCAAAATTCCTTTCTGTGATTTTAACATTTTTCGCAGTAAAGCTTAGGAATCTGTTTTCTGGACAGCAAATTACTATTGTTTGATCCTACCTCTCAAAAGAGGTTATTCTTTCCATAAATGAAAAATAAGATACAAAGGTGATGTTACAGTAGTAAACAAGCACCTTGACTCAAAAACCGAAAATCAAACTGAAGAAATCAAAAAGAAGCAAAACCAAGAAAGGTTCAAGAGAAACAAACAAAGAAGAAAGAAAATATTTTTGTTGTTTTTGATTTAGCAAAAAGGCAAAAGAAGAAGCAAATATATACAACATAAACACTCTTTTTATTTGGTTTTAGCTTTGGGAAAAGTTTTAATGATAGAGACTTTGCAACGGTTCCATTGGCATGAACAACACATGTTCAAGGTCGACCCCAACTTCTCCATTACTCATCCTTCTCATTTACTTTCCCAAATTTTATATAAAATGAAAATCTTAAACTAATTGTCACAAAACAGTAGGTAAAGATATTTTACATGTTGTAAAGATATAAAGGTGTGTCAAACCGAATAGGAAGTTAAAGCATAAGGAACACACCACAGAATATTAAACAATTTACTTTTAAGTCTAACTCTCTTCCTATGCATTGGAATTTTATATATGAATAAATAACAACAAATTTGAGGTAACCAATGCATATAATAATCAATAGCTTGCATTTTAAATAACATAGAAACATAAAGGGGATTCTTATCTCTCCTCTCTCATAATAGTTGCAAGCATTAAAGTTAAACATAACCACATAGTTTTGAATAGAATCACCACATAAAGACTTATCATCTAATGAGCATAATGGATCATCAAACTCAATTAAATCACTTTCATCCTCAATAGTAGGGGGACTAAAAATACCATATTCATCAAAACAAACTTCCCCAAGCTTAAGGTTTTCCTTAGCATTAGCAATAAAGGTGTTCAAAGAATTAGTACTACCACAAACATGATTGTTATGCAAATAAAATTTAATTTTCTCCTCAAACACTTCATGTCCTAACTCAAGATAGATATTATACAATTCTATAATTGTTTGGTTGTTTTCCATTTTATAATTTTTTGTGTTTTAGATTTATATGTTAGTATGCAATGCAAACAAGAATAAAAGCTTAGCACAACGCTCCCCGGCAACGGCGCCAGAAAAGTGCTTGATAATCCCCAAGAGCAAGGAATCACTGTAGCACAATTCGATAAGTATTTGAGTGTCGAACCCACGAGGAGCTGAAGGTAAACTATCTATTCTCTAAAGCCCTATAACCCTCTTATATGGCCTTTTATGCAAAGCAATAAATTTAAATATGAAAGGAACTAACTAATGGAAGCAAGTGATGTGGAATGGGTTTATCTAGTAACAAGTTTCTCAATCAAGTTTCAAACGCAAGTTTCTTAGAGCAAGTTTCTCTCAGCAGTTTTCTCAAGCAAGTTTCTCAAAGTAGCAAGTATCAAATATCTCAAGTAGCAAATATCTCAAGGGAGCAAATGTTCTAGCAATTGTTATTTCATTCGTGTGGTTGTCACAATTAGTGAAGCACATGTTTCAGTCTTAATTGTTTCTTCTAGGAAGGAGCCATAAATAGGTGTAGCCAAGTAAATGAGCAAATTACACAACTCTTATGATGGATCTCATGGCCAAGTAAATGTGCAGCACAAGAATTATTAAGACATAATTGTCCCACCATAGCCTTAAGTTCTAGGGTCCCCCATATATATCCCCCATAATGTAACTTCAAGTCTCAGACCACGGTTTCTGTCTTAGTACTCCGACCCGTCCTACTCAATCCATTACACTACGGTGATCACCTTACATGCATTCCCCAACATATGCGTGCACTCATACATTGTACATCAAGACAATCATAAAAGATAACAAAACTTGTATGCAACCAATCAACGAACTATTTCACTATTGCCATGAACAAATCACTTCTCAAACATAGATGGGGAGACACAATAGATCAAGGGAATAGTATATTGCATCATATATCATGTTTGCCAAGAGTTTACAGTGGAGAGATGGAGATGATCTTGCTGTAGATGTTGATGATGAACACGCCGGAGGGGGGTGGAGCCCTCCGGAGGTGATTCCGGCGGCGTTTCCCCCTCCGATCTTCTCCGGCGGCAGCCTTCTGACTCTCTGTTTCGTGGTTTTGTGTTTCTCCGCCGCCTCCTCGCGAAACTCCTCGGGGGACTATTTTTATAGACGTTTTTAGGTCAAGACGAAGCCACGGAGACGAAAACGGACGGCATCGGAGCCACGAGGAATAAAAGAGGTGGTCCCACACGGCCAAGGAATCTGGCCGCGTGGGACCATCTATTTTCTTCCTCGGACTTCCTTTTTCGCGGATCCTTGGCTCGTACGTCTTCTTATTTCCAAATATTGGGCCCCGTAAAATATTAGGTCATTTGGACGTCGTTTGGTCCCTGAAAGTCAAAAACATGGAAAAAGGGGTTTTCTGGTTCTGCAGGGTTAATTCCAAATAAATGGGGAAACTGTGAATTATCCCCTAAAATCATTATAAAACATAAATATAACCCATATATGATGCAAATAAGTTGGAATATCAAGTAATAAAATGTAAAGTTCATGTATGCATTTTACATGCATCAACATCCCCAAGCTTAACCATACTCGTCCTCGAGTATGAAGGTGATAAAACTAACATGGACTTTGCATTTTAATACTACAATGGATATCAAAGATGATTACTATTGCTACATAGAGTCAAATGATTCATTCTTCAAAGGAGTAGCAATATGCAAGATAGATTATGAAGTGATATCAAGTATTTAATGCAACGATGTTCAATGATAATTCACAAAGTGTAACATGAAAGAAAGTACTATGGACCACATGTATGCATAATGAAAAGTAAGAACATCCTATAATGGTCATAGAGTATTCATGAAAATCTGAATATAAAAGGTGGACACTTTGGAAAGATATATAAATGAGTAGGGTAAAGCATGAATAAGTTTCATCTAACTTCCAAACTCTTCTACTTAAGTTAATGATTGCAATGTGGTAATCCTTGGTGTCAAGCTCTCATTACCCCTATCATAGCATCTTGAATGATTAAAGTTTAAAGTGAAAGCAAATATGAGTAGTGTGCTTGACAAAGTATAGGTTGAATGTCTCATGCCCCTTGAATACAAGTACCTACACCATGGTGTTACTCAACTTGGGAAACAAAGTAAGTTCAAGTTAAATATCATTGTAAGTAATAATAGCATCATTAAGAGCGTCAACTGGGGTACCTCTTGTCCCAGGATATGGAACAAGCCCATATCAAAATGACAAGACAAACAAACAAAATGAACAATCTCAACACCCTTTTTATTTACCATTGGGATAGCTTTTTATTATAAGGTGTATCACTGACGGTTCACCATAGTATGTAAGTAAATTTCCACCATGAATGATGCATGGCTTAGATTAGCGGCCCAGGCGTCTCTCTAACCATTTATACAAACTCATTTAAACTTGCTTTGTCTCCACATTTATTTCACCCATGATAAGCATCCATAAACAAAAGTACATGATATCAACTAAATAAAATGAAGAGCATGTTGAAAGCTTGCCATGTGACAGCACATATGAGCTAACTCTCAACCCAAGACATTTGTCAAGCCCACAACATCATAATTTTAATCACAATGGGTCATGTTTATTTAATGCAATAAAAGTAAAGTGTGCATCAAGTTCGTGAGAGCTCTATAACCAACTTTTCCCATGACAATCAACAACATAAGCATTTTCATTCAGAGGTATAGATAACACAAATATCATGATAATCATACTCGGAATAGCATAAAGCTAATAGGTAGATATGGTGGACTCACTGGAAAAACTTTGGTTGAAGGTGTTGGAAACAAGTTTTTACTTGTTGGAATTTTTGGGCTAGCAAGAGGGAGAAAGTTGACCGTCTAAATGCATGCATGAGTGTCCATAGAACTAACCAATCCATGTTAAACAAAGTAAAGTAACATTCAGCATCAAAACATGAATAAAAGATAGCTCTTGATAAAACACTTGCATATTAACACTCATTAACAAAGCATATGAATCATGCAACTATATGTATCTTTTTGAATCAACTTAAACATCCCTTTCCCAATCTTTTAATAGCATCCAACTTAATTCAACCCAAATTTCCAGTACCTCTTTCATATATAAATGATGGTGGTGGTCTCACAAAATAAAAATCAAACCAAAATAAAAAGCAAACAAAAGACGCTCCAAGTTTATGCGATAAGGTGCATTGATCGAAAAACAGAAGTTAGACGTGTGCAAACCGAGAGTGTGTAGGTCCAGTGGGGTTGTCTTCACATCCCCAAGCTTATGGTCTTCACCATCCTTGGATAGCTCTTGGTGCATCTCCTCTAATCCCTGTGAAAAAACTTCAAAACACCGTTTCTCCCATTTCTTTTCTGTGGGGTGACATTAGTAGTGATAGACAAATAGATTTCTTGCTGCATATAATCCTTAGACAAAAATTCATATGAATGTCCAGAAAGTGTATAATGTTGTATGCCTACTTATAAACTCAATTGGATCAAAAAGATTCAAGTTAAAAGTTCAAAAATGCATCAAACAAAATGGGACAGAATCTGTCCAGAAAAACAGCAGCAGCAAAACGTATTTTTCTACCCTACTTAACTTTGTCGAAAAATTCCGAAAAAATTCATGCATACAGAGGATGAAAAGTTGCAACTACAGTTCAAATATCAGCTCATTCGGAGTTACAGAATAAGAATTAAAAATCATACCGTGCACAGATTCGTGCAGGAATAAAATCTCCGAATGCTATAAGCAACTTTTTCAAACCAAAATGGGTAAAACTTGGCACTTTATTAAAAATTCCAGAAACTAAACTAAAAACTAAGTCTCTTGTTACAGCAAGAGGACACAAATAAAAAAAAACAACGGGTTGCCTCCCGTAAAGCGCTTTCTTTATAGCCATATAGCTAGGCTTCTTACTTGGTATCAAGATGGTTGGAGTGAGGTGGCTTGGCATCCCCAAGCTTAAATTCTTGTACTTATTTGATATATGTAGGGTGAGCCTAGGGGTAACATCCCCAAGCTTGAGTGTTTGTCCCTCTTGATATTTGTTCATCACCCTCAACTCTTCCACTTGAAAATTCTCTTTACACAAAACTCATCATAAAACTTGATTAGAGGGGTTAGTGTCTCCATAAATTAAATCCACATAAGTACAGAAAAGACATATCATGAGTTGATTCTAAACATTAACTAATATTACTATGGTTGTGTATTGTTCTTTGATCAAAGAACCACACAAAACACAAGTAATGAGAGTAATGCAAAATAAAGACAGAATCTGTCAAAAACTGGACAGCCCGTAAAGAGTGAATTTTCAGAGGCACTTACGTTGCTCAAATCAGAAAACTTTGAACTAATGAAATGTGTAATAATAACTGAATATTGCTGTCGAAATTCAGGTCAAAATTCCTTTCTGTGATTTTTACATTTTTCGCAGTAAAGCTTAGGAATCTGTTTTCTGGACAGCAAATTACTATTGTTTGATCCTACCTCTCAAAAGAGGTTATTCTTTCCATAAATGAAAAATAAGATACAAAGGTGATGTTACAGTAGTAAACAAGCACCTTGACTCAAAAACCGAAAATCAAACTGAAGAAATCAAAAAGAAGCAAAACCAAGAAAGGTTCAAGAGAAACAAACAAAGAAGAAAGAAAATATTTTTGTTGTTTTTGATTTAGCAAAAAGGCAAAAGAAGAAGCAAATATATACAACATAAACACTCTTTTTATTTGGTTTTAGCTTTGGGAAAAGTTTTAATGATAGAGACTTTGCAACGGTTCCATTGGCATGAACAACACATGTTCAAGGTCGACCCCAACTTCTCCATTACTCATCCTTCTCATTTACTTTCCCAAATTTTATATAAAATGAAAATCTTAAACTAATTGTCACAAAACAGTAGGTAAAGATATTTTACATGTTGTAAAGATATAAAGGTGTGCAAACCGAATAGGAAGTTAAAGCATAAGGAACACACCACAGAATATTAAACAATTTACTTTTAAGTCTAACTCTCTTCCTATGCATTGGAATTTTATATATGAATAAATAACAACAAATTTGAGGTAACCAATGCATATAATAATCAATAGCTTGCATTTTAAATAACATAGAAACATAAAGGGGATTCTTATCTCTCCTCTCTCATAATAGTTGCAAGCATTAAAGTTAAACATAACCACATAGTTTTGAATAGAATCACCACATAAAGACTTATCATCTAATGAGCATAATGGATCATCAAACTCAATTAAATCACTTTCATCCTCAATAGTAGGGGGACTAAAAATATCATATTCATCAAAACAAACTTCCCCAAGCTTAAGGTTTTCCTTAGCATTAGCAATAAAGGTGTTCAAAGAATTAGTACTACCACAAACATGATTGTTATGCAAATAAAATTTAATTTTCTCCTCAAACACTTCATGTCCTAACTCAAGATAGATATTATACAATTCTATAATTGTTTGGTTGTTTTCCATTTTATAATTTTTTTGTGTTTTAGATTTATATGCAATGCAAACAAGAATAAAAGCTTAGCACAACGCTCCCCGGCAACGGCGCCAGAAAAGTGCTTGATAATCCCCAAGAGCAAGGAATCACTGTAGCACAATTCGATAAGTATTTGAGTGTCGAACCCACGAGGAGCTGAAGGTAAACTATCTATTCTCTAAAGCCCTATAACCCTCTTATATGGCCTTTTATGCAAAGCAATAAATTTAAATATGAAAGGAACTAACTAATGGAAGCAAGTGATGTGGAATGGGTTTATCTAGTAACAAGTTTCTCAATCAAGTTTCAAACGCAAGTTTCTTAGAGCAAGTTTCTCTCAGCAGTTTTCTCAAGCAAGTTTCTCAAAGTAGCAAGTAGCAAATATCTCAAGTAGCAAATATCTCAAGGGAGCAAATGTTCTAGCAATTGTTATTTCATTCGTGTGGTTGTCACAATTAGTGAAGCACATGTTTCAGTCTTAATTGTTTCTTTAGGAAGGAGCCATAAATAGGTGTAGCCAAGTAAATGAGCAAATTACACAACTCTTATGATGGATCTCATGGCCAAGTAAATGTGCAGCACAAGAATTATTAAGACATAATTGTCCCACCATAGCCTTAAGTTCTAGGGTCCCCCATATATATCCCCCATAATGTAACTTCAAGTCTCAGACCACGGTTTCTGTCTTAGTACTCCGACCCGTCCTACTCAATCCATTACACTACGGTGATCACCTTACATGCATTCCCAACATATGCGTGCACTCATACATTGTACATCAAGACAATCATAAAAGATAACAAAACTTGTATGCAACCAATCAACGAACTATTTCACTTTGCCATGAACAAATCACTTCTCAAACATAGATGGGGAGACACAATAGATCAAGGGAATAGTATATTGCATCATACATCATGTTTGCCAAGAGTTTACAGTGGAGAGATGGAGATGATCTTGCTGTAGATGTTGATGATGAACACGCCGGAGGGGGGTGGAGCCCTCCGGAGTGATTCCGGCGGCGTTTCCCCCCTCCGATCTTCTCCGGCGGCAGCCTTCTGACTCTCTGTTTCGTGGTTTTGTGTTTCTCCGCGCTCCTCGCGAAACTCCTCGGGGGACTATTTTTATAGACTTTTTAGGTCAAGACGAAGCCACGGAGACGAAAACGGACGGCATCGGAGCCACGAGGAATAAAAGAGGTGGTCCCACACGGCCAAGGAATCTGGCCGCGTGGGACCATCTATTTTCTTCCTCGGACTTCCTTTTTCACGGATCCTTGGCTCGTACGTCTTCTTATTTCCAAATATTGGGCCCCGTAAAATATTAGGTCATTTGGACGTCATTTGGTCCCTGAAAGTCAAAAACATGGAAAAAGGGGTTTTCTGGTTCTGCAGGGTTAATTCCAAATAAATGGGGAAACTGTGAATTATCCCCTAAAACCATTATAAAACATAAATATAACCCATATATGATGCAAATAAGTTGGAATATCAAGTAATAAAATGTAAAGTTCATGTATGCATTTTACATGGATCACTCGCTAACTAGCTCGGGAGGCTCAGCACTTGGACAGCAAACTGGCCGCAACATGCCATCACGTGGCAACCAGTTCATGTTCCAGATATGTGTGTGCTCTCCGGTTCCAATCCTTCGAATGAGACCTTGTCTCAACACATCCTTTCTCTCCATTATTGCCCGCCACACCCTAGAAGGTGTCAAGCCCAACTCTGCTTCCAACAATTCACTCGTAGGGAAATACACCGACTTCAGCACTCTTGCACTCAACGTGTTGGGTTCCTGTACCAATCGCCATGCCTGCCTTGCTAGTAGAGCCAGGTTAAATAATTCAATGTCTCTGAATCCCAGTCCCCCATCACGTTTCGGCTTTGTCATTTCGTCCCACGCTACCCAGCATGTCTTCCTCTTCCCTTCCTTACTGCCCCACCAGAAGTTCCGAAGCAGGCTATCTATATGTTTGCATAAACCCCTCGGCAGCTTAAAACAAGACATAGAAAAGGTGGGAATTGCTTGAGCCACGGATTTGATTAAAACCTCCTTGCCTCCCGCAGACAGCAGCAGCTCCAACCAGCCCTGTACTTGTTTCCACACTCTGTCCTTCAAATATTTGAAGGCGCCATTTGATGAGGAACCCACATCTGATGGCTGCTGGCGTGTAAAGTCACATGTCCGTTGGGAACCCCAAGAGGAAGGTATGATGAGTGCAGCAGCAAGTTTTCCCTCAGTATGAAACCAAGGTTATCGAACCAGTAGGAAATCGGCGCTGCTCTGAAGGTGTCAACGGCGTCAGAAAAAGTGGAGCTGTTGTTGGGGATCTGACTTGTTGACTTGGAACCTGCACACAACACAACCAAGCTACTTTGCCCAACGGGACAGTGAGGGTGTCAACCTCACCGGCTTGCTGAAAACAAAGGATTAGACGTATAGTGTGGAAAATGGTGTTTGTTTGCAGAGAATGAAAAAGAACAATGATTGCAGTAAATTGTATTTCGGATGTAAAAGAATGGACCGGGGTCCACAGTTCACTAGTGGTGTCTCTCCATAATAAAATACTAACATGCTGGGTAAACAAATTACAGCTGAGCAATTGACAAAGTAGAGAGGTGCATAACAATGCATATACAAGTCATGATGATTACTATGAGATTTATTTGGGCATTACGACAAAGTACACAGACCGTTATCCAGCATGCATCTGTGCCTAAATAGTCCACTTTCAGGTTAACATCCGCACCCCTTCCAGTATTAAGTTGCAAGCAACAGACAATTGCATTAAGTAATGTGCGTAATGTAAACAACACTAATATCCTTAGACAAAGCATCGTTGTTTTACCCCTAGTAGCAACAGCACATCCACAAACTTAGAACTTTCTGTCACTATCCCAGGTTAAATGGAGGCATGAAACCACTATCTAGCATAAATACTCCCTCTTGGAGTTAAAAGCATAAACTTGGCCAGAGACGGAGAGCATGCAAGATCATAAACAACATATATATAATAGATCGATAATCAACTTAACATAGTATTCAATACTCATCGGATCCCAGCAAACACAACATGTAGCATTACAATAAGATGATCTTGATCATGATAGGCAGCTCACAAGATCTAAACATGATGGCACAATTGGAGAAGACAACCATCTAGCTACTGCTATGGACCCGTAGTCCAAAGATGAACTACTCACGCATCACTCCGGAGGCGGGCATGAGGATGTAGAGCCCTCCGGTGATGATTCCTCTATCCGGCAGGGTGCCGAGAAGAGCTTCAGAACCCTCCCGAGTTAGGGTTGACGGCGGCGACAGTAGCAGATGTTTTCTGGAAATATGGCTCGGGTACTTAGGGTTTTCGCCTCGGGGGGAATAAGTAGGCGAAGGGGCGGCGTCAGCGGAGGAGTGGGGCTCCCTCCCACATGGTGGCGCGGCAGGGGGCCCACCCGCGCCGTGGCATGGGGAGGGAGGCCCATGGTTCTGGAACGTGTCTGGAAAAATAGACATCTGGGATTTTGTTTCGTCCAATTTCGAGTGTATTTGCAGAATAGCTTTTCCGAAACCAAAAACAGCAGAAAACAGGAAGTGGCACTGTGGCATCTTGTTAATAGGTTAGTTCTAGAAAATGCATAAAAATGCTATGAAGTATGAATAAAACATGTAGCTATTTGTATAATATAAGCATGGAACGTAAGAAATTATCGATACGTTGGAGACGTATCAATGGCATGCCTAAACTTTTCACTCAGGGCTTCATTATGCACCTCCAGAGTGTTCATAATTTCCTCCCTGATCACCGCATTGCATCCTTTTGCAAAATGAATGGATGACTTATCCATGTTTACCTATTGACCAGAAGCCCGACAGTAAATCCGCATCACTTCCTTGATCTCCTCTGCACTCTCCCTATTTGCCCTAAAGAACAGCAGGCTGTCATCTGCAAAGAGTAAGTGACCGACAACCGGAGCTATAAGGGTCACCTTAATACCACTTAAGTTCGATGACTCCAATCTTGAGTTTAAAAGGCACGAAAGGCCCTTTGCTGCCAATAGGAAAAGATAGGTGGAGACAGGATCTCCTTGACAGATACCTCTCGAGGGGGTAAAACTCTCTGTACATTCACCGTTAAAAAGAACAGAGAATGACACCGACGTGACCAACCTCATAATCATGTCCACCCACAATCTGTGGAACCCCAACCGTAGCATTATTGCTCGCAACACTACTAGGAAACTAGCTATAGGTGGATCAACATTCTGTGGTGCACCAAATAGACATGCGCAATAGAAAATATTTCTGTGGCGCATTGTTTTGCATGCACCACAGAATTCTAAAATTCTGTGGCGCACGAAAACCAAATGCGCCACAGAAATGTGACTTTCTGCGACGCACGTCCCGCATGCGCCACAGAAATTTGGGACGTGCGCCACAGAAAGTCATATTTCTGTGGCGCATGCGCATGCTGTCTGATGCGCCACAGAAATGCGCCACAGAAATGTGACTTTCTGTGGCGCATATTGATACATGCGCCACAGATAGCAATTAAAAAAAAGCAAAGTACCAGATCGCATTTCTGTGGCGCATATTGATACATGCGCCACAGATAGCAATTAAAAAAAAGCAAAGTACCAGATCGCGATCTGGTTTCTCTCTCCTATTTTTCTAGTCAAACCACGCCGGTCTCCTCCACTACTCGTCCTTTCTTTTCTTTCTCTCTCTCCACTACTATGGTGCACGGGCGGCGAACATGCTCATGGACTCCGCTGCCACCGCGGCCGTCGTTGCCGCCACCTAGGGTGAGGACGAGCTCGGGCCTCCTCCACATCCCGCCTGCGCCGCTAGCTACCGCTCCCCCCGTCGGTCTCCACATCCTCCCGCCGACCTCCACGCTGTCCTCGTCCTCCTTGGCCGCTCGACTCCCACGCAGGGCCGGCAGCTGCGTCGCTCGGTGCGCGCGGCGGCTCGCCGGCGGGCGCCCGATGCTCTTGTTCCTTCTGCTCTAGTACTGCCGGCTGTTGCAGATGCTCTTGTTCGTTCCAGCGAGCAGCAGGAGCACGAGCGAGCAGTAGTAGCACGAGCAGCTCATTCGTGTACTGCCGGCCAAATTCTCGACACCAAGCCACATCTAGTACTAGCATCCACTAGCAGTACTAGTCAAATCGTGTGCTGGCCTGGAGCACCCTCGAGTTCGGCAAAAACCTTCCGCGCGAGGAGCGATGCCACGCCGTCACTTGCGGTCGCCGTGGTGGTGGTGGCGCTGTTCCCGCCGCCGCCGGTGGTGGCCGAGCCGGCGCGCTCCTCTACAAGGCGACCAGGAGCAGATGGGGAGCAAGGAGCACAGCCAGGAGCGCGACCATGGCGACGGACATCTCGTCCTCGATCCCCTTTCTCTCCAGCACCGCCCGCGGTGCATCTCGCCCTCGCCGGACCGCCGCCCTCCCCACCCACCCTCTACTCCGCCCTCTCCCATATCCTCACGCGCGGTCCCGATTCAAACCCCACCGGCGCATGAGGGCCACGCACGCACGAGGGCCGGCGAGCCCCTGCCGCCGCCACATCTGCCTGGTCGGGTTCACCAGGACCTCGGCCTCCACTTTTTTTTTAAACCTAAAAAAGGCTATTTGTGGCGCATGGTTGGGAGTGCGCCACAGAAAAGTGGTCCTTCTGTGGCGCACCTGTGCGTGCGCCACAGAAATATATTTTAGTGGCGAGCTAACTGTGGCGCACCCACCATGCGCCACAGAAAGGCAAAATGGAATGCCACAGATAGCCTGTTTCCTAGTAGTGCAAATAGCTCTACTCTACCCGGTCGTAGGTCTTCTTCATATCCAACTTCAATGCACAACACTGTAACGTTTTAGCACTCTTCCTCTTCATGAAATGAAGGCAGTCATATGCTGTGATAATGTTGTCTGTAATCAGTCTACCCGGAACGAAAGCAGACTGCTCCTCCGAGATAATCTCCGGTAATAACTTCTTCAGCCTGTTTGCAGCCACCTTGGATGCTATTTTATATATTACATTACACAAGCTGATCGGCCTAAACTGCCCCAACTCCTCCGGGCACGCCACCTTGGGTATCGGAACAACAAAGGTGTTATTTATCGCGGCCGGATCATCCTCTCCCTTCAGCACTCGCAGGACCACTGAAGTCACTTCCGCTGCACATAACTCCCAATGTTCTGGAAAAAATGGGCGGGGAAACCATCCGGCCCTGGCGCCTTCGTTGGGAGCATTTGGAATAAAGCTTCTTTCACCTCAAGCTCCTTAAACGGTTTCAGTAACTCAACATTCATCACTGGTGTCACCTTGGTAGGTACTGTGTTCAACACCTCATCCATACCTTCTGTCCCTTCTGATGTGTCTAGCTGCTTATAAAAATCAGCAGTCATATTTCTCATCTCCCCTCATCGGACGTCACCTGCCCACACGGTTTCCTCAACTGTGTGATCTTGTTCTTCTTATTCCTTTGGCTAGCTCGCATGTGAAAAAAACGAGTATTCTTATCACCAGCGGACAACCATTGAACCCGCGACCTCTGCTGCCACATAACCTCCTCCCTGTGGTTCAGTTCAACAATGCGGTCAGTGATTTTAACCTCGCATGCGATGGCCCTGTCTATTTGGATCAGCTTGCAACTCTCCTAGCCGCTTTTGTAATGTTTTTAGCTCATTCCGAACATGGCCGAAAGTCGTAACACCCCAGCCTTCGAGATTACCAGAGAAAGAAGATAATTTCTGCTGAAGCTCCGCCAGGTTCCTCGCCTCACCTCCTCCCTGCCAGGCTTGGGATACAAACGGTGAGAAATCCTCATGATCCTCCCACATGATTTCATACTTGAAACGCCCCTTGGGCTTCCTCCGGCGCCGCACATCCTCCGGCTTCCACCTAAGCAGAATGGGGCCGTGATCTGATGCAGCCGCTGTCATATTGGTGACCGACGCAAGTGGATACCGCATGCTCCACTCCGGTGTCGCTAGGGCACGATCAAGGCGCACCCTACAGAAAGTCCCTCCGGCCACCTTTTTCTCCTATGTCCAGCTACGGCCTTGAAACCCAAGATCATTCAGTCAGCATACATCCACCATCTCTCGGAACCCGGCCATCTGTGCGTAGCTTCATTGTTGTACCCCAACGTGTTCCGATTGATATAAAACTTCATTAAAGTCTCCCATACAAACCCAAGGAAGGTTCGACGCAGACTTTATAAACTTCAACATGTCCCAGGTTTTAAATCTCTCATGGCGTGTGGCGATCCATCAATTGCCTCCTCAAGTTCATGCGGGCCTACTTCGGCCTGCTCACCGAGGAGCAGGCCGCGAGGTACCTCGTCCGGGCGCGCGCCGACCTAGCCCTTGCCGTCCTTCTTGTGGAGCACGACCTCTACGCCGCGCGGCCAGCAGCTCCCGACCCTCGCTCCGGGAGGACGCGGAACTGCCTCCGGCTTGCTGCCACGCACGTTAACAACCCTTGGCCGGACCACATCGTCTCGCTCGCCACGGCGTGGCTACCCACGGAGCGCCTCGAGATGCTCGCCCCCGTTCTACGACACAAAGGCGGCAGGAATAGGCTCACTGTCCACGACGTCAAG
This sequence comes from Poa pratensis, assembly GCA_947311845.1. NCBI lineage: Eukaryota > Viridiplantae > Streptophyta > Magnoliopsida > Poales > Poaceae > Poa > Poa pratensis. The sequence goes on from CAMZMU010000027.1 coordinate 11,118,927, forward strand.
ACCATCCTCCACGTGCTGCGCCACCAAGACGACATGTCCCCCATGAAGACCATGCCGCCGTCGACAGCGGTTGAAGAAGCCGTAGGACCCGTGGTCAAGCGCACTACGAGCTGCGCCGACCTCGGAGATGGCCAGATCGCCTACACCACCGTCACCATCGTCCAACGAGCCGGCGACCACATCGCGTCCCTGCGCTGTCCTCAAGACATGTACTCCACGCTATCGTCCTCATATTGCACGCACGCTGCACCGCCGGTGCCGGGCACGAAGAATGTGCCACCGCAAGATTCCCCGTGCGCGTCCATCGGGTCTTTTGACGTCGATGCGGACGCGTGCCCATATGTCCGGTCACTGCAGATGTCTTTGTGCGGTGCCATCCATGGCTTCTACCTCAGGGCGCTCGCCATGCTGCCCAGCCACTCCGGGCGCAACCACGTCCGTGGAATCCTCCTCGCGGGCCACTGCTACGGCCCCATGGACCCCGTCTCCAAGATTGTTATCAATGCCGTCTGGTACGACGTCGACTTCCCGCTCCGGGACGCTGACCGCGACAGACAGTCGAAGGACATCCTCGACACGCTCACCATGCTGCGAGCCGTGTACCGCTCCCTACACGGCCTCGTGGCTTTCCTCCACGCCACCTCGGTCAGGAGCTGCCGCTGCACGAGATTCTCAAGTACCTCTGCTACACGCGGTGCGACATCGCCGCCATGGTAGAGCCACATTTAAACCGGCAACGACTCGACAAAAGCTCTCCCAACCCACTCACGGCTGTCGCCACCGCCGCTGAGCACCCAAAAACGGCTTCCATAGCAACTTTCTATGCATCCTTGCCGCCGACGAAGCTGGACAAACTAAGGTCGTTGATGATGAGTGCCACTGCCAACAACACTCCGCTGTGTCACAAGTCTTTGACCCAGATATACAACGTCCTCAGAGACGAAACTTCGTCGACGATAATGCCATGGCTACGTCCTCCCAAACTCTGCAAGAGGGCGTTGAACATTCTCACGAGGAAGAGGCAAGCCTATACTCAACAGCAGAGGTCCATTCGCGGCAGGATCGAACAGCTGTTGCAGGAGTATACCGTTTGCCATCCTTCAGAGCCAAAATATGATCTGGATTTCGTGTGTGGCGTGACAACAACTGACCACATGGATCAATGTTACCATGTTAATTTCATGGCGGCTACCAAATCGACCTGCAAGAACAGGCTCTTCTTTGCTGAATTTCGGCTGGCGCATGAAGATCAGTCAAAACCATCCAAATGTTGCTACTTTTCCTAGCTAATTATGATATGTTGAGCCCTTGCATCTATGTATGTAGGCGTTGTATAGTTTTTTCTTTTCAAAATAATGGACAATCCCTAAAATGCTAATTTGATTCCGTGAATAGGTCGTTGCTACTATGGCCAGGAATCCGCTCGTCAGATCGCATATCCGGATCATTTCATGGACTACTTCTCTAGCGACATTACTCCTGGAGGACTCAATGACATAGAAGACATACTAGACACTGACTTCACGTACTTTGACTCTGAGAGGGACCTGGTGCTTGCGAGGGTCTTGCAGAAAAAGGCAAAGCAGGAAGAGTTCATGCAAAGGTCATCTACCAGATGGCTTGCTGAAATGAGCATGCCGGGGTGCTGAATGGCCTACTGGTTTTTGCTAATTTCTGTCTACTCTCTACTGATTATTTAAGCTTTGAATTCAATTAATGTACTAACTACTTCACCCCGCATATATAATGATGATTGCACCTGTTCAGCAAGCGGTACAAAGCTGGAGAGCTCGCTGTTCCGTTACGACTGTTCCAAACGACTCCTGTGCATATGTTCCGGTGCACCTTTCATTTGGCCCAAATTAGACTGCCTAAGAGAAGTTAAGAAATAACTGAACAATCAGCAACTCCTGCCTGATGTGATGTACCTGAATTCATTCATGTTCTGTGGAGTCTTTCGTTTTTCAGTTTTGCGAGAAACTTGTGTTCATTTTCCAGTGCTCTTTTAATTTAAAGTGCTTAGCTCTTTAGAAAATCGATTAGACAATCAGCATCTGTGCTTGCAAACTTGTACTGTTTCGATAGAAGGTTTTGGAGAGCTCGTAATATTGGAATTACCCAGCCTATGGAAATTTGTCCGGATCACATAATTTTTCTTTTTCGCATATCCACTGTTTGGACAAACAAATGCAGTGGCAAACTGTTTGACCACAAGAATTGCGAAATTTTCATTCTGGGAGCTATTTCCATAAGACTTCTGGTTTAGATTTCAGTAAATGTATTATTGCCCAACCTCGGTGCAACAACAGTTTTAAGCATATATAGAAATTATTTTCACTATTTCATCAAACAAATTGGATAATAAACAAAACCTTTTTATTTTCAGTGAATTAAGCTCGTGAAAATTAAACGAATAATACTGATCAGCTTCAGACCCAAGGAAAAAGTATGATGATTATTTGTCAAACAATCAAATGCTTATACTAGCATTCCATTGTTTCATCACAATAAACTCAAAATAAAACACAAGGACCATTCGGATCATACCTATATGCCTATAACATCACAAAATTTAAGAAGTCAAAAATAAAAATGTCGGAGAGAGAGAGATTATGTGAACAATCTCGGGTGTGGCGGGAACACGAGGTGCGCGCTGATACGGCAGTAGGCATGAGCCGACACAAAAGCACACACCGGGTACCTGCCGGAGTTTCAGTGAGACGGCCCCTCGATCGATGGATATGAACAATAAAACATCATATCTATAGCAGAGCCTCCCCATGCTCCAGTCGTGGATTCTAGCTACCCGACCTTGCACACTCTCGTCGTTGACATATCTAGCCAATTCGACATGTCCGAGCACCCATGTTACAACCCTAACACTTACAAAAGGAGGAGCGTGATAGACATCAGGAGTTCCAGAGATAAATAAGGAAGAAAACGAAGGAAACTAGCTAGTAAGGAGTCGGAAACAAGTGGGTTTAGGCCATATGAAACTGCACCACTTCCAATCCACGACGTTCAAAGCCCCCACGGTTGGGCGGGTCTCATTCAGAAGCTCCACCGACCTAACTAGATGTGGTACAAGGCGACTCCCCGAAGATTCAACTTAACGTGACTATTAAGGAACCCTACCATACGACATGGGACACATGTTGAGTCCTATAAATCCCAGAAGACATTCATCCACAAAAGTGGATCGAGATATTCATCAACGAGTTCATTGACACGCCTAAGCCGTAGCCTTCATAGCCTCCATAGCCGAAAACCCTAGCTACATCTAAACCCGTAGGTCGCATCTATAAGCTCGCCATGATCTTTTGAACACATCATGAATAAGTGATCATCATATTGTTGTCTTGATAGCTAGGGTACATGATTTCCTGAACAGATGCAACTATTTCGGGATCATCTACGGATTGGCACCAGACCTCTCCAGCCCTATGATCCGATTGTGCCACCGATCCAGCCCTGCGATCCCAGAAGGGGGTTGATCTCCTATTCTCCTGCCTCGCCTTGCACAGCCTCGCTAATGACTACGTCTCAATAATATGAAAGACTTGATTAACCTTTCACTAATCTATAGTATTTAAAAGTTGATTCCCTCATGGATGTGTTTATTCAAACAATGTTCATTTGTATGCCTTTTTTCTTGGCAAAGCACATGGAAATTTAATGTTTTCGAACAGTTACGCCCAAATTTCCACGTCCTCCTTTCCAGCGCATCTCATCAGCATACATAGGCGTACACGAGTTTTTATTTGTATTGAGAAAGTGCATTTCAACCAGATGTATTCTTTTCTTTTTATATGAAAATCAACTTTCATTCCGTCGCAACACGTGAGGTAACAGTAATTAAGCGTGCATGTCTTTTTACATTTAAATTTTTCTGAAAGTTATAAAAGATTAAAGTTTAAATTATAATTTCATAAATTTCAATATGTTCCGGAATTTTAAATTTCTTTATGTGGGCTGCGAATTTCCTGAAAGTATGTAGAAGCAGAATCGGGTAAAGAGAAGAGACCATCAAAGCACCTTCCACGCAGCAGAGAGGCCATATCGGAACCTAATCGGTAAACTTGAGGGGTCGAAACGAAAATAAATTCAGTCGATCGTTCTCAGAAAATAAGAAAAGAAACCATGATCGATCCGGTGACGCCGCCGCCGCTCCAGCCCTACGATCCCACGAGGGGGTTGATTTCGTGCTTCACCTCGCAGGGCCTCGCGACCGATGTCGATACCTCAGCCACCACGGCCGTGGCTCTCCACGACCTCCTCCTCGACCTCTACGAGGAGGTGTTCCAGCGGCTGCCCTTCGAGGACATGCCACACGGCGTGGACATGGCCCAGCTCGTCGACCTCGGCGGCCTCTGCCTCGGCCTCCTCGACCCCGTCACCAACATCGTCCTCAACACGGTCTCCCTCCTCCCGCACGGCTTCGACACGAACCCTAGCCAGCCCTCCGCAGCCGTCCATCCAAGCAGCTTCGGGTCCATGGTGCCGCCTTCGCGCCGCCGCGGCGAGACGAGCAGGGATTCATGGCGTTCCGTCGCGTCGAGGTCAAGCCCGTGCCTGCTCGAGTTTATGCGCGCGTACTTCGGGCTGCTTACCCAGGAGCAGGCCGGGCGGTACCTCGTTTGGGCTCGCGCCGACCTCGCCGTGGCCGTCCTCCTCGTCGAGCACGACCTCTACGCCGCCCAGCCAGCGGCCCCAGACCCTCGCTCCGGGAGGACGCGGAACTCTCTTCGGCTTGCAGCCAGGCACGTTAACCACCCTTCGCCAGACAACCTCGTCTCGCTCGTGACTGCGTGGTTACCCCGGGAGCGCCTCGAGATGCTCGCCCCCGTTCTGCGAAAGGAAGGCGGCAGGAATAGGCTCACCGTCCACGACGTCAAGACCATCCTCCACTTGCTGCGCCACCAAGAAGACATCTCAGCCATGACAACCATGCTGCCGACGCTTGAAGTAGACGTAGGACCTTTGGTCGAGCGCACTACGAGCTGCGCCGACCTCGGAGATGGACGGATTGCCTACACCACAGTAACTATCGTCCAACGAGCCGGCGACCACATCGCATCCCTGCGCCGTCCTCAAGACATGGGCTCCACGCTATCCTCCTGCTACTCCACGCACGCCGCACCGTCGGTGCCGGGCATGCCTCAAGACTCCCCGTGCGCGTCCGTCGGGTCTTTTGACGCCGATACGGACGCGTGCCCGTACGTCCGGTCACTGGAGATATCTCTGTACGGAGCCATCCACGGCTTCTACATTAGGGCGCTTGCCATGCTTCCAACCCACGCCGCTCGCCAACACGTCCGCGGCGTCCTCCTCGCCGGCCACTGCTACGGGCCCATGGACCCCATCTCTAACATCGTTCTCAGCGCCGTCTGGTACGACGTCAATTGCCCGCTACCGGACGCCGACCGCCGTACCCAGGCCCACGACATCCTCGACTCGCTCACCATGCTCCGAGCCGTGTCCCGCTCCCTGCACGGCCTCATCGCCCTCCTCCATGCCACCTCCAGCCAGAAGCTCCCGCTACTCGAGATCCTGAAGTACCTCTGCTACACGCAGTGCGACCTCTCCGCCATGCTACAGCCACAATTACGCCACGACGGGAGCTCTCCAAACCCGTTTGCGGCTGCTGCCACTGCCGCTCGACACCCGCAAGCCTCTGCCATGGCAGAACTTTTTGCATCCTTGGCACCGACTAAGCTGGACCGGCTCCGGTCATTGATGATGAGTGCCACCTCCACGAATGCTCCACTGTCTAATGAGTGCTTGACCCAGATATACAGCATCCTCAGAGAAGAAACCTCGTCGAGGATGATCCCATGGCGGCCACGTCCTCCCAAGCTCTGCAAGACGGCATTGAGCATTCTCGCGAGGAAGAGGGAAGCATATGATCAGCAGCAGAGCTTCATCCGCGACAAGATCGAACAACTGCTACAGGAATACGCCCGTGGCCATCCTGCGGAACCCAAATATGATCTGGATTTTATTTGCGGGGTGGCCTTAACAGGGCACTCTCACTACGATCAACGCTACCACGTCAATTTCCTGGCGGCCACCAAATCCACCTTCAGGAACACGCTCTTCTTTGCAGAATTTTGGGGGGCCTCGTATGATCGTATCACGATCAGTCGAAGACATCCAGCTGTTGCCCTCTGCCCCAACAGTATGATACGGGTCGATGCTATTATGGCCGGAGGTCGGCACGTAAGATCGCGTATCCAGATCATTCCATGGACTACTTGTCGAGCGACATTACTGAGGGCGGTCTGGATGACACAGAAGGCACACTAGACACCGACTTTTTGTACTTCGACTCCGAGAGGGATGTGGAGCTCGCAATGGTCTTGCAAAGGATGGCAAAGCAGGAAGAGGTCATGCAAAGGTCGACTACAGGGATGTTTGCTCAATGGTCAGGTAGTTACTGCTAATTATGTCAACCAGTTGAGTGGGTGCCTCTCAACTAGTTTACCCTGTACATCTGCCTCCATCGGCTTATTTAGAATTGAACTATTAAGATAGTAGTACTATGTAAAATATGGTACTAGTTACAATATGCAGAGACTTGTTAATATTAATTGTACAACTTCCATGTGTTTGTTTATCATTTCTTTCATTAACAACTAAAACGAAGTGACCAACTATCTGCCACCTGATTCCGCAGTGATGGTTACATCATTCTTACTGCACGGAACAACAGCACTAGCTGATTCTTGTACCTTAGATACCCTTAGGTTGAAATACGCTGGATGATTAGGCTCTGGAAGAACAACACTATCGCTGCTTAACATTGCAACGACCTCTGACATTGTCGGTCGATCATCTGCATTCTCCTGGACGCACATTAGTGCGATGTTAATGTACCTCCTAGCCTCTGTTGTATGGATATCCTTGGCGATTGATGATTCTAGAAGCTCAAACCATCGTCCCCCTTCCCAGAGCTGCCATGACTGCAAAAAAGCTAGAATGTACCTTAATGCCAAAAACAACTTCCGTCTACAATATAAAACACTCGTATATGAGAGTTCAGAAAATGCTCACGTATCCAAGGAGGTTAAGAAAGTCTCCGTACTCATGATGGAAACCAGAATTCCTTTTTCCGCTAATGATCTCAAGAAGTAACACACCAAAGCTAAATACATCTGATTTGATTGAGTAAATGCCTTCAGATGCATACTCCGGAGACATATAACCACTGAAGTGAGTAAGAGAACAAGGAAAATATTATATCAAAACCTACAATTTATTGATCGGCTAAGTAATAATTATACAAATATGCTTACTATGTTCTGACTACCCTTTTTGTGATTCCTTGAGTATCATTAGAGCTGAAATTTTTTGCTAGGCCAAAATCAGAAATTTTTGGATTCATATCTTGGTCCAAGAGAATGTTGCTAGCCTTAAGCACTCTATGTATGATGCGCAACCGAGAGTGTTTGTGCAGATATAGAAGACCTTGGGCTATCCCTTCGATTATCACGCGTCGTTTATTCCAATCAACCAAACTTGTTTTGCTTCCATCTGCACATTAGATAGCAATAAATTTTATAGTGTGGATGAAACACAATCCATAATAATGTTAAACTACACTATGCATACCAAATATAAAGAAGTCCAACGAAACTTTTTCCTCTCCTTGAATGCAGCATCCCAAGAGATTAACCAGATTTGTATGTAGTTTTGCAATAAGTTCAACTTCATTTTTGAATTCTGTGAAACCCTGTCCTGAATGTGAGGCAAGCCTTTTAACTGCAATTTCCATTCCCACTGGTAATTGGCCCTGAAAGTATGTGGAAAACAAGACTCGAAGCATTTTTTTTTGCAGTATTGATATAGAGAGAAAGGGTTGGATGCTATCCATAGCGAAAATAGTTATCCAACATCACATATTCAGGACATTTCTTTAACATTGCATTTCACTGCGGTGCATCTATTTCATTTTCGATTTAACTCTGCTGTCAAACAGGATAAAATAAACAACTTTATATACGAAGTGTTAATTATTATTTTCTAGTTTGAGGCGTAATATGACGTTGCTTATGATAATCCTTACTTCGTTTAATACAATTATATAACTGCATTTATATCTACGTACCTTGATGGGGTGAAAGAAAAAATGTGAGTGTTTTGGGGGGGGGGGGGGGGGGGGGGGTGTCAAAACACTAAAATTTTGTCATCTAAACCCTTTCCAAACAAAAATTTCTTCGTGATTTGTTCCAAAGCTGGGGCGCGGTAGCCGCCCAACCTACAATAAGCTCTCGCAGTGAATTGATAGCTACCATTGTGGTAGTATATTGGTAATTATAAAAACTAACATTTCAAGGTACCTTATTAAACTAAACACATCATTAGACAATTCCTTACGGACACTAGGCTACTGTAAAGAGCAACGGTATATATGTATGCATATGTGTGGTTTAGGCGTGCACAATCATTGGCTTCTGCCAGCTGAATTTATTGACTAGGCTAAATGGCTGTAAAGGGAGTGGAGATTTGGCTCCCGAGCTCATTTAGTCCTGAAATCTGGACCGTGCAAGTTTTGTCGAGATGTGGTCGTTGTTGGCATGTGCACCGGCAGAGTAAAAATCATAGAGGTGTGGTAACTTCTTTGGACCACCCTACAGCGCGGGACCCTGTTATGACGGCAGAGTGCATGTCTGCCGGCAGAAACTGATGGATGGTAACGATAACTTTTCCTGTTCCGTAGGGACATATGATGCCAGGATTTCATGTTCCGTGCGACATGAAAACCTCAAACAGGATTTCCGGGGACAGAGCGAGTATTTTCTATCCATACAAAAAATTATGCTACACTAAAACGAATTATGCATATCATAATCCTCTGATCCAAAAGTGTTTTTCAATCACCAGTTGCTACACAATTAGAAACAACCAGTAACACAAACACAACGATAATTTTGAACTACCTGGCACGTTTGGTAGATAACAGTGCCGCCACTTTCAATCAGAAGTCTCTTTTCCTCTCTATTTTTTCCAGATCTCTTTTCCCTCATAATTCAAACCAGCACATTACGCAGTAAAATTCTTTGGTCACCTTAAACCAGAGAGAGAAAAGACGTGGAAGACGGACGGTACAGCAAATACAAAGCAACAATCTCTAGGAGAACAACACATATATCACATCTTAAAGTTCACAGCATCCTAAAAGACCACGAAGCAAGAACCTGATTTGCCGCCAAACTAATCCTGCAACTCTGCAAGAGAGTATCAATATAGTCTGCATCTGGGAAAATGAGATCCGGATGGTGTTCCCTCGTTGCTTCCTCTTCGGTCTCAAACAAGAGGAGGGCCTGCCTCTTGCGCTTCACCTCGAATAGCGGCTTGAATTAGTGTATTGTGGGGTACTTTGAATAGTTAACTTCCAGCTTGCTCCCAAATAGCGTTGCACCTGCGGGCAAAAGAACAAAGTGGCATTACAATGTTAGTTAGGTGGCATCCCAAATAGAAATGGTAGCAATTATACATGTGAATAATAAAAAAAAGGTAATATTACATAATAAATGGAACGGAGAAACTTGATAGGTTGATACTAGAAAAAAATACATGGCATCCCAAATAGAAATGGTAGCAATTATACATGTGAATAACAAAAAAAAGGTAATATTACATAATAAATGGAACGGAGAAACTTGATAGGTTGATAGGTTGATAGGTGTATATAAATGTAGAAGTAGGCAGAGAGATATTTAACATAAAGGAAACGTCAAATGTAGACTTATTTCCTTCAACAGTAACCGGACCATGCACATCAATGTTAAAAGAAGCTATCTTCATATGCACAACACGAAGCAAATACTCTCCGGAGATAATAAACTATATGTCCCAAATGTAGATGTTGTTGCAATAGAACCAACTATTAGCAGCTCCATGTGCATAGCAACCCCACAAGACTATTCAGTTCGAGATATCAACCTCACCTAAATGAAAGAATTCCAACGGTACTCAATCCTTTGCTACTGGGTTGGGTTAACTACTGAGGAAGCAAGCAGCCGCTACTTACCCGAGCACACATCGCGACCACGCGGCCACGGCAGATCCATTGCCGTGCACGAGTTGGAACAGAGACGAGCAGTTAGCGAAAAAATGCATAGTTACTCCTATTTTTATAGCAAGGTGCCAACCCGAGTGTTTCAAGTTCGATTTACTAAAATCAAAATTTGATAGGAGTGTCATATAGCATCGCAAAATATGTTCAGAGATAAGCTTCCAAGTTCTATAGTTCCAACTCTAGAAACATCACTTAAAATGTGCAGAAGAAACAATCCAGTATAATATGTAATATATCATCATCATCGACTGAAACAATCCACATTCTGTCTTTTTTTAGCCTTTGCTTATAGTTGTATCCTAACAAAGAAGTGTTACATATATACAAGAATTTTGGCTGCATCCCTCTCCTGTTCGTCCTACTTGAGAAACTACTTGTAAAGTTTTTAGAGGCAACAAAGATTCTATTGAGGAAAACTGCTTGAGAAAGGAAACTCACGAGTAGTAGAACTATAGGCCAACGTCTCACAGAATATGACAGAGTAACCACTTGGAGTCCGCCTTCTGCCACACAAATACAGCTCGGCAAAGGATAGCTGTTCCTGTGAACCCTCCTTGCTGGATCTTGCGACAAAATTGATGTGCATGTAACGACGCCATTTAGTAGGCACGAAATTTAACGGGCCGGACATCCAAGAGCTCAAACTTTATCTGGACGAAAGAAAAAAAAGAGAGGTCAAGACTCATGACAGCTAAATTTACCGACAAAGTGAGCTCAATCAAAAGAGCAGATTATACAGCACACCTTCTTCTTTTTGTTGTAGTAATCCAATGCTACCTTTGCAATTCTCTTGGATTGCTCAGCACGAAATTCTGGGACAACCTGAATATTCTCTTTTTTGTATTTAGAATCAGTGTCTCTGCAACCAAAAAATAACACAGATGTCAAATTAAAGAGCATAAGATTATGAAAAAAATTCATACTCAATGGGATCATCAGGGATGCAGACAAGGTTAACAGATGAGAGACGACTTTACATAAACTCTTAGAGAAAAAGTTTAAACACCCTATAAGTGGGTGTACACCACCATAAATTACTCATTTGGAGAGAATATTAATGACCACATTTGTTCTGGAATTTCGTTTAAAGGTCAGTTCGGTCCCTGACAGTCCAAGAAAGGAGGTGATTTTCAACTTCGAAAGCACTGCTGGCAGCAATCCTACCCAACAACCACGTAAACAAAGAAGTTCATTTTTCCCAGGAGTGTAGATGAGTGGCGATAGACCTGACGTCAGGAATTCATGGTCCCATGGAACAGGAAATCTGCGCAGGTACCGCTGTTTGTTAATTAACCCGGCCACAGCGGCGAGGTTGCAACCCCGAGAATGAGAACAGACACCAGCAACTTGATGAGGCAGATTATGACTAATGAGGCTAATCCTATCAATTTCAGATGCGCACGGGGAGGCCGAGCACCTTAGAATTGTCGGCTGATGCAGGTAATCCCGTCCGGGCGCGGATGCCGCTCTGTTCCGCTGCTCATCATCCTCTGGGAGGACAGCGACGGGTGCGACGGCCGCATGAGCCGCGACGGGGACGGGCAGAGCAGGATCTTGAGGTGGCGCACCGACAGCAGCAGCAGCGACGGCATGGGGAGGCTGGAGCTGGCGGTTGCGCGACGGCTGCCGGGCTACCGACATAGGAAAGTGAGGATGTCCTCACTGCAGATCGGCTAAGGAATCAAAGGAAGAATATCTGGGGGCGGAGGAGCTTGCGAAGATGATGCAGAGATGGGTGGGGATGAGATCTAGGTCTGGAGCGGAGCCAACAACGGACAAAACGATGCAGGTACGGTCCACTCCGTTCGTGACCATTTGTTCCGGGAGGGTCGGACGACACCAACGTCATTTTTTGCGGGCCACCTGTGGGGCTCACGTCTGGAATTACTGCGGTAGAAATCGATGAAGCGAGCTGAGCGACACAAATCTCGAAGTGTATGTATGGACAGGATATAGGGAGCAGGTGTGCTCGGGTGCCAAAACGAATTTCCGCTAAATGGCTACTCGTCATTAAATTTATTATTTGAAATGAACATATGAAGCTTTTTCCGTACAATTCATCTAGTTATCCTTTACGTGAACACGGTAGCATTTTACCTTGTAGACAGGGCCAAAACCACCTCGCCCAAGTAAGTTTTCTATGGAGAAGTTGCATGTAGCTTTCAATATCTCAGAAAAGTGAAAGAGAGTGAACTCTGAACTCTTCTCTTCCAATCTCCAAACCAGTGCGTCTTCTTCCGGCCAATTTGTGGCAGCTTGATCGTGTAAGTTTACCTTCCCTAAATTGAGAGGACACACAAATATACAACGTTATTTTGGGACCCAAATTGAAGGCTGATGACCGAAATACGTGGTACGTTTTCTTTCGAGGAACGCTGTCGGTGAGATGACAATACCGTTTTTTCGTGTTCTCATCCATACAACGAAAGCGATAAAGCATATGAGTATGGACAGTAATGGATCGGGCGGCCACAGCAATAATCCACAATGTCCTCTTTCTTGAGTTTCGTCCTAAGGGAAAAAATCATACATAGTTTTCATATATAAATAAGATGGCTTCATTTCGTGATAGCGAGTTAGCGACAACGAAAAATTAGTTGGCGTGGATCATCTTACCCTCGACCACACATCACCAATTAAACATGGGTCGGCCCGATTTGATGAGGAAATCTCACCTATATCTAATAATTGACCTTTGAACCATTCTGTTTCTAACATCTTTCTCCTTATCAATGAACCTCCTTTTTTGTTTTTGAATGACTTGACGTTGTACTTCTACCTATGTATCTGATTCTTAATTCATCTATACATTCCTAAGCACATGCATGTCTACAATTCTAAATGTTCTACCATGTTACACATGACAGCCCCATTATCGTATTAAGTAGAAGATCTATGAATTGATATTCCTAGTAAGCGGGGATTACCCAAAAAGAATTCCACTATGGAAATTACCGTGAACGATTAGAACGTTGCATACCGTGTTGTTCCATGGTTGATTGCACCACCGGGCCCGATGGCACCGGTGGCGAGCCGTATACGGTAACTGCGTAGACCCTGGCGCCGTGTTATTGCTCGCCGGTACTTCAGACCAAATTGAGGATACGCAGCATAGGTTCCCCTTGGAAGAATGGGTAAATCTCGTACCTCATGTTACACCTTGTCCCGACGAGGATTCGACCACCGCGCTTATCGTCGAGGTGCAGTGGCGTATACTGCGAGACAACCAGAAAACAGGCCTCGCATGCGTCGGCGGTGAGGTCGGCCCTGCGCTGCATGAGGCAGTACAACGTCGGGAAGGAGCTAACGTCTAAGCGCGAGGTCGTGAACCTCCTTGATCTATTGGCGGCCGACTGGGCAGTGTTGTTTAGAAGCATGAACAACAAGCGCCTGGTGGAGTCGGCGCTTGTGTTGAAGTTCTGGGTGTTCATCATGATGAGCATACCATCATCGACGGTGGCAGAAAGATTTTTTTTGTTCGAGAACCTAAGGATGCAGGGATCGTAGTACAAGGTGGTGTCCTTGTTGTATGGGCCGAGCTGCTGCCTGTCCTGGAAGGCGGTGGCCACGCAACCGTCGTAGGTGGAGGCGTTGATGTCCCCACGGCAGAGCGTGAGGGCAAAGACGGTGTCTGGTGTGTCGCCTACCCTGCCGGCGGCGAAGAGGGTGGTGTTGGACGTGGCCTTCTTGGGGACGGTGGACGAGAGGAGCTTGAGGTTGGCTTGGTACGCGCTGTTTGATGTGTAGTTGAACAGCGCAGAGTTTACTCCTGTCAGCATCACATACTGTAGATAGGATTGATCACATGACGACTTGGGTCTCTCTGACGAAAATGGTTTGTATGGTCTGCAGTGCGCGCAGTCCGCTGTGGGGATGTCTGTAGCCTAATTACTCGTAGCACCGGTGGCTGTGAACGTCACGTTAACGTTGAAACTTGGGCCCGGTTTTTGACGGGACCAGCTCAATTACTCGTAGCACCTTTCAGCTGTAGCCTAATTGACTGGTAGTAGTAACGGGTCATTTTCGAGATACGTGGAGGCCATAATGAGACGATGGCTTGCGGGTAAACACTGAACAGTACACTGCTGACTTGGTTGACCAGCCCTGGTAGCCCTGTGCGAGCGGCTCCAGGTTACCACGCAAACTGCGAGCGTCCCGGCGTGCTCACTACACAGATACTTTCATCTACTCCCCACGTTCTATATTAGATTTGAATTTCATTTGTGTGTATGATATGTAGATATATCTATACATATAACATAAAACATGTTTAGATACATCCACATTTATTTGTAACTGTGTAAATAAATGTTCAGCCTCTTCTATTGGGTGTGAGAACGAGGTCGCCATTGAGGCGACGGAAGCTGGCCCATTCCCGGTGAAATATCTGGGCATTCCCCTAAGACTATGCAGGCTGCCGAGTGGGGCACTCCAGTTCCTCCTGGACCGACTTGCTGACAAGCCGCCTACTTGGAAAGCGGCTATGATGCCTAAGGTGGGGAGGCTCGCGCTGGTCAAGTCAGTACTAGCGAATTCCCCTCCATCAGCTCATGATGTTAAGTGTGAACATAATGACCCTAAAGAAGGTGGAAAAGATTTCGAGGGGCTTCCAGGGCGGATGTGAGTTGCGGCCACTGCCATGTAAACTGGGCTAGGGTGTGTCGTCAGTTGCAGCCGGGAGGATTGGGTATCCCGAATTTGGCTCGCACGTCGATCAGCCAAAGAGTGCGCTGGTTGTGGAGGTTGCGCACTAACCACCAGTGGGCATGGCGAGAGCTCGACATGCAGTTCTCGGAGGATGAGCGTTAGATCTTTGATGCCTCCACGGAGAGGTCCCTTTTGGGTCGACAAATGGATGGAGGTTAAATCTATAAAGGACGTAGCGCCGAACCTGTTCGCGCTGATCTCAAAGAAACCGCGAAAAAAGCCGACGGTGCGGGTGGCGTTGGTCGAGCGCCGGTGGATTGCGGATATCTCGGGCGCTTTGAGTCCGCTCGCTCTATGGCATTATGTCTAGATTTGGATGCTTCTCCAAGGGGTGCATTTATCCGAGCAACCTGACAGAATGATTTGGCGCTGGACTTCCGATGCCCAATACTCCGCCAAGTCTTGCTATGATGCCTTGTTCAATGGGCGATTATCAAGTTCTTGGAGGTTAAATTCACCTAGGGTGAAGTTCCTCGTGTGGCTGGCTTGCTTAGACCGATGCTGGATGGGGGAAAGGCTAGCACGTTGTGGACTACCACATCAAGCTAGCTGCCCGATGTGCGACCAATCGGTGGAATCGATGTCCCACATACTCACTGGGTGTTCATTCTCACGGACGATTTGGCATGAGCGACCGGTGGGGCGCGGCACTCACAATAGCACTTGTCCGGCACCATTGCCCGATGCTCTATTGGGCGCGCCAGTGGAGATGCTCTTAGATTTAAAATCGGTTTCACCAAAGTGCTAGACGAGGCATTAATTCGGCGAAAGGGCCAGATTTGGCAGAATATAGCAATCCAGTTAATCTGGTATCTAGATTACTGGAGTATCTTTTCTGTTGGCAAACAAGCAGCGGCATTGGCTGGACCATGAACCACCCATGACCTCTCAAACTTCGATGGCGTGATGCATCTCGGGGTCGTGAACCCGGGAAATCCTATCTGACTCCTGTTGCGTCGCTGCTTCCCTGGAAGCAATTGTTGGGCCGGCCCATGTTAGGCGAGCGGCAGGCGACGGGGGAAGGTGGTCGGGAAAGAAGAAGGGTGACTGGGGAGGAACAAGAAGACCACACGCCCACTTGCCGACGATGGGGATAGTGTGGCGAGGCCTGGACCTCACCAGAGAAGGGGACGACGCGGCTCGCGTCCTAGAAAAGTTGCTGATTATTATCTCACTAACAAAAGAACCAGTATAGTATGGTCTGATCTTGTGCTTGCGTCGAGCGTGTGTAAACTTACATCACCTTTATCATCTGCCGGTTAGAGCCTTGCTACTTACTCACTCCATAGGTTTTAGTCATTTTCCATATTCATATGTATCCACATATATATAGACATCTTTTATTGTGTATGTTCACTCATATTAGACCGCATATAGACAACACCTAAAACATTTTATATTAAAAATGGAGTGAGTATACCTAGGCTACACCCTTCAGTTTATAAATTATTGTACAACTTCCAAAAGTTTGATTGCTAGTTCTTCCACTGAAAAGTGAAACGAAGTGAACAACTATCTGCCATCTGGCTCAGCGGTGATGGTTACATCATTATTACTGCACGGAATAACAACACTAATGGATTCATGTACCCTAGATACCCTTAGGTTGAAGTACGCTGGATGATTAGGCTCTGGAAGAGTAATACTCTCGTTGTTTAACATTGCAACGACCTCTGACATGGTGGGTCGATCATCTGCATTCTCCTGTACGCACATTAATGCGATGTTAATATACTTCCTAGCCTCTGTTGTATGGATATCGTTGGCAATTGATGATTCTAGAAGCTCAATCCATCTTCCTCCCTCCCACATCTGCCATGACTGCAAAAGGCCGGCCGGCATGCATCTTATTGGCAAAAATCACTCTAGTCTAATAAAATACACTCATATGTGAGAGTTCAGAAAATGCTCACATATCCAAGGAGGTTAAGGAAATCTCCATACTCATGCTGAAAACCAGAATTCCTTTTTCCGCTAAGGATTTCCAGAAGTAACACACCGAAACTGAACACATCAGATTTGACTGAGTAAATGCCTTCAGATGCATACTCCGGAGACATATAACCACTGAAATAAGTGAGGAGCACAAGGAAAAAAAATATCACAACTTAAAATTTTATTTATCAACTAACTAACGAAATTGTAGGCACTAGCATTGTTGCAATTTTTTAATAAGAAAGATTTGCTTACTATGTTACCACTACCCTCTTTGTGCTTCCTTGAGTATCATTGGAGTTGAAATTTTTTGCTAGACCGAAGTCGGAAATTTTTGGATTCATGTCTTGGTCCAAGAGAATGTTGCTAGCCTTAAGGTCTCTATGTATGATGCGCAGCCGAGAGTGTTTATGTAGATATAGAAGACCTTGGCCTATCCCTTCGATTATGACACGTCGTTTATTCCAATCAACCAAAGTTGTTCGGTTTCCATCTGCATGTTAGAGAGTGAGTTTTACTGTATGGACAAAACATAAAACAAAAATGGTTAAACTACACTACGCATACCAAATATAAAGAAGTCCAAGCTCTTATTTTGCAAATATTCGTACACCAAAAGTTTTTCTTCTCCCTGAATGCAGCATCCCAAGAGCTTAACCAGATTATTGTGTTGTAGTTTTGCAATAAGTTCAACTTCATTTTTGAATTCCGTGAAACCTTGTCCTGAATGTGAGGCGAGCCTTTTAACTGCAATTCCCATTCCACTTGGTAATTGGCCCTGGGATTATAAACAAAATAGAACTAGAGGCATTATTTTGCAAAAAAGACATATAAAGGGTAGCATGCAATCCATGGAAAAAAATACTTTAGTGATACCCATCATCACATATCCAGGACGTAGTCTTAATACTCTATTTCCTTGCATTGCATCCATTTTTGTTCTAAATTTCACTCTCTGGCCAAAATCATATTGCTTTTAATCGGACAACAACCTTTCATATTTTGCAGATTATCAACATGGCTACTCACTGGATTCAGTTATGAGTTTCCTTCTACCGTCGGACTAGTGCAAACTTATGCTTGAAGAGTGTACACCGCTCCTGATGGTCGCTCGGGATATCTTCAGCCGGGTGGTGGCAGCACACTAGATGACTTCAACATGATCAACTGTTTTATGCTGTCATTTTTTTCTTTGGTTGATACATGTCTCAACATTATGTGGCACGTCATTTGTAGAACTTGCTACTTTTCAACGATGCAATAAATAAAGTTGTGTGCATCACTTGATGCAGAGGCTGAGGTCATACCCATTTCAAAAAATATGTGAAAAGTTTCCTGAGTTTTCTAGTTTAAGGCTTCATATGACGTTCCTTATGCTAATCCCTATTTGCATGAAATACTATTATATAACTGAACTTATAGCTACCTATATTCTTATCAAGTTGATGTATGTATTTTGAGAACTCCGGAACAATGATAATACAAATGGAAAGCATGTGGCTTCACCTTCTTGGCCATATTAGATTGCTTGTAAGATGAATAATATGATAGCTACCACTGCAGTAGGAAATTATATAAATAATTTTCTTAGGTACCTTATTAAACTAAGCACGTCATAGGACAATTCCTTACAGAGACCAGGCTGTTACAAATAGTAACTGTATTTAAGAATAAATATTACAAGTTAAGTGTGTTTTAGGCGTGCATAAAATGGTTGGCTACTGCCAGCTAAATCTCAGATTATATTAGTCTAACCATTATTTAATTTTTCTTTTGGAAATGAACATATGACCATTCCCTGACAGTTCATCTAGCTATCTTTTACGTGAACATGCCAGCAGCTTACCTTGTAAACAGGGCCAAAACCACCTCGCCCAAGTAGGTTTTCTATCGAGAAGTTGCATGTAGCGTGCAATATCTCCGAAAAATCAAAGAGAGTGAACTCTGAACTCTTCTCTTCCAATCTCCAAACCAGTGCGTCTTCTTCCGGCCTATTGGTGGAAGCTTGCTCGTGTAAATTTACCTTCCCTAAATTGAGAGAACAAACAAATATGCAGCATTATTTGGGTTCAAACTAAAGAGATGACTACCGACATCCATTGTAGTTTTTCTTTAGAGGAATGCTGTCTTTAATGTTGATTACAAGACCTTTTCTTCGTCTTCTCATCCATACAGCGGAACCGATACAACACAGGAGTACTGACAGTAATGGAGCCGCCACAACTATAATCCACATCGTCCTCTTGCCTGAGTTGCGTCCTAAGGGAAAACAAACAAATCCATGTATGGTTTTCATGTATAGATAAGACTGCATTCATTTATTGATAGCCAGAATAAAAAAATCAGTTGTTGGTTGTGTTGATCATCTCACTCGACCAAACTTCACCAATGGAACATATTTGATAAGGATTTTTTTTTTTTGAAATGAGACAAAAACTTTGCCTTTTATATTGATATAGGAGAAGCAAACATGATACGGCTAAAGTCAAAAGAAAAAGAACCATACAAATCCGGACATACTAAACGGCCGAAGCCAACAAAGAAGCTTTTCTATTTCAGTGAAATTTATGTACCGTCACAAATAAAGCATATGACGGTCTGTGTCTGACTATCAAGCCCTTGAATTGCTCAAGCATGAACACTGACGGTCTGTGTCTGACTATCAAGGCCTAAACTTTCCGTCACCCAATTTTTTACCTCACTTATAGACCATGTTTGAGGAGATGGGAGGTCAACATCTATATAAGCAAACTCACTCAGATCAGCTCCCGTTTCACAAATTTGGACTCTACCAGCACCATAGAAAACCTGATCTTCACTAAATCAGACATCTCCGCTGACATAAATAAATATTGACCCGTTAATATACCTACAAATATTTACTACAAATATAGTTACAATATTTACTACCGTCACAAACTATTTCTTAACAACGCATGTTCATACATATAATAAATATAGCACTACAATATTTACTACCGCCACAAATAAAGCATATGACCGCGAATCATACCCTTGAAGCGTGAGAGGCAACGCCGTCCGGCAGTCTCGAATCAACGGCGCATCAACACGAGCAGAACCACCACAATGCAGGCCTCTAGCACCACCACCACCATCACCATGCAGCCCTCCAAGACCACCATCACCCCCACCCGCCAACCATCACCACAACCTCCACGAGCTATCCCATCAAGAGATCGGAGTTCCCCTAGCTTCTCTCAACCTTCTAGCACCGATTTATGGTGGCAAATGTGAAGATTATTGGTCTAAAATGGTGATTTAATTCGGTATGTGTGGGGAGGAGTGAGAGGAAACGAAGAACACGCAGTTCACGAAGAAGAAAGAAGGCAAGACAGAGGAGAAAGCGCGGCCGGGCGGTCGCCTGCATGCTTCTGCATGCGCTGGGACTTGTCGTCATTGGCGTGGACGACGGGGCCCGCATATGTCGTCGTCGATGAGGACGACAGGCCGGCCAGGACGACAAGCCCTCCCCGTGACTGCGTCGGACGTGGCCCAGCCACTAATCTTCCTCTGCGTGGACGTGTGGGACCCTCGTCATCGTCAAAGACGACATGCCAAAGTCGTCTTCCCCAACGACGACTGGATCCTATTTTTGCAAAAAATTAAAAACGCGTATTATTTCTGTAATTAATTTATTTTCGTGCATTATTTTAAAAAAATTAGCCAAAAGGAGATGATGGCTTGCGGGTAAACACCGAACAGTACTGCAGACTTCGTTGACCAGCCCAGTGGCCTTCATAGCCATGAGCATACCTGTACGTGCCGACCCTGCCAGACCCGGTGCCGTGGCTTGAAAGTTGAAACTCAACTCTCTCCAGGTTACCACGAAACTGCGAGCGTCCCGGCGAACAAACAGTAAAATAACAAGTTGTTGCTACTATGGTACACAAGACACCACATATCCAGGTTCCATCGCTCGAGTGACATTACACATGAAAGCAGTAGCACGGCAGGCTCACTAGACACATACTTCATCCATTTCGACTCAGAAACTGACCTGGAGCTTGCCTAGGCCTTGCAGAGAACAAACAAAGGAAGTACATGAAGAGGTCCTCTACCACTAGGCATTATCAATGGACGGGTGCTCACAACTAATTTCAACCGCCTGAATGAATGTCTCTTAACTATTTTAGTTAGTTTGATATGTCTATGTAAGACTCATTTAAGCTTCAATCAATGTAGATGTATTAAGATGATAATCGTATTACATAGTAGTAGCTAAAAAATGTAGAGTCACATTTCGATTACTGCACCACTCGCAATACTGGTCCCTTTTATTGACAACTAAAACTTATATAGCGTCAACTATCTGCCATCTAGCTCTGAAGTGATGGTTACATCATTACTACTATATGGAACTAAAATACCAGTTGATTCATCCACGTTAGATACCCTTAGGTTATAGTATGCCGGATGGTTAGGCTGTGGAAGAATATCACTTTCGTTATTTAACATTGCAACGACGTCTGACATGGTGGGTCGATCAGCAGCACTCTCTTGTACGCACATCAGCGCAATGTTAATATACTTCCTAGCCTCTGTTATATGGATCTCTTTAGCAATTGATTCTTCTAGAATCTCAAACCATCTTCCTCCTTCCCAGAGTTGCCATGACTGCAGGATTGTTTTCATCACAAGTATAAATGACAATAACAATGCAGTCTAGAAAATAACATAATCGCGTGAGAGAGCTAAAAATACTCACATATCCGAGGAGATTAAGAAAGTCTGCGTGTTGATGGAAAGCAGAATTCCTTCTTCCGCTAAGGATCTCTAGAAGTAACACACCAAAGCTGAACACGTCGGATTTGACTGAGTAAATGCCTTCAGAGGCATACTCGGGAGACATATAACCACTGAAACGAGACAAAACATAAGAAAAATACTATAAATTATAATTTACAATTTGGTTTACGAAATGTAAATGATATTGTAGGCACTAACTATATGTTGTTATCTCGTAATTAAGAAATGTATACTTACTATGTTCCCACTACCCTTTTTGTGCTTCTTTGTGTGTTGTTGGAGCTGAAAATTTTTGCTAGGCCAAAATCAGAAATTTTAGGATTCATCTCCTGGTCTAAAAGAATGTTGCTGGCCTTAAGATCTCTATGTATGATGCGCAACCGAGAGTGCTTGTGCAGGTAAAGAAGACCTTGGGATATTCCTTCGATTATCATACGTCTTTTATTCCAGTCAACCAAAGATGACATGTTTACATCTACACATTTGAGAATGAAATTAGTAGCTTTGCGACCTGACAATGTTTTTGTGGTGAAAAAAACATATCATATAGACGAAATACGATAAAAATATGGTTAATTGTTTGTACCAAAGATAAATAAGTTCAAGCTCTTATTTGGCAAATATTCATACACCAAAACCTTTTCCGCTCCCTCAATGCAGCATCCCAGGAGCTTGACAAGATTATTGTGTTGTAGTTTTGCAATAAGTTCAATTTCATTTCTAAATTCTGTTAAACCTTGTCCTGAATGTGAGGCAAGCCTTTTAACTGCAATATCCGTTCCATTTGGTAGTTGGCCCTGGAAGTATGTACAAAAAACTCAGGTATTATTTTGGAGTACTAAAATGGGAGAAAAGAATTGCATGCCATCTATGAAAAAATAGTGATGTACAACATTGTATATCCAAGCTAGACATGTCCTTAATATACCATTTGACTTCACTGCTTCCACAAAAATATACAAGTTTTTTAAGAGTTTCTTAATATTTTTTCTTGTTTAATGCTCCATTTGACGTTTCTTATTCTAATCCTATTTGATTGAGACAAAATTCTATAACTGTATTATTAGCTAAATATATGTTAACGAAGTTGATGTGCATTTTACTTGTATGTGGTAATATGATGAAAAGTATGCCATTTCGCCTTTTTGCCAATAGGTTGGTAGTACAAGATGAATGTTATGATAACTGCCACTGTATTATATTGCAACTTACTAGGCTTACACACATGAAACATTAGAATTATTTAAGCTAATCATGATGAACATACAATGGAATCTTTTCAAGACAATGCATTTACCTTATAGACAGGGCCAAAACCACCTTGGCCAAGTAGGTTTTCTATGGAGAAGTTCCTTGTAGCGTGCAATATTTCTGAAAAGTCAAAGAGAGTGAACTCTGAATTATTTTCTTCCAATCTCCAACCCACTGCATCTTCTTCAGGCCTTGCAGCTTGATCGTGCAAGTTTGCCTTACCTAAATTGACAGAGGACACACACATATATACAACGTTAATTTGGGGCTCAAACTTAAAAGTCAGGCAACATAAAGAAGTGGTAATCTTCATTTGCAGGAATGTTGTCGTGAATGAATCGTGATCCGAACAAACACCTTTTCTTCGTCTTCTCGTCCATACGATGGAACATATAAAGCATAGAAGTATTGACAGTAATGGAACGGCTACAGCAATAATCCAGAGCGGCCTCTTGCGTGAAATGTTTCCTAAGAGAAAAACCAATCCTTATAATTATCATATACTAAATAGTTGATAGAGTCAATCAAAAATCAGCTATTGTCATGGTTTGTTCCCAATTAAGAAGAACATTACGTCACCAGTTTCATCACTGACCTTTGAACTTTTCCGTTTCTCAATGAACATCTTTCCGCTTGTCAATGAATTTTCTTTTCTTTTTTATCGCCTCAACATAGTTTATGGAATTATTTAATTTCTTCATCTATTCCAAATCTCTTGCTCAAAGTTTTGATTGCTAAATGTGCATACCAGACATGTCACCGCCACACAACGAGAATATATTCCTAATCTCTGGTCTACTAGTCTAAACTCTAATGTGCTACGACTGTGTTACACTCTTTTTTTTTTGAGTAAAAGGGTTTCCCCCGATTTCACTTAACAAGCTAATGTTCCGTTTTAGCAACAAGGTCCACCACCACCACCAGCTCCTCCCGAAACGTCCGCTCCCCTCGGTCGCCCCCTCCAGGCGATCAGGGGAGCCAACCCTAGATCGCCGCCGCCATTGATCCCCCTGCTCCGCCCCTCCTTGCCACTTCTGGAGGCCGTCGGCAAAGCCCTAGCCGCCGATGAAGGGGGGAGGGGCGAGGCCCTTGTGCGGTTGCTTCAAGATCCCTGCAGCATCTTCGTCGGAGGCGGTGAGAGCGATGCATGGTGGTCGGCAGCGACGGGCCGCAGGCGGCGGCGGCGGATCCTTGGGCGGTGCGCCGGGATCTTCCCCCAGCTTCAAGATCGGTGGCAACTCCGGCTGGGTTGGGCCTCGGCTCGACACGGCCCTCTCCTTCTGCGTCGGTGGGCGCCTCCGACGGTCGTCCACGGCTAAAGACCTCGGTTACGAAACAACCGCTGAGGAGAAATCCTCTGCCCGGCTTTTGCCGTGGCAGATGATGCGGCGACACCTGTGGGCGCCGCTAACCTTGATGAGGGCATCGTCATGGTGGAAGTTCCGTCGGGTTCAGAGGGAAACCTCAGGCTAGTCCGGACAGTGGCGGCGCTTGGCGTTGTCTTCCTCATTGGAGGCACTGTTTTGGAGCCCATATTGTCGGCGGGATCTTGAAGGCCACCACCGCGTAGGCTGCAGGAAGGGTCGTCTGCTCCGGGGGAAACCTCAGACCCGGGTCTCCCAGATCGGATGATGACGGCGTGTGGCGTCGTTCTCCCCCACGGGGCATCGTTTTTTGGAGCTCTTGCCGGCTGGAGGGGCACTGCGGCGGAGAGGTTTTCATCTATCTCGTCGTCGATGGCGAGTCTCTGCGGCGTGGCGCAACGGATTCGCGGTGTCAGACGTGACATGATGGACTCGCGCAGGGTGGGGGCGTTGTCAGGCGCCATGGTGGGGTCGTCGGTAGGACCGGCGAAGACGATGCGGATCTTAACCATGAAGATTGTTCGGTGGTTAGAAGGCGGTGACAACGACTGTAGCGTGTACACAAGGTGCTCGCTAAGAGTCTGCTAGACCGGATGAGCACTCTCGTTTCGCCTAGAGGGCGTCTCGGGGTATGTGATAGTTCCCGGTTACTAGCTGGTGGAGGAATTTCATTGTTCTCAGGGCATAAGGCTCCGTTGACATGATCTTCTCTCTTTGTCACGTTTGTAGGTGCTGAGTGGTGGCTTCGGTTTTTTTGATGTATCATCTCAGTCAGTTCTTTGTTGAATAAATGAATAAAGAAATTCGTATGCATCTTTTCGATGCAGAGGCTGGGGGTCTTCTCCATTTCTAAAAAAATTGTGGGGGTTCTCTCTGTCTGCGGCAAGTAAAACGGGACGGAGGAGTGTTAGCTAAAAGATCTACATCTTGCTTTTCCTAGTAAGCCAGATAAGGCATGAACAAGAAGTTTATGATGCGAAGTACCGTGAAGGTCCGGAGGTGGAGGTGCAGCAGGTGACACCGACGGTGAGCTGTACACAGTAACTGGCGTCGACCCTGGCGCGGTGAGAATTCGCAGCATAGAATCCCCTGTGAAGAATGGGTATGTCTCGTACCTCGCGTTACACCATGTCCCGACGAATCTTTCACCTTGCACTCCGCCGAAGGAGTTGACTGCCCCCTGTAAACAGGTCGCGCAGTCGTCGGCGGTCAAGTCGGGCGTGCACTGCATAAGACAGTACAGCTTCGGGACAGAGCTGACGTCTAAGCGCGAGGTGGTGAACATCCTTGAGTTGTTGGGGGTCGATTGGGCAGTGCTATTCAGAAGCGTGAATATCAAGAGCTTCATGGAGAGGGGGGTTGCGGTGAAGTCGTTACGAAGAACACCTGGACTGTCGTCAACGGGGGCAGTGGTAAGAAAATTCTTGTCGGAAAACCTGAGCATGCAGCCAGCATAGTACGTTAAGACGTCTGTGTTGTTCGGGCATTTCCGCGGCCCGTCCTGGAAGGCGTTACCCACACAGCCTTTGCAGTAGGAGGCTTCAATGTCCCCGCGGCACAAAGCGAGGGCGAAGACGGTGTCCGGAGCAGCGCCTACGGTATCGGTGGCGAAGAGGGTGGCTTTGGATGCGGCCTTCTTGGGGAGGGTGGACGAGAGGAGTATGAGGTTCTCTTGGTAGGTGCTATTTGATGTGTAGTTGGCGCTAGGATGACAGATTGCATATGGTCCATCGGCTATGGCGAAAGGCAGGAGGAGCAGGAGGAAGAGGGGGAGGATAACCATGGCTGTCGACTAACCTACCTACTTTGGGCGAAAGCTCCCGGAGGATTTTATGCGAAACCATGCAACACCGAGTCACTCCTGTCAACATCACATGCATGGAAATTTGTTGACACGTTTGTACTGAAGCAAGACTTAATGTGGAAAAAAAGAGAATGCAAAAGCGTAACAGGGGCTTTCCGAGCAAGTGTCAGTAGTACGTGTTGGACTAAATAGATGCTTCCTGTGAGTTGTCATTCTCGGGAGTGGTATATTTGTAAACTGTTGATTTGTTAGTGTTTGCGTAGTCTTCTTCACGGTGAAAACAGTGCACGTAACTTGAGCCAGAGAAAAACAACTCAACAAGCAGTAAATCTGCGCGCGTGCGTAGAATTTTCAGGACTTGAAGAAAGACCTAATTTGTCGCATAATGACGGCTTGGAAGGCTGCGTCAACAAGGTTTACTAGGGTGTATAATGATTTTGACGATAACCCTGTTTGTATGGTCGGAAGCAAACCCCGCAGTACACGCAGTCAGCAGCGAGCGAACGTTACGATGCACCGGGTAGCTGCGGCCTTTGGGGGCGTCGCGTTGAACATGGCCGCCTGAAAGAAGACTGGGACTTGCGGTCGCCGCTCGAACAGTCCACTACTGACTTGGTTGACTAGTTTTTATTTTTTTGATTTTCTTTAACTTGTCTTTTATTTTTATTTTGACAGAACATGGTTGACTAGACCTCTGGTAACTAAACCAGGCAGAGTCGGCGAGCTGCCCAGTCCTCTCTCCAGGTTTACCGCTCGCTTGATAGTACTTTTTTGCTAAACACAGTACAGCGCAGGCGTTCATATACACGCGCACACACTCACCCCTATGAACACACGCACGCACACCCTACTCCTATGAGCACCTCCGAGAGACCGAGTCGGCGGGTCGAGTCTTGAGATTGACGAAGTCACCACGGACGCCTCGCTGTCGACTGGAACGTCGCCTCCCACTAAATAATATTCCGCCTTAAATGAGAAACACCAACGTCAAACCTGGGGTTTGAACTCTGATGGGTTGGGAGTACAACCATCCTCCTAACCATCTTGCCACAGGCTAAAAAGGAGAGTTACCATGCATGCGGCCGCGCGGTGCCGCTCCATCGGCACCGGCCGGCACGCATGTGGCTAGAGCATATATCCATCGGATTTGGGAAATTTGTCCGGCATACTCAAAATGTGTACGCTTTGAAGTAGTCGGATAAGTGTTCCACACATGGGATGTTACTCCTGCTGCACCCCAAACGGCTGCCCCGATTTATTGTTTATCATTTTATTTACATTGGCAACAAAATACTTTATTTCAACAACAAATTTGGCTAGTAAATTGGTAGATAATCATAGTTCGGTAAGAATTAATACGTCTTCATCATTGCATATATCATCATCTCAGCTGTAATGCGATGGTTTGGTATTACAGCAAACCATGATTAATAGATCTTCAACTATATATAGGAATCATCTAGCAATTGATATCAGGATTATTATATACAGATTTTAGTTTTAATTATCTGGATTCTATTTGTAAACTATATTCAGTATTTTCACCATACACGGATGTAACATCATATAAGAATTATATATTAGCTTGCAATGTGAATTTAGTTCCGTGAATTTATCCAATATAACCACGCACATAAGATACATGATCTAACATATACGATTTCCAAATCTTGAACCGATAATTCATCCACGATTTAAAGATGGTTAAAATAGGTTTCTCACGCAGGTGATTATTTTTTATTTACCATGAAAATTATGGCCATTAGAACAATATTAATCGTTTCCACATGATATTAGTCTCTCTGGAACCCTACATATATTCTGTGAATTCTCAGATATTTCTATTGAAAAATATATTTATAAAAGACACAAAATAAATACATAATCCTTCCTCTTATGAAATATGTGCCCTCGCAATGCCTAAACTGTTTTTTATAATTAATTGATACATAAGAGTTTTACATATTAAAGGCGATGCCCTCGCATTTGCGAGGGCCACCCTGGTAGTTTAATAAAACAATTTGACCATTAATTTTTTTAAATGGTAAAAAAAAATCTTCACTACATATGTGCCGTGTAAACTGTACTGAGGGAATAGTGATATACACCATCGTATATCCAAGACGAGTCCTTCAGATCCTATTTCACTTCACTGCTTTAAATTCCTTTTGAATGTCAGTCTGTTGTCCAACATGAAAGATATATAAGTTTTTAATGACTTTATTGATTTTCATATTTCAAGTTTAATGCTCCCTTTGAGGTTTTTATTCTAATCCTATTTGTTTGAGATAAATTATATAACAGAATTATTAGCTAAATACTGCCACTGTAGTACACTGGCTTACTAGGCTCACACATATGAAACGTTTGATTTATTTAAGCTAATCATGATGAACATATAACTGACTCTTTTCAAGACTATGCATTTACCTTGTAGACAGGGCCAAAACCACCTCTGCCAAGTAGGTTTTCTTTGGAGAAGTTGCTTGTAGCGTGCAATATTTCCGAAAAGTCAAAGAGAGTGAACTCTGAACTCTTCTCTTCTAATCGCCAAGCCAGTGCATCTTCTTCCGGCCTATTTGTTGCCAAGTACGTCTTACCTATAATTGACAGAGAGCACACACGTATTCAACATTAATTTGGGGCTCAAACCTAAAGCTAGGCACTAAGGCAGACTACAGGTAAAAACGTAATATTGCTTTGGAGGAGTGTTGTCGTGAAAGAATAGTGATCAGATCACCTTTTCTTCGTCTTCTCATCCATACGACGGCACAGAATAAGCACAGAAGTATTGATAGTAATGGAGCGGCCACAGCAATAATCCAGAGCGGCCTCTTGCGTGAAGTGTGTCCTAGGAGAAAAAACGATTCCATTATACTTCTCATGTACTCCCTCCGTATCAAAATATAAGTCACTCTACCTACTTACCACACATATGTATCTAGACATATTGATAGTGCAAGGTGATTTCCTTGTTGTACGGGCAGAGCTGCGTCGCGTCCTGGAAGGCGCCAGCCACACAACCCTCGCATTCGTAGTTGTAGATGTCCCCGCGACAGAGCGCGAGGGTGTAGACAACGTCCGGGAGATAACGACGGCGTCGGTGGCGAAGAGGGTGGGGCCGGACGCCGCCTCCAGGGGGAGGGTGGACGAGAGGAGCATGATTTTGGCTTGGTAGGTGTTGTTTGCTGTGTAGTTGCCGCTATTGCCGCACAATTGCCCTAATGGTTTTTGGGCTGCGGCGAAAGGAAGGAGAAGCGGGAGGAGGATGAGGTGGAGGAGGAGGATAACCATGGCCACTGTTCTGAGAGCGAGGACTATCTTCAGGGTGAAAACCTAAGGTCTGGCCTTAATTGGATGTGCCTGACACTGTTCTTCTTGAGGCGTTGCTTTTGAAGAATTAGACATCAGGTGTTGTTTTGGTGGTGGTTGTGCGGCAGCTGCAAGGACTGTAACTCTGTAGCGGGACTTTTCTTTTTATTTCTTTTTCTTATTGTCTTTTCGGCTGTGTGCATCCGTAGTAGCTTTAGTTATTGCGCTGTTGCAGAGGCTGTGTGTAATTTGTATCTCCGAGATATTAATATACACTCTTTATCTAAAAACCATGCCCATCGACTATAACTGACCTCGCTGGACAGAAGAGGATTTAAACTGTCCATACCGAGTCGTTCCTGTCAACAGCAAATGCATGGAAATTTATGGAGACCTTTGTACTGAACTGAGGCTTAATTAGAGAGAGAGAGGTCTCCAATTGATCACATATGATGCAGGTCAGCATCACATTGTGCGCGCGTAGAATTTCCGGACTTGAGAGTGAGGTCCAATTGGTCGCATATGACGGCATGGAAAAATGTTGCGTCGGCAAGGTCTAAAAGAAGACCTTGTGGTCGCCGCAAGGTCTTGTGGTCGCCTAAAAGAAGACCGGGACTTGTCGTCGCCCTCGAACAGTACACTATTGACTTTGTTGACTACGCAGTCAACAGCCAGCTAACGCACTCGCTGCGGCCTGTGGACGTCGCGTTGAACATAGGCAGACTGGAACTTGTGGTCGCCGCTCGTCGCTCGAACAGTACACCTGCTGACTGGGTTGACTAGTCCTCAGAACTAACCCAGCCAGAGTGGGCGCGCTGCCCAGTCATCTCTCTCCTGGCCAAGGCGCGATAACAAAACATTTTCGACGGCCACCTCAGCCACACCTCTTCCCCACGCTACACCGCATATGATGTTTTGTTCCACAATCTAAAAACTTCACCCGTTTCATGTACAACCACAATTGACAATCCTGCTCGCTTCAAGTCAATCCACATCGATCTGCCGTCAATCAGTGACACATTCTTGGAACACGAAGGATATATAAGCTTACACCTAATAAATTTTCAAGGTGTATAAGCAGAAATTAATCGTTAGAAAATGAATACACCTAGCAAATCTAAATATTACTTAAAACATATATACTTTACTCTTGGAACGGATGATGTTACCGTCGTATGCGCATAATTGATCTACCAAGAAATATTTGTCTGCCAAGTTTTGTTGAGTTCAAGACAATTTTCAAAATGTTAAAGAACTTCAATAATAATCAAGACAAGATAAGTTCTGAAATAATTATGCAGACAACTCATTTAAGTGATGGTCAAAAGTAATGTAGGGAGAGGCTTTTTTAGCTCCCGGGTGTATATGGTCCTGTTATATGTTTCAAAATTTAAAACATATGAAAACTCTTCGAGAAATCTGAAAAAATTTGGCACAAACATATACAAGTCTTCAACATTCGCGTAAAATTTAGGAAAGAAATAACACTTTAGGGGGTCTATGCAAAAAAAGACAAAACTTGTGCGTTGAAAAATGTATTTTTTAATCTCATTTCGGCCGTAGATTTTGTCTTTTGCACAAACCACATAATGTGTCATTTCCTTCCGAACTTTGCAAGGATGTTGAAAACGTGTATACGTTTGTGCCCAATGTTTTCCAGTTTTTTTCGAAGTGTTTTCATATTTTTTAAACTTTGAAAAAAGTTAATAGGAGCATATGCACCCGGGAGCCAAAGTGAATTTCTGCTAATGAAGTCTATTGCAACATAGAACGTATCAAGACTCAAGACTATAAAAACAATCAATAATAACTTGATGTCTTCACATTTTCTTCATTTGCCTTATTTTATTCCCATTTCGTTAAATCTTAGGATTATGATGTCATTTTCTATCCAAATTGACATCTTCCGGTAGAGCTCTGAAGCATCATTTTTTCAGTTGAGCAAACATGTCCTCATATTCACAACCAAAACATTGACTGAACTAATAAAAATAAAATTTTAGATCAATAAAATATACAAATCCAAAGTACTTTAAAACCCAATGCATCAAATGCAAGGGCACCTCAAAAACTTGCCAAAATACTTTCATGTCCTACTTAAATTCCCCACCTACAACATTATTTAGAGTTGGGTTTTGTTAGATTGAGAATAAAGTATTGCAAAGAGAAAAGGTTGATTTAATTTTAGATTAGACCTAGTCCTGCTTCAGAATTGTTTTTGTGCAATGTTGACTAAAACAGGCATACCTTTCTCATACAGACTCTGTTAGGGGAAAAACATGTGCATATGAATTTTTTCGTCAAAAATCAGGATAGGCCGACTGCCCTACCTTGCCCTACTGGGAGCTCCGCCCCTGCACACAACCCTCGTACGCGGAGGCCTCGATGTACCCCCGATATATCGTGAGAGAGAAGACGGTATCCGGAGCAACTCTTACGGTATTTGTGGCTAAGAGGGTTTTGTTGGACGTGGGCTTCCTAGGAGGGTGGTCAAGAGGAGCTTGAGGTTAATTTCGGCCTGGTAGGTACTATCTGATATATAGTTGCCACTAGTGCCGCAATGTTGCCATAATGGTTCTTGAGCTACAAAGAAAGGCAGGAGAAACAGGAGGAGGGATTGGGAGTAAGAGATAACCTTGGCCATTGACACTAAATTGGGAAGAAGATCTGCAAGATTTTTCTGCTATGAACAGCGCATATAGAGTTACTCCTATCTCGATGAAAAGAAATATGAGTATCCAGAGCAATAATCCACAACATTCTCTTGCTTGAGTTTGTCCTAATAGAACAAAAACATCATAAATAAAGATCGCATGCATTTAGTTATAGTGAGTTGGCGACAATAAAAAAGTAGTTTTCGGTTTTGTGGATCATCTTACCCTCGAGGCCTTCGACAAAATTTCACAATTGAACATGGGTCGGCCCTATTTGACAAGGATACACTAGTGGAAAACGAGGCACTAGTCCCGGTTCCAGAGGCCCTCTAGTCCCGGTTATGCAACCGGGACTATCAAAGCGGGACTAAAGGCCCCCCCCACCTTTGGTCCCGGTTTGCTACGAACCGGGACTAGAGGCCCATCCACATGGCCACGGCGCAGCCCGTGGGGCTCGGAACATTTCGTCCCGGTTCGTAACACGAACCGGGACGTGTGTTTTTATTTTTTATTTTTCGATTAATTTTTCAGGGTTTAGGGTTTTAGGCTGTGTTTAGGGGTTTCGGATGGTTTCACCGTACAGGTATCACCTCGATGCGCCAAAAGCGGGTTATGGTATATATAAATTACTACATGAAGATGAAGTTGATGCACATATATATAACACATACAATTACATGAAGATCGCGTTTGATGACACATACAAAATAAGTAGTACGTGAAGATCACGTTTTCCAGTTCTCGGTTTCCTGTTTTCCCGGTCTATAAGTTTATGTGCCAAAACAACAACTTAATTACATGGAGATCACGTTCTCAGTTTCCCGGTTTCCCGGACCCTGGCCTTAAGTTGATGCGCCAAAACAACAACTTAATTACATGGAGGTTTCGGTTTCCAGGTTTCAGGATCATAGTACTCTCCTTTGTCCGATATGACCTCCGCAAGGTAAAATCCCGCCAATTCCTCCGCAATTGCTTTGAAGCGGTGCTCCAATGGTAGCTTGTTGCGCTTTCTTGCCAACTTTAAAAGAATGAGATCAAAATGAATACATGAGTCGTGTGTATATATATAAGAAATGAATAATAACGTGTGAATAATGTTTACGTACTTCTTGACTTCTTTGGAAATTCAATTTCTCGGAGAGTAGGACGTGTATGTACTCGCAAACGAAGTATCCACATAAATCAGTTCCCGGTGGTTGTTCAAGGCAAGACTATACAAGAATAGAATTCAATCAATAATAATCAAGTATGCATGATAATGGTGTGTGGACCTAGGTGTAGTACTACTTACGTTGTTCAAATGCCATGTCAGTTTTTCTTTCCACTCACCGGGGTCTTCCTCGATAAACTTTTCCCAAATGCTGCCCGACAATGAAAATTAATGAATGAGTTATTCATGACTTGATATTAGGTAATGAAGGAAAGAGGCGGTAAGAAATGAATGTACCTTTTGAGCAGGTCAAAACAACTCTTGTATTCTATAGGTTTTTTCCTCAGTGAGTCAAGGACATGAATATCTCCATCGTGAGGTTTAATGACGAGAAGAATATAGTGGAAGCTGCGCACAGTCATGTATAACTCATCCGTTGAACTTAACATCGGGTGAGCAAATTAGAATGTGTACAAGGCAGTAACACTTACTTGAAGTTGTAAGCCCAAAATATAGTTCTTTTGTCGCGGTGTCGCTTGAAATACCTTAGCAAATCATCCAGTGTATCCTTGTTATATAAGGGATTTATTATGGTGACTTCATGAAGTTTATCCGGGTCAATGAACCCAGTGTCATTCATGTTATCCCTTTTGAGTTCGAGCATCTTCATTCTGCATAATATAGCGCACAAAAGATTAAAGTGAGGATAATTACGAACAACGAACGAGCCGAGGTAAAGACTTAAATTACATAAATAAATCAATTACAGACAGTAGGAACTGAGGATAGATTTGTCGAGGGCCCGGAGATTGTATAACTGAAAAAGTTCGGGAAACTCAACGGACACACCGTAGTCTTTGCAGTAGTGCTCTTCCTTAACTTTCAGCATGAGACTGATAGCCCCTTCCTTTGCGGCTTTCTTGTACCAGTTATGCAACACATGCATTTTTGTTGATAACCTGCCGTCCACCAAATTTTCCCCGGGAACATATGTTCTTGCTAGAGGAGCGACGGCGTAATCAGTTGACGAACCTATTTGTTGTGGAGTACATTGCGGTTCAGCGGCAAGACGATGTATTTCCCTTTCGTCAAACACCTTGAGCGGTGGGACAGATTGTGCGGCTTGTTCTCTGAGCTGGGGAACTTGTTTACCTTTTTTCGCCGCCGGGAGCTCCGTCAGCTCGTCATATGACTTATCAATAGAACGCTCATAGTGATGGCGCATCTGGTGGAGGGTTATGTAGATTATCGATGGTTCGATTACAGAGCTCTGGAGCGACACGGGCGGTAAATTTTGGCTCGGGCACTTTTGGTGCAAAAAATGCTGCATTATGGGCCTTCACGGTGGCGGCGTTTTCCTCCACAGTATTTTTCCAAGGTAACTTCTTAGTTGGCGGCGGAGTTTTGGGCCTTCTACGTCGCCTCCTAACCGGCGAACCGACCTTGCGCTTCCTCGGGAAAAGCTTAACGGGCAATTCCTCACGCGGCGGAGATCGAGATGGAGTACTATGCTCATCGAGATGGTCCTGTAACCACGCGGGGGGGGGGGGGGGTCCCTGTCTGGGAGGATGGGCTTTGCTGATGAGGTGGACTGCTGCAAGGAGGAGTCGGTGGCCTTGACAAGATGATGTATTTCTTGTTCCACAGGACGAAACCACCCTTGACTTCTCTCAATGTCGCCTCGCCGTCACCTCCAGGAATCTCAAGAGACAATGATTCAAATCCCGGCACAATTTCAACCACGCCGACACGAGCATAGCCAGCTGGAATGTCACCATTATGGTAGCTTGCTTCGTCTTCATTTGGTAAAGCATAGCCGACCGCCACTTTCATGGATATGTTAACCACAGGCGTATGTAGCACACATCCTGTCCTCTCCGTGACATCATCCACGGCGTAGTGAGCATCGACTTCTAGTTGCGTGGAACCCACGCTGCTTCTACGCTGAGATCGACCATCCACGGCTTGAGGATCTTGTAGCTGCTGCTGAGACGGCCCTTGCTGACTAAGTGACTCCATGAGCCGCTGCACCTTGAGTTCCAATTCCGATAACCGGTCTTCACCCTTCTTCTTCTTTCTTGCACGGCTTCTATAACTGCCAGAGCACTCCGGAAACCCTTGCTTCAAGGTGACACCGTCGGGCAGGCCTCGTAAACGTCCCCAGTGTTCAGGATTCCCCAGGGCCCGTGACAGCTCGTCGTCGTCTCTATCGGGTTTCCACACACCCCGGCGAACATCGTCTATTGAGGCTACAATCTCGGGACGATTTCTTCTACTTTTTTCTTAAATTTTGCCCCTACAACAATCAGCCCTGTTTCCTCGCCCAACGCTGCACCATGCGCGAACAACCAGAATTTGGACATATCGGGCCAGTGCTCTGTCTGTGGAGTGATCCCTTTACCAAGCAGTCTTTCTTCACAGGCTAATCACGTAGGAATGGCGGACCTGTAGCCACCTGTCCCCAACCTATGGTGGTATATCTTCTTCGCAACATTTGCCTTTTTTTTTTTATCGGGCCACAGCCGTAGCCGATTTCTTATACGCCTTAAACGCGGGCCAGTAATCTTTTATCTTCACTAGTGTTTCGGAATTTCCACTGAAATCTGGATCTTCTTTTTCATATTTTTTCCATAATGTTTTCTTCCAGTTCCGGAATTGGTCGGCCATCTTGGAGAGAGTCCAGTGCTTGAGTTTCGACTTCTTGATTTCAGAGAGATCATCCGGGAGGTTAAAATGTGACAAGAGTGTGTCAAACATCAAATCTTTTGAAATCTGGTGGACATAGCAGGGGTCATCGTCGTTTGCGCCCGCCGGCTTATGCCATTCTTGTATGGTGATTGGGAGCATGTCCCTAACAATAACTCCAGCTTGATTTATATATTTACAGCGGTTCTCTTTGGGTTCCACCGGATCGTCGTTATCAGCAATTTCATAGATCGGTAACCTTGCATCCTCGCTCATCATCCTTTTCGTGCAGCCTCGAGGACCTTGCTTTCTAGCAGATTTGCTCGATCCGGAGGGCTAAAAGAAAAATAATGCATTAATAAGTGCAATACAAATCAATTAATGCATCTAGTGATCAACAAAATATAGACTTAATATATTTACCTCGTCGGCTCTTCTTTCTTCGGACTCATCAACTCCCTCACCAGAGTCCATCAGAAATTGTGAGCCAAAATCCTCATCATCTTCTCCTCCGGCATTGGTTCCACCGACATCTTCTCCACCGGCAGATTCTCCACCGGCAGCTTCTCTATAGCGATGCTCAAATATCTCTTGCATAATTATGTCTTCATTCTCCTCGTCTCGCACATAGTTAGAATCCATAGCTCAATGTCCCTGCAATCAATAAAATTTTCATCTTATTCACAATTAGTAATAACAATTGTGCTAACACTAACAATGTTTTCCCGGTTTCACGTTTCACGTTTTCCCGTTTTCCCGGTTACCCGGTTTCACGTTTTCCCGGTTTCACAAAGTAATAACAATTGTGCTAACACTAACAATGTCTTTTTTTATTGCGGGTAACTAACAATGTCACTAATTCAAAAAAAACTATTGTGCTAACACTAACAATTGTGCTAAAAAAATCTAAAATCTTCTAAAAACAGAGACCTCTACCTCTGGCGGCAGCGGCGAGGCAGGTGAGGGGCGAGCGACGCGGCCAAGGCGGCGTCGCAGACGGCGTGCGGCAGGGGGGCAGCACGACGGCGTCGGGGACGGGAGCGCTGCAGAGGGCCAGGGGCAGCACCTCGGGGCGGCGCGGCTCCTCCGCGCTCGATCCGCGGCGTGGAGGAGCGATGAAGGAGAGCGGCGTGGAGGGGCGGGCGACGCAGGCGTGGGCGTCCTGCGGTAAAGGCAAAGGAGGGAGATGAGGTTGGATGGCGGTGGCGGCGCGTCTTGGAGGGGAAGGGGACAGACCATGGGCGGCGGCGGAGCGGCAGCACAACGGTCGCGGGGCGGGGCAGCACGACGGCGCGGCAGAGCAGGGCTTCACCATCTCGGGGGCGTCGGCGGCGTCGGGGAGCCTGGAGGCGGAGAGGCGTCGATTTGGGGGGAGTTACGAATTTTTTCGGCCCCAACCACACAAAACAGCGCGAAAACGACCTATAGTCGCGGTTGCAGCCCCGAACCGCGACTGTAGAACCTTTAGTCGCAGTTGGTGGCAGCAACCGCGACTAAAGGTCTCTGTGGGCCGCCAAAATTTGGGCGCGAAGCCCAGTGGACCTTTAATCCGGTTGGTCTTACCAACCGCGGCTAATGGGCTTTTTAAATGTTTTTCCTAGTTTCTTTTTCTTTTACTGTTTTGAATGGTTTTTGTTTCTGTTTTCTTTTATAGATTTTGATTTACTTTCTTTTTTAATTGATTTTGTTCTAGTTCCTTAATTTTCTTACATACTTTAAAGGTGCCAAACTGATTTTTAAAACTAGTTTTGCCTACTTAAATTATTACACATCGCTGACTTTCATTATTACACAGTTACACAAAAGAAAACATTATTACACATCACTGACAGTCACATTACTACACCGTAAGATTAGGGGGAACGGCGGGAAGAGCCAGCCCTGTTCGCGGCCGCCTGGTTCGTGCGCGCACGTTTGCGGCGGAGGGCACTAGCCATGGAGGATGAGTTTTTCAGTGCCCAAGCCAGCTCGGAAGCCTCCTTCGCCTTGAGCTGGCAGGCAGTCCTGGCTCGCTGGACACGGTCATCGTGGACGGACTGCAAGGGCCTTCAATGGCCTCCTGCATCTGCGGCCCGCCGCCCTCTTCCCATGGTCGCTCCAGTCGAAGTCGTCGTCGTCCTCCTCCTCCTCATCGGGACAGGCGGCGGCGGCTGGTGGAGGTGCGACGGGCAAGTCGCTGTATGCGGCCACGGATCCCCATGCCACCCCTGCGGCGTACGCATCCTCGTCGGGGTCAGGGACGTCGGACCACGTGTGCTCGTACGTCCTCCGCACCTCCTCCGGCACCGGAGCAGGAGGCCGGTAGCATGGCATTCCTCTCCACGCCGGGCTCGTGGGCATACGGCGGGATAGGCTCCCGCGGTAGCGCCCAAGTGCGCTCGGCCGAGCACGCTCGACCTGGTCCAGAAGGCGCTGCGGCGGGCGTGGCGGATCCATCTCGTGGATACGATGTGGCTTAGGGTTTACCCCGTCGGTGACAATACTACATATATATAGATCTCAAGGGCCCAGCGCTGGGGGAGGACACGTGGCCAGGGCAGCGCTGGGGGAGGACACGTGAGTGACACGAGTCGTGTCTGCAAAGCCCGCCTTTAAGACCCGGTTGATTACACCAACCGGGACTAAAGAAGCACACGGATCGTGTGTTTCTTTAAAGCGCTTGTGAGCCGTTGGATCAGTGTGTGTGTCTTTTAGAGCTTCTGAGCCGTTGGATCAGGGTTGTGTTTCTTTTCATGAGTCACATGACCCTATATATAGCCCCCCTCCCGGACATGTTCGGCACTCAGTATCTACTCCTTGTACACAAAGCATTCGGATTCCCGTCATACAGCCCAACGGTGCATTTGATATGCAGGCACTCACGAGCCACCGTTGGGCTGTATGATGGGGAAACCTTGTGTTTTGTTTCAACTTTCAGAACACAGTTAAATAAAAGGTTTAATACATTATTACACATCACCAACAACATCCCTATCTAGTGTTCACTTGTTCTTCGTATGTGTCCCTTTCTTCTGAATGCGCCGTAACCATGGACAAACTTCTTCAATTAACTTCATGGTTGGGTCAATGTTCACTATGAAGGGCGGAATTTCATGGAACTTATCGTAATCTTCTGACATGTCTGTCTTGTCCTCCACTCCCACGATGGTTCTTTTACCTGAAAGAACTATGTGGCGCTTTGTCTCATCGTATGATGTATTCGCTTGCTTATCTTTTCTTTTTTTTTGGTAGGGTAGACATGTCCTTCACATAGAAAATCTGAGCCACTTCACTGGCTAGAACGAATGGTTCATTCTCGTACTCAAAATTCTTTAGATCCACTGTAGTCATTCCGTACTTTGGGTCCACCTCTACCCCGCCGTCTAGGTTGAACCATTTGCACTTGAACAAAGGAACCTTAAAAGAAGGTCCATAGTCAAGTTCCCATATCTCCTCTATGTAACCATACTATGTTACCTTTTTCCCATTGCAGTCTATTGCATCAAAGCGGACACCACTATTTTGGTTGGTGCTCTTTTTATCTTGGTCGGCCGTGTAAAATGTATTTCCATTTATCTCGTACCCTTTAAAAGTCAATATAGTCGAAGATGGTGACTTGACCATTAAGTATAGCTGTTCTCCAACATTGGTGTCATTAATCAGACGTCTTTCTAACCAACCGCCGAAAGTATTCATGTGTACTCCATCAATACAATCTTCCAGGTATTCGGAGTGTAAAGAATTCTGGTGTTCCTCGATATACGTAACCACCAAGTTGGAATTATGTAGAACTGTGTAGTGTGCTCGAGTGAAAATATTCACGTCTTGACATAGTGTTGCTTTCCTTCCTAGCGTGCCTTTTCCATGCAGTCTCCCCTCATGGCGCGATTGAGGAACACCAATCGGCTTTAGATAACGAATAAAGTCAACACAAAACTTAATGACCTCCTCTGTTCCATAGCCTTTGGAGATGCTTCCTTCTGGCCTAGCACGGTTATGAACATATCTCTACTATATAATACGAGGAGTGTTTCTTCCGTCGTCCGTTTTGGTGGTACGTCGTGAGGTTGCGTTGGTCTAATTTGTTTCACCGATCCATGCATATTCCCGATCCGATATGGTTTCAATCAGCCTCGCAACCAAGACGCGAGATTTACCCACGAATCCACGACCAAGTGATGTCCAAGACGGTTCCCCACATCATGATTGCTTCCGATTTGGATTACTCGCGCGTGCCGCTTAATGGCCGCCCGTGACACCGTGTCCGTCTCCGGCCAACGCACGTATCATGTCGCATCGTCGTCCTCGCTTCCTTCTCCCTCCCCAGTCGGCAATCGCGGGAGTTCTCCATCGAGTCAGCTTCCATTCCGGCCGCACGTATACATATACTAATCAAAAGTATAGTAGCCTATCCCGACACACACAAGCGGTAACGGCGCAGACGCCGGATTCGCTCACGCGGCATCCGAGCCTCCGAGGATCATAGAGCAAGGACAACCTGTGACGCGGGGGCAGTTTACTTCTGATCCACGGTGCAGCGTCGCGGCAACTCTCACGGGCCATGATTGATCACGATCGCTCAGGTCAGATTTTCACAATAGGTGCCTATTTGTCGACTAAAGCTTAAACGTGTGTTGTAAGATCTAATCAGGTTCATCGTTTTAATTGAAGACAGATTTATGCATTATGGAAAACACGGATGCAGACGAGAAATTTGGGACCCGATCTCCACTCATAGATGTCAAGGAGCAAAGAAGGAAAAAAGATAGAGATAGGTATGCACGGATGACCAACGAAGAAAAGCAAGAAAAATTAAAAATGCGTCGTGAAGCTTACCAGCAAAGCAAAATAATTAAGGATTTAACCCAGTTGCAAGAAAAATGCACACGGGGGAGGAAGAAATATGCAGATTTAAATCCTGAACAGAAGACAAAAAAATGCGTGCGAGAAAAGCAGAAATATGCAAATATGCAGCCAGAAAAAAAAAAGCTAGAATAGAGCAAATTAGAGCTAATCGTGAGTTTAGACGCAACACACCATGCAAAGAATCAATTGCGATGGTGAACCCTGCATATGTCGAATCAGAAGAGGAAGTTAGTAAAAAAAGCTAGAATAGAGCAAATTAGAGCTAATCGTGAGTTTAGACGCAACACACCATGCAAAGAATCAATTGCAATGGTGAACCCTGCATATGTCTAATCAAAAGAGAAAGTTAGTAGATTTAGATCTTCGATGCATACCATGAGATAATATGCGATCGACTTCAACCAATAGTTGTTTGTTATTCACTCCGGACGTAGCAACGCACGGGTGCTATTTTTATTTGTGGTGTCAAATCATGTACATATGCTTGCTCTATATTTTTTGTTTTCAATTACCAAAAATTGCAAGTGTACATATATTTTGAGTTTGAGATGAACATATTCAGATTATGCATGTTGTAGTCTTGCAAGTTAGACACATAGATCTATATTGTTTCCATTCGTTGGATGATTTTCTGGTCCAAGAAATGAAATTCATATGACACTTATAGCATATCCCGTTGCAACGCACGGGCACTTTGCTAGTTTATTTAAGACTCCCATGAACCTCTCAAAGGGGAACATGTCGTGTAGAAATACAGGACCGAGAACCACAATCTCTTCGACTAGGTGAACTAAGAGGTGCGTCATAATATTGAAAAAGGTTGGTGGGAACACCAACTCGAAGCTGACAAGACATTGGACCACATCCTTCTCTAAACCTTTTAGAGTTAGTGGATTCATGACCTTCTGAGAAATTGCATTCAGGAATGCACATAGCTTCACAATGGGTACTCGAACATTTTCCGGTAGAAGCCCCCTCAGTGCAACCGGAAGTAATTGTGTCATGATCACGTGGCAGTCACGAGACTTTAGGTTTTGGAATTTTTTCTCTGCCATGTTTATTATTGCCTTTATATTCGACGAGAAGCCAGATGGAACCTTCATACTGCGAAGACATTCAAAAATAGTTTCTTCTCTTCTTTCGTAAGAGCGTAGCTCGCAGGACCTTGATGATTCTCTGGATGAGCGTCGTCTCGTTGGTTCATACGTTGATGGGCCTGCCTTGCTTCCGGTGTATCTTTTGACTTCCCATACACGCCTAAGAAGTTTAGCAGGTTCAAGCAAAGATTTCTTGTCACGTGCATCACGTCGATTGCAGAGAGGACCTCTAGCATGATCCAATAGGGCAGCTCCCAGAATATATATTTCTTCTTCCAAATGGGTACGTGGTTGTTAGCGTCATTCGGAACAGATAGTGCGCCAGGACCCTTCCCAAAGATTACTTTTATATCCTTGACCATATCATGTATAACAGAACCAGAAGGGCGGGTAGGCTTCGGCCGATTATCTGCCTCACGTTTGAAATATTTTCTTTCTTTCTTACGGGATGCTTGGATACAAGAAATCGACGATGGTCCAGGTACACATTCTTGTTACCTAAATGTATACTTTTAGTCTCACCTAAACAGTGCGTGCATGCATTGTATCCCTTGTTTGACTGTCCTGAAATGTTACTGAGGGCAGGCCAATCATTGATGGTTACAAACAACAGCGCTCGTAGGTTAAATTCTTTTTCTTCGTGCTCATCCCACACACGCACACCTTCTTCACGCCTCAACTGTAAAAGTTCTTCAACCAATGGCCTCAGGTACACATCAATATCGTTGCCAGGTTGCTTCGGGCCTTGGATGAGCACTGTCATCATAATGTACTTCCGCTTCATGCACAACCAAGGAGGAAGGTTATAGATACATAGAGTCACAGGCCAAGTGCTACGATTGGAGCTCTGCTCTCCAAAAAGATTAAAGCCATCTGTACTTAGACCAAATCTTAAGTTCCTAGCATCATCTGCAAACGTCGGGAACTCCCTGTCGATTTTCTCCACTGCGACCCATCCGCGGGGTGTCTCAGCATCAGGTCTTTCTTACGGTCTTCTTTGTGCCATCGTAACAACTTTGCATATTGTTTGTTTTGGAACAAACGTTTCAACCGTGGTATTATTGGAGCATACCACATCACCTTGGCAGGAACCCTCTTCCTTGGACAACCATGCTCGCCCTCAACATCACCAGGGTCATCTCGCCCAATCTTATACCGCAATGCACCGCATACAGGACATGCATTCAAATTTTTGTACTGACCGCGGTAGAGGATGCAGTCATTAATGCATGCATGTATCTTCTGCACCTCTAATCCTAGAGGGCAGACCACCTTCTTTGCTTCGTATGTACTAGAGGGCAATTCGTTA
Organism: Poa pratensis; assembly: GCA_947311845.1. NCBI lineage: Eukaryota > Viridiplantae > Streptophyta > Magnoliopsida > Poales > Poaceae > Poa > Poa pratensis. The sequence continues at coordinate 11,161,888 of CAMZMU010000027.1, forward strand.
TCCTTTGGAAGCATCTTCTTAAATATTTTCAGCAAATTTTCAAATCCCTTGTCAGAAGTACCATTCTCTGCCTTCCATTGTAGCAATTCCAGTGTGCTACCCAGCTTTTTCTGGTCATTTTCGCAAGTTGGGTACAACAATTTGGTGTGATCATCTAACATGCGCTCCAACTTCAACCTCTCGTTTTCATTTCCACAGTCCATTTGTGCATCACGAATGGCCCGACGAAGATCATCGTCGGGCTCATCAACGATGGGATCTTTTTCAGCTTCGTCTTCACCCATTGTAGTACCACCGTGTTCATCGAACATAGGATAGTTATCATTATCCTCTTCTTCTTCATTGTCTTCCATTATAACCCCTCTTTCTCCGTGCTTGGTCCAACAATAATAACCACGCATGAAACCATTCCGCAACAGGTGGCCGTGAAGAATTTTTAAGCAAGGGTGATCCCTCATATTCTCACAAAGACTGCACGGACAATATATAAAACCATTCGTCCGCTTGTTTGTCTCAGCCACACGGAGAAAATCAAGCATACCAGTAATGAACTCGGGACAACGTCAGTCACCGTACATCCATTGCGGTCTCATCTGCATTATATAAGTATATCAAACACCATTATATATACTACATCGATCATGAATAGATAAGTGACCAAATTAATTAATACAAGTTCATCAAGCAAAGTAGAGTAGCAACCAAATGTAATACATAGTTATCATAAAACATACATTAATTGAAACTAACATGCAACTATCTAAGGTAATTATTGAACCAACATCATAATGATACCAAGCCTCTTGACTAATGGCATATTTTCTAATCCTTTTAATCTTCAAGCGCATTGCACCCATCTTCATCTCGTGAGCATCGACGACGGATGCAAGGTTGAACTCGTTTTCATCGACGATGTCGGCAATCTTGAAGTCCAATTTCATCTTCTCTTCTAGGCATTGGAGACGAAGATCTTCACTTCTTTTCAATTTTGCTTTCAAATCATTGTTTTCTTTTTCCAAAAAATTTATCATCTCAACAAGAGGGTCGGTTGGAATTTCCGGTTCAACTACCTCCTAGATAAAAGCATCTATGTCAAGTTGGTAGGCATAGTTGTTATAAACACGAAAAAAACAAATAGTTATAAAAATATACCACATCTGAATCATAAACCGGACGAGGGCCGACGGGGACGTATATTAAAACCATGACACTATACATACAAAAAACATAAGAAAATTATACAAGAAATAGCTATGTATTTAAATCATACAAGTAATTTTATTTAAAATAAAAGATTAAAAAAGAGGCTCACCGAGATGATGGGACGGCGCGGGCTATCGACGGCGGTGAGGACGGGGACGGGCCGACACTAAAACCCACAAATCATAATTTAGTTTGAGCACAAATTGCATATAAAACAAATGAAATCTCTAACTTAGACATTTCATCAAACACCTAGCTAGCACTAGAAATATGAAAATGAGCTAAATGAGCTAAACAAGCAACGAAACAAGCACCCGAAGACATAGTTTGCAGTTGCTAACCCTTGATAGATGCAGCGCCGTCAATCTTGACAAATGGTGGAAACAAATGGGGAAGAAATCGAGCTCGGGTGAAGGAAAATGGAGATGAAACTCGAGCTCCAAAGTGGCCATGGCCGGCTCGGGGTGGAAGATGATATAGGGGAAACGTTAGTCCCGGTTCGTGGCACGAACCGGGACTAAAGGTTCATCTGAGGCGGGCCCAGCGCCTCAGAATGTGTCAGAACCTTTAGTCCCAGGTGGTGCCACCAAACGGGACTAAAATGTCGACTTCATCAGAAAAATGGGTCATATCTTTAAAACCATGCCCCCAATATCCGCATCCTCAAAACCATACTAGCCATGCAACGTAAATAAAGAACGTAGATCGGAGCTCAAATATGTAGTACGGATTGCATAAGCTTAGTTCGATCAGAGCTCATAGTTCGGATTACATACATAGTTGGGCTAAACTATATACACAAATTGTAGCAAAAGTAGGCAAAACCGGCGGCGCCGCCATCCTCTCTGTCCGCCGCGGTCCCTTCGCCTCCATCGGCGGCGCTCACTGCCTTGACACCGGCCCCTTCCCCTTGTCATCAGCGGAAGGGCGGTGGCGGCGCAGCAGCTCGAAGGCCGCGTACGGGTCGTCGGCGTTGGAGGAGCCGGAGCTGTTGGAGCGAGCGACGAGGACGGCGCGGGTCTGGTCCTCGGCGAGCCTGGCCGCTCGCTCGCTCTTCGCCGCCTCCTTCTTCAACTCGGCGATGGCAGCGTCGAGCATCGCCTTGTTCTTGCGACGGAGGCGCCTGGCGTCCGTCTCAGTGGTGGTGTACGACCGCTCCAAGACGGCATATGCCACCGGCCCCTTGGCCGCGGTGCGCAATGCCCGCTCCGCCGCAACGGGGTCCGCCTTGCAGAGCTGCCGGTAGGCCTTCCCCTCCGTCTCCGGCATGCGCATCCGCTTCGAAGATGGCGGGGTCTTCGGAAGAAGGCGCCATCCGCCGGCCCCGTCCGGCAGAATCTTCCACCCAGGTGGAGCTTGGACGGGGGGGGGGGGGGGGGGGGCGGGGAGACGGAGATCTTACCGGAGCGGCGCGCGGTGGAATAGCCGATGACGCCGCCACAGATCCCGCCGGCATTGCACGGCGCCGCACCGGCGCCGCAAGCTCGGACCAGCGGCTGCATTGGCCTCCGCTTGGCGGCGCCGTCGCGCTTGATCTGCCGCCGACGTCCATCAAAGATTGCTCGATGGCGACGCGGAGGGCCTCCTCCTCCACGTCCATGGGTTCCGGTGGCGCCACCGCGTCGGAAACCTCGTCCTCCGGCTCCGAGCCCCAGTCGATGGATGAGGAAGACATTGGGCCGGCCGCTCGAGCGGAGAAGGCGAGGTGGCGGGGTGGGGAGTGGAGTGAGGTAGGGTTAGCCGGTGGGGTATTTGTGGGGACAGAGCGGTGATACGTCTCCAACGTATCTATAATTTCTTATATTCCATTCTTATATTATACCAGTTGCTACATGTTTTATATACACTTCATAGTATTTTTATGCATTTTCTGGAACTAACCTATTAACAAGATGCCACAGTGCCAGTTCCTGTTTTCTGCTGTTTTTGGTTTCAGAAAAGCTATTCTGCAAATATTCTCGGAATTGGACGAAACAAAAGGTGAAGTTCCTATTTTCCCGACATGTACACGGAGTCCAAAGGGGAGAAGGAGGAGGCCCATGGGCCATCCTCCCCATATGGTGGCACGGTTGCCCCCCTACCGTGCCGTGGTGTGGGGAGCCCACCTGGGGTGGCTCTGACCATCGTACTTTGGACTACTTATTCTCTCCGACGTGAAAACCCTAAAACAATCAGTCATATTCCACGAAGAGTTCCGCAGCGCCGCTGCCATCGACGACAAGTTTCGGGGGACAGAAGTCTCTGTTCCGGCACTCTGCCGGGATGGGGAAGTGCCCCGGGAGCCATCTCCATCGACTCCATCGCCATCTTCATCGCCGCTGCTGACTCCCATGATGAGGAGGGAGTAGTTCTCCCCCGAGGCTGAGGGCTCTACCGTAGCTATGTGGTTTATCTCTCTCTCCCATGGTGTGATCTTTATGTGATCATGAGCTTTGTAATCTAGTTGAATAAGTAGATATTACTCTTTATCTATTATGCACTCTAGATGTTACTTTAATATGAACTCCGGTACTCTCCACGGTGTAAAGGTGACAGTGTGTGCACCGTGCGTGACTCCTTTATGACGTTGTGGCGCTTGTTTACTCCGGCTTGAGGTGTGCTTTTGCAGCTCTACGCAATGAATGGTGTTTGTTATCCAACAAGAGAGTGTTTAAGAGTAGCTTTTACTTATTCAGTTATGTTGTCATTGTTGAGAGTGTCCACTAGTGAAAGTATGATCCCTAGGCCTTGTTTCTAAGCATTGAAACACCGTTTACAACAAGTTCTGCTACATGTTTGCTTGCTGCCATTTTTATTTCAAATTGCAATTACTACTTATAATCATCCATATTACTTGTATTTCACTATCTCTTCGCCGAACTAGTGCACCTATACATCTGACAAGTGTATTAGGTGTGTTGGGGACACAAGAGACTTCTTGTATCTTAATTGCAGGGTTGCTTGAGAGGGATATCTTTGACCTCTACCTCCCTGAGTTCGATATACCTTGGGTGATTCACTTAAGGGAAACTTGCTGCTGTTCTACAAACCTCTGCTCTTGGAGGCCCAACACTGTCTACAAGAATATAAGCGTGCATAGACATCAAGCTATTTTCTGGCGCCGTTGCCGGGGAGGTAAGTGTTGGAAGGTATCTCCTTTAGATCCTGCAGTTTTATCTTTTTGTTTCTTGTTTTTATATTCACTAGTTAGGCATAATGGAAAACAACAAAAAAATTAGAGTACTATATGAAATGTATCATGAATTAGGACATGATACTTTTGAAGAGAAAATTAAAAAACCTATGGAAGTTTGTTTGCATAATAGTGGTAGCAATGTTATTAGTATGAATTCTTTAAGTACCATTATTGCTAAAGCTATGGAAAAGTCTAAGCTTGCGGAAGCTAGTTTTTATGAAAATGATCTTTTTAGTTCCCCAGCTTTAGAGGAGAAAATTTGCTCTGATGATAGTTTGTCTCCCATATGTGATAATTCGAATGATGCTTGTGATATTCCAAATCCACCTGCTGAAAGTATTTCTTTTAAAATACCTATGAAAATTGTTGAAAGGGTTATGAATGAACAGTATGCAGGGGATGGATCAGTCCATCCAAGTGCTCACTTGTCGAAACTTACATAACTTTGTGAGTTATTTAAGGTTGCAGGTTTATCAAGAGAAAATGTCATGAGGAAACTATTTCCATTGTCACTTAAGGACAAAGCAAAGGAATGGTATTGGCTGCTGGATGAACAACCTTCAAATTGGAAACAACTTGAATCTCTCTTTTACTCTAAATTTTATCCTCTTCATGAAGTGCATCTAGATAGGAATTACATTTATAATTTTTACCCTCATGATGGAGAAAGCATTGCTCAAGCTTGGGGAAGGCTTAAAACATTAATACTCAAATGTCTTAACCATGGGCTTTCTGAGGAAATAATTGTTACTAATTTTTATGCAAGGCTTTCAGGTCATTACGAGGATTATCTAGATGCCTGTTCAGAGGGTTCTTTCACAAGTAAGAAGGTTCAAGCTAGATGGGATCTTCTTGAAACAATTCAAGGCAATACTGAAGACTTGGAGAATGACAAAGGTAAAGAATCAGGTATAAACTATGAATATGATTTCATTAAGTCCTTCGTTGAATCTGCTGTTTTTCAAGAGCTTAGTGCTAAATATGGTATTGATTCTCAACTTATTGTTGATTGTTGTAGAACCTTTGCTTCTCATATTAATGTTCCTAAAGAAAGTTGGGACATGTATCATGAACCTTTCAAAGACACTTGCATGAAAAATGATACTGTTATTAATGATTGTAATAAACATGCTCAAACTTCTGAAAATACTATTTCTTATAAGCATGTTAATTTTTGTGGAGCACGTAGACCTTGTGAAAAGAATCAAATAGAAGAAGAATATTGTATCCATCATAGGAATGAAAAAACTAGAACGTGGAACAGAGCTCTTGATGATCTTGGTGAAAAAGTTTGTGCCCTCTATCCTTTTATTTGTGAACTTTGCTATAAAGTGGGTCATTTCAATTTTCAATGCTCAGGGAAAGATAATAGTCTTTCGAATCCAATGAGTGCTGCGAGTCTGTATTGTGATGACATGATCACTCCTAATCAGCATGATGAACTTACATTATTTTTGGGTTGTGAAGAGTTATCAAGAAAAACTTCTTTGGTAGATATGAGTGCTTTCGATATAAATAGTGTCCTGCATGCATGTCATCTTTATTGTGTTGATAATTGCCACGCAAATACTTACATACAAATATTATAAAAGATGGGACTTTACCAAAAATATGGCAGGACTAATATGTGTTTTGTTCTTATTAATGAAAGAGAGGAATCCTCCCAAGTTTCTTCTGTTGTTTCTAACGATAAACCAGGTTATGTGGAGAAGCTTCCTTTCAAACCTCTCCCTCCTAAAGATAAAAAGAAGAGGGGAAAGAAGAAGAAGAGGAGTAAAAAGAGAGAGAGGAAACGGTATCTTCCCCTAAACATGTTGCTCCTATTATAGTTTTTGCTGATGAGTCCGAATTAGATGATGTTCCTATGCCTGTTACTTATTGTAGTGATCATGATTGGGAAAATGAAACTACTTTTGATATTGAAAATCTTTGGGGTCCCAATTCTGAAAATGATGATATGTTTACAGATGAGCACACTTTGGAAGATAACTATTCTGTTGTTTATGATGATACTATGCCTCCAATCTTTGATAATTATCATAATGACAACTATGACATATGTTATAATTACAATCATCCTCATGAAACTTGTCATAGTTATGGAGGGATTACCCAAAACCATCTCTCTAATATACAACTTGTCTATCATGTTCAAGTTCTTTATGATGATCCTACTCCCATTGTTATTAATGAGAAGAACTTGCTTATGTGGAAAATATTGATACTTTTATGCATATGAATCATGATAAGAATTTTCATGTGATGGTTATATTGTGGATTTTATCAATGATGCTACTGAAATTTTTATGAGAGAGGGAGACATGGCTTCATATATCACAATAATATTGAATCTCCTCTCTTTTTGTTGAAAATTTTGAAGTTGCACTTTTTTGTCTTTCTATGCTAGATGCTTCATGCTTCAATAATTTGTTTTCTTACAAGATTCCTTTGCATAGGAAGTGGGGTTAGACTTAAATGTGTTTAATATTTGTTCTTGATGCTCTCTTATATTCAACTCTTATACATATGAGAGCATCATCAAAAATTTCATGCCTAGCTAAAAGGCTTTAAAGAAAAGCGCTTATGGGAGACAACCCATTTTTATTTTCTGTCATTTTATTTTTTTGAGTCAAGGAGCTTGCTTACTTCTGTAACATCTCCTTTGTATCTTTATTTTATTGCATTGTTGTGCCAAGTAAAGTCTCTATAGAAAGTTGATGCTAGATTTGGATTTCTGCACAGGGACAGATTTTTGCTGTCCACGGTTTTGAGCTTATTCACTGCAGAAAATTGAAAAATTCTGAAAAATTCAGGCATGATCCTCATATATATGCAACTTTCATTAGTTTTGATTTCTCCATCTGAGCAAGTTAAGTGCCTCGAAAAAATGTCTTTACGGACTGTTCTGTTTTGACAGATTCTGCCTTTTATTTTGCATTGCCTCTTTTACTATGTTTGATTGGATTTCTTTGCTCCATAAAACATCAGTGGCTGTAGTTAATGTCCAGAAGCATTGGTAATGATTGTGTCACAGTAGAACATGTGAATTTTTGATTATGCACTAACCCTCTAATGAGAATTACTTTGAGTTTGGTGTGGCGGAAGTTTTCAAGGATCAAGCGAGAGGATGATATGATGTGATCAAGAAGAGTGAAAAGCCTAAGCTTGGGGATGCCCCCGTGGTTCACCCAGAATATTCAAGAAGACTCAAGCGTCTAAGCTTGGGGATGCCCAAGGCATCCCCTTCTTCATCAACAACTTATCAGGTTCTCTAGTGAAACTATATTTTAATTCTTCCACATCTTATGCACTTTACTTGGAGCGTCTTTGTTTTTATTTTTGCTTTGTTGTTTTTTTTTCTGAATAAATTGGATCCTAGCATTCTTGTGTGGGAGAGAGACACGCTCCGCTTTTTCATGTGAATACTCATATTCTTCACTTATACTTTTGAGTATTCTTATCTAGCTACTGCTATGCTTTTAGCTCCTGTTTTTCATGCATCTCTTTTCGAGCTGTTAATTCTTGTAGAGTAATACTCTCTTGTTTCATTTGAAATTATTTGGAGAGTTTTTGTTGAAATAAATTGATTGGTGTTTGGTTGGAAACAGAAAATGCAACATGTGGTAGATGGTATATCGAAAAGACACATCTTTAGATCATTGTCTTGTTTTATTTGACACTTGGCAATTGTTTTGAGCTCTCAAGTATTTCATGTTTAAGCTCTTGCATCATGTAGTTAAAGCCTATTAGTAGAGAACTACCGTAGAGCTTGTTGAAATTTGGTTTGCATGTTTGGTATCTCTAAGGTCTAGATATTTTCTGGTAAAATGTTTGAGCAACAAGGAAGACAGTGTAGAGTCTTATAATGCTTGCAATATGTTTTCATGTGAGTCTTGCTGTACCGGTTTATACTTGTGTTTGCTTCAAACAACCTTGCTAGCCTAAACTCTGTACTGAGAGGGAATGCTTCTCGTGCATCCAAACCTTGAGCCAAAACCCATGCCATTTGTGTCCACCATACTACCTATTATGTGGTATTTTCTGCCATTCCAAGTAAATACTTCATGTGCTACCTTTAAACTATTCAAAAGCTATTACTCCTTATTTGTGTCAATGTTTTATAGCTCATGAGGAAGTATGTGGTGTTTTATCTTTCAACCTTGTCATTTACTTGACAGACTTTCACCAATGGACTAGTGGCATATACATCCGCTTATCCAATAATTTTGCAAAAAGAGCTGGCAAATGGGGTGCCCAGTCCCAATTAATTACAACTTTCATTTAATTCTCTTCACATGTTTTGCCCTGATTTATCAGTAAGCAATTTAAAATGTAATCATGCAAATAGACACTCCTCCATGGTATGTGATTGTTGGAAGGCACCCGAGGATTCGGTTAGCCATGGCTTGTGTAAGCAAAGGTTGGGAGGAGTGTCAACCAAATTAAAATACATGTGTAAACAAAAGAGAAGAGGGATGATCTACCTTTGGTAGAAATAACGTCCTTCATGGGAGCCGCTCTTGAAAGTCTGGTTGACAAGGGGGTTAGAGTGCCCACTACCATTCGTTGACAACAACAAACACCTCTCAAAACTTATTTTTATGCTCTCTATATGTTTTCAAAACTTAAAAAGCTCTAGCACATGATTTAATCCCTGCTTCCCTCTGCGAAGGGCCTATCTTTTACTTTATGTTGAGTCAGTTTACCTACTCCTTTCTATCTGAAGCAAACACTTGTGTCAACTTTGTGTGCAACAATTCTTATATGCTTACTTATTGCACTTGTTATATTGCTTTGTGTTGACAACTATCCATGAGATATACAAGTTACAAGTTGAAAGCAATTGCTGAAACTTAAATCTTCCTTTGTGTTGCTTCAATGCCTTTTACTTAGAATCTATTGCTTTATGAGTTAACTCTTATGCAAAACTTTTTGATGCTTGTCTTGAAAGTACTATTTATGAAAAGCTTTTGCTTATATGATTCATTGTTTACTCATTATCTATTTGTTAGCAAACTATAGACCATTGCCTTGAGTCACTTCATTCATGACATATGCTTTACAATATTATTTGATCAAGATTATGTGGTAGCATGTCACTCAGAAATTATTTGTTGTTATCGTTTTACCTACTCGAGGACGAGTAGAACTAAGCTTGGGGATGCTTGATACGTCTCCAACGTATCTATAATTTCTTATGTTCCATGCTTATATTATACCATTGCTACATGTTTTATATACACTTCATAGCATTTTTATGCATTTTCTGGAACTAACCTATTAACAAGATGCCACAGTGCCAGTTCCTGTTTTCTGCTGTTTTGGTTTCAGAAAAGCTATTCTGCAAATATTCTCGGAATTGGACGAAACAAAAGGCGAAGTTCCTATTTTCCCGACATGTACACGGAGTCCAAAGTGGAGAAGGAGGAGGCCCATGGGCCATCCTCCCCATATGGTGGCGCGGTTGCCCCCCGCCGCGCCGTGGTGTGGGGAGCGCACCTGGGGTGGCTCTGACCATCGTACTTTGGACTACTTATTCTCTCCGACGCGAAAACCCTAAAACAATCAGTCATATTCCACGAAGAGTTCCGCAGCGTCGCTGCCATCGACGACAAGTTTCGGGGGACAGAAGTTCTGTTCCGGCACGCTGCCGGGACGGGGAAGTGCCCCGGAGCCATCTCCATCGACTCCATCGCCATCTTCATCGCCGCTGCTGACTCCCATGATGAGGATGGAGTAGTTCTCCCTCGAGGTTGAGGGCTCTACCGTAGCTATGTGGTTTATCTCTCTCTCCCATGGTGTGATCTTTATGTAATCTAGATGTTGCTCTTTATCGTGAGCTTTGTAATCTAGTTGAATAAGTAGATGCTACTCTTTATCTATTATGCACTCTAGAGGTTACTTTAATATGAACTTCGGTACTCTCCACGGTGTAAAGGTGACAGTGTGTGCACCGTGTGTGACTCCTTTATGACGTTGTGGCGCTTGTTTACTCCGGCTTGAGGTGTGCTTTTGCAGCCCTACGCAATAAATGGTGTTTGTTATCCAACAAGAGAGTGTTTAAGAGTAGCTTTTACTTATTTAGTTATGTTGTCATTGTTGAGAGTGTCCACTAGTGAAAGTATGATCCCTAGGCCTTGTTTCTAAGCATTGAAACACCGTTTACAACAAGTTCTGCTACATGTTTGCTTGCTGCCATTTTTATTTCAGATTGCAATTATTACTTATAATCATCCATATTACTTGTTTTTCACTATCTCTTCGCCGAACTAGAGCACCTATACATCTGACAAGTGTATTAGGTGTGTTGGGGACACAAGAGACTTCTTGTATCTTAATTGCAGGGTTGCTTGAGAGGGATATCTTTGACCTCTACCTCCCTGAGTTCGATATACCTTGGGTGATTCACTTAAGGGAAACTTGCTGCTGTTCTACAAACCTCTGCTCTTGGAGGCCCAACACTGTCTACAAGAATATAAGCGTGCGTAGACATCAAGCGGCCACACGGCGGAAGTCAGCGGCGACGGCCGGCCGTTCAGCGGCGACGGTCAGCGTCCCAGAACCTTTAGTCCCGGTTGGTGCCACCAACCGGGACTAAAATGTCGACTACATCAGAAAAATGGGTGAATTCATATCTTTAAAACTGAAAATCGAAATTCGACAAATAATATGTATAAATGGATCAGAAAAATGATAGGAATCTAAATATTGTGTTCATATCATCTTTTGCATAGATATTTAATGATTATGTAATAATATTTATTAATTCATTTTTTTGTTATTCGTAGATAATCATATTATTTTTTGAAGTGCAAACCTATCTTAACATAAACATTAATGATTAAGTACTAATAGTTTGAATTCAAATAACAAAAAAAAATTTACATTGTTATTGTCATTTTCAATTTAATATGGAAATATCCATATCTTTATACGGTAAATCGAAATTCGAAAAATAATATGTATGAATCGATCGGAAAAATGTTAGGAATCCAAATATTTCGGTCATTACTTTTTAGGTAACCGAATGGACCGAATACATGAGGGAAGACACAACGGCACACACACATCGCTATATAGCTAGTCTACTCATCAACGACATTAAGACGATCGCCATTGGTATTATAGCCACGTAGACTATCCCACTTCCGCGCAATCTCGAAGCTGAGGCAAGCGTCAAGAGCGGCATACTCGACTTGCTCGTAGCTCAATGGAACGTTGCCCCATCCGCGAATACAGAGGTCTTCTTCTTCGTCGTCGTCCTTGCCCTTCTTCTTGTCCTTCTTGTTGTTGTTCTTCTTCTTCTCTAGTTTGGCCCCAATGATAGTATTGGAGAGAGCAACCAGACACGGAGTAGAATTGCCGGTTGGGTTCCGGCTATCCCTCTGGAGGTCGACCGCGGACGGAATTTTAATTCCGTAGTAGCGCAGCATCCGCAAGTCATTGTGGATAGCCACGCCGTAGAACTTGATGGTCTTGTCACCTAAAAAATCCACGGGAAGCTGCGGCACCCGATCAGCCTTGCAGATCTGGAAGACAAGAGTCTTAGTCGCCACCGAGAGTTGAAGGATGGCGGCGCGCTGCTGTAGCTCGGGTGGAAGATCCTTCTGTCGACCCGGGAGAGAGTCGGTGAACTCGCAGTCGAGTCCAACGCACTTGATCGGTGCCGCGTCGAGAAAGAATTTCTTCACGTCGCGGATCCACCTCTCCACGCGTGATGCACGGAGGGTGACCCATACCTTGAAGCACATATCCTCCTTGATGAAGTAGTACAACCGAGACGGAGGTACGCGCGCGAGTGGCTCCATTGAAATAGAAGAGAGGGCTCGAGAGAGAGAGATTTTTGCAAGGATTAGAGAGAGATTGTGTGTGCTTAAGGCCATGGATTAGTGGCCTTTTATATAGAGTGGAGAGGGAGGCCGGCAGGCAGAGAGGGAGGCCGGCGGCCGGGCAGCAATCAAAACGGCGGCGGGCTGATCATCTTCCAAGGCAAAAGTAACACGGCGGCTGCTGATCAACTTTCAAAGCGATGGTAGTGCGCGGGAGTCCAGAAGGTTTGAAACATAGTCCCGGTTCTTACCACGAACCGGGACTAGAGCTGCTCGCGCGGGCCCGTGCCTCTTCGGCCGCATGTGGCGGACCGTTAGTCCCGGTTCGTGGCTGGAACCGGGACGAAAGGTCCCTCATGAACCGGGACGTGGTTTGGGACGCGTTCTAGCCATTGGAAAGAGGAAAATCGACCACACTAGTCCCGGTTCCCTTAGGAACCGGTACTAAAGGTCGAAACCTATTGCTGTTTTTCCACTAGTGATACTTCACCTATATCTAATTATTGAACTTTGAACCATTCCATTTCTAACATATCACTCGTTATCAATGAACCTCCTTAATTTTCTTTTTGAATGATTTGACTTAGTACGTCTACCTATGTAGTTGATGCCTGATTCATCTATAAATTCCTAATCACATGTCTACTAGTCTAAATGTTCTACCGAGTTACACTTAACAACCTGATTATCGTATTGAGTAGAAAGATCTACAAATTGATTTTCCTAGTAAGCAGGGATTAATAGATGATACAAAAAGAATTCATGATGTGAATTAGCGAGAACGATTAGAATGTTACATACCGTGTTGTTCCACTCTCGTTTGTACAACAGGGCCTGGAGGTGGAGCTACAGCTGACGGCACCGACGGCGTGCTAACTGGCGTAGACCCAGGTGCCGTGTTGTTGCTCGTCGGTACTTCAGTGACCAAGTTGAGGATAAGAAGCATAGGTTCCCCTTGGAAGAATGGGTAAATCTCGTACCTCACGTTGCACGTTGTCCCGAGGATTCGACCACCTTGCTTACCATCGAGGTAGCGTAGTATATACTGCGAGACAACCTGAAAACAGGCGGCGCAGTCGGTGGCGGTCAGGTCGGGCCTGCACTGCATGATGGAGTACAATGTCGGGAAGGAGCTGACGTCTAAGCGCGAGGTCGTGAACCTCCTTGTGTTGTTGGCGGCCGATTGGGCCGTGTTGTTGAGAAGGGTAAACAACAAGCGCCTTGTGGAGTCAGGGCTTGTGTTGAAATTCCAGGTGTCCAAAAGGATGAGGAGGTTTTCCTCCGCGGTGGTAGAAACAAAAAAATTGTTGGAGAACTTGAGCATGCAGGGATCGTAATATATGGTGGCGTCCTTATAGTATGGGCAGAGCTGTGGCGCGTCCTGGAAGGCGGTGGCCACGCATCCCTCGCAGTCGCAGGCGGAGGCGTTGATGTCCCCACGGCAGAGCGTGAGGGCGAAGACGGTGTCTTGTTTTTCGCCTACTGTGTCGGTGGAGAAGAGGGTCGCGCTGGAGGCGGCCTTCCTGGGGAGGGTGGACGAGAGGAGCTTGAGGTTGGCTTGGTAGGTGCTGTTTGATGTGTAGTTGCCGCTAGTGCCGCACAATTGCCATTGGGCATCAACAAATGGGAGGAGAAGCACGAGGACGAGGGGAAAGACAACCCTGGCCATCGTCTATAACTTACCTTGCTGGGCAGAAGAGGATTTTATGACAAACTCTGCATACCGAGCCACTCCCGTCAACATCACATGCATGGAAATTTGTGGAGACGTTTGTACTGAAGCGATACTTAACGTGGGAAAAAACGAGAAGGCAAAAGCTTAACAGGGGCCTGCTTTCCGAACTAGTACACGTTGGAAAAAATAGTTGTTTCCTGGGTTGTCATTTTCGGGCGTGGTTTCTTTGTAAACTGTTGGTTGTACTGTCTTGGGGTCTTCTTTGCGATGAAAATAGTGGACGTCACTGGAGCCAGAAGAAAACAATCAACATTGCAAGCTTGTAGAATTTTCCGGAGTTGAGAGAGATTTGTATGGTCGTAAACAAACCCCGCGGTACACGCAGTCAGCATGCAGCTAGAAAACGAATGTGTGCATGCACCCGGTCGCTGCGGCCTGTGGGCGTCGCGTTGAACATGGGCAGACTGGAACTTGCGGTCATGGCTCGAACAGTACACTGCTGACTTGGTAGACTAGCCCTCGTAACTTTCCCAGCCAGACTCGGCGCGCTGCCCAGTCATCTCTCTCCAGCTTTACCGCTTAGACTAGTCATAGTGCGAAGAACATTGTAATTAACTTCAATGCCACGTAGGCAAAAAAGATGATGCCGCAAGTAATTAATTAGGAGAGAGGAGGTTGGAATAACATAGCTAGTTACCGGAACATCACACACCCCAAGGCTAAATGAGTCTACAAGCTAATAAATATTATCATGCATGACACCACAAATAAGTTACTACCCACTATAGAGATAGTAACAATAGGTAGTAACATAAGTATGTTACCACTCAATGTTACTCCCCACTATGACTAGTCTTCGCTAGATTGGCACCAGCCGGCGGGCGTGGGGTTTTGCCACGGTTAAGTTTTACCGCGTGGCGCCCTCCTCGAGTTCTCCCATCCTCTCGTTTTTCTCGACCAGCCACAGCAACCTCGCGCGCGTGCACTGGCCGCTCCTCGACGTCAGAGACAGATAGGAGCCACCACCCAAGCAGCGGCACACGCAGAGCCCGTCCTGCCTCTGGTTGCCGCCATGTCCGTCGCACAATATCCATCGGCGGACCAAGATATGCTGCTTTGCACAGAGGGACTATACCGATTAGTACATTCCATGCTGGCATGCATGGTTTACTGACGGGCACGAACAGCCAGAGGCAGACCTACCTACGTGGTTGTGCTTGTATCGACTCCACTCCATGTTGCATGCCACGGGCTTGTTGTACGAGCTGAAGTGATTGTGGCTACCCTGCAGCCAGCTGGTTCGCTGCATTGCACTGCACTATACACTTACGTCGTCTCGTCTGATACTCTGATCAATCATACTTGAGTCTTGGTGGCAACAAATTTGCACACTCGTGGGATACATCAAGACATGGACTCCACACTATCGTCCTACTACACGCACGCTGCACCGCCGGTGCCGGGCACGACGAAGTGGCCACCGCAAGATTCCCCGTGCGCGTCCGTGGGGTCTTCGGACGCCGACACGTGCCCGTATGTCCGGTCACTTGAGATGTCCCTTTACGGCACCATCCACGGTTTCTACCTCAGGGCGCTCGCCATGCTGCCTAGCCACGCGGCGCGCCACCACGTCCACGGCGTCCTCCTCGCCGGCCATTGGACCCCGTCTCCAACATTGTTCTCAGCGCCGTCTGGTACGACGCGAACTTCCCGCTACCAGCCGCCGACGCCAGCACCCAGGCGCACGACATCGTCGACACGCTCACCCTGCTTCGAGCCGTGTCCCGCTCCCTGCACGGCCTAGTCGCCCTCCTCCATGCCACCTCCGGCCAGAAACTACCACTGCACGAGATCCTCAAGTACCTTTGCTATGCGCAGTGCGATCTCTCTGCCATGCTAGGGCCACATTTAAACCCAGATGGGAGCTCTCCCAACCGCTTTGCGGCTGCCGCCACTGCAGCTCGACACCCACAAGCATCTGCCATGGCAGCACTTTTTGCATCCCTTGCACCGACGAAGCTGGACCAGCTCCGCTCGCTGACCATGAGTGCCACTGCCAACAACGCTCCGCTGTCTCTCGAGTCCTTAACCGAGATATACAACATCCTCAGAGAAGAAACCTTGGGGAGGACGAACCCACAGCCACCACGTCGTCCAGCACTATGCAGGACCGCATTGGGCATTCTCGCGGGGAAGAGGGAGGCCTATAATCAGCTGCAGAGCTTCATTGGCGGCAAGATCGAACAGCTGCTGCAGGAATACGTCCGCGGCCATCCTTCGGAACCGAAATACTATCTGGATTTCATATGCGGCGTGGCCCTAACTGGTTACTCTCACTACGATGGATGCTGCCACGTCAATTTCATGGCCGCTACCAAACCGACCATGAGCAGGAACACGCTCTTCTTTGCCGAATTTTGGGTTCAAGATCAGAAACCGTCCATCTGTTGCCTTCTATCCCAACCTTATGATATGGGTAAGCTACTACATATGTGTTATATAATTTACTAGCAAACGTGCCCGTGCGTTGCTACGGGCTTTAGAACAATTTTTACTTGATTTTTAATTATTACTCTAGCAAAGTGCCCGTGCGTTGCAACGGGTGTAAAATAAATGATGCCATCATAAACCTAGAAAAGAATATATATAATGAGTACCTAGCATCTAAGGTTTAACTTTGGTTTATCTTTAATATCATTTTAGATATATGGCACAATTTCGCTTCAGTTTTTATTCATTTAAACTTGTTCCACCATATTACAACCATCTCCAAAGAAAAGAAAAGAAAAGAGCAGTTAACATCAAAACTTTTTTTGCAACAAGTATGAAACCAGGTTTCATTTCAAGGTATTAAATCTCAGTAAGGTTTGTAGTGCAAGAAATCTGAGAAATCACTACATGTGGTAGTTCACAAGCTAAAAAAGTTTTACAAATATAAAACAACACAGATATTATATCATGAACACACATGAAAAGTACACACATGCCTCTCCTTCCGTAGCATCTAGTCCGATCCCTATGTAACAGAAAAGCTGAATAATTAAACAACTGATGTTTGCAACAAAACTCAAAAGAATTCTAGAAAATAACACTCAAATAACTCTAGTCGATGGTTTAGGTTACCTGGAAGGTAGTGGGCCAGTAGCTAAAATGCATTCCTAGTAAATTTTACAACAACGCCATTTCATAAGCAAGTAAACTATTGCGAAAAGAAGCCCATTAATAATCCAGAAATACAAGGTATATGACTCGGCCTCAGTTATCACAAGAGCAGATGAGACTGCAAAAGTTATACGAAAAACAGTGCACAACAATGAGAAAGCTGAAGAAAAAATTTCTCTTTTCTGCAACTACAGCTATTCGGATAATCCTGCTCATTAGATTACATCGTGCTTCCATTTTAACCCCTCCTGTATGTGCAAGAATTTCTGTAACGCCACACTCGAATCCGCTCTTGAGCGCAATAGAGTCGTAACATCCGCCGAACTGACAGTAACCGAATCAACTTACCAGGCAGAGTTTGATGTCCAAGAACGGATCGAAATTGACAGGCGCAGTGGGAAGGTCGTCTTGAACAATCACCGTGCACCAGACTGGCTGGGGGCGCTGCAAGGAGGCGGAGGCGCGTCCTCGAGTATTCGATGCCCAGCGACGGATCGAAGCCGAGGACCAGTCCATGAAATCGTCAGCACCTGCCCGAGAAGCAGCCAAACTAATGTAAAAAAGAAAAGAAAGGCATTTCAGAGACATTGTCAATGGATGAACTGAAATGAACCGCACAAGATAAATGAACTGCGATCTCGTCCTTGCTCATCTCGTCCGTTGCCGAGCATTTGTTTTTACAGGAGCAGAGCAGCTCACTGAACTGCGGCGCTCACTCTAGTTCTCCAGCGAGTTCAAAAAGAGTAAAATCGGAAAACAAAGTTCGCATCAGTGCTTGAAGGAGTCCACGCGGGAGCTACGCATGATGGTCGTGGCGACATCCAGATCGAGGGACGAACTGGTTGGAGCTAGGGACGGACGCCGGAAGGAATAGAGCCGCCGCAGGGGAACAGGGACGGCCGGCCGGGCAGGAGCAGGGCCTCCGCGCCGTGGGGAAGGAAGGGCGCCGGACCGTAGAGGAACAGGGCCGCTCGCTACGGTGAAGCAGGGGCGCTGCGCCGGGGAAGCCCAGGCCGATGCGGAGGCGTCTGGTGGAGCAGAAGGTCGGGGGAGGGCGGCCGCCAGTGGAGGCACGCGGTGGAGGTTGGGAGGCCCTCCCCAACGGCGCGCGACGGGGGAGAGGCGGGCGGGGCCGGGCCGGCGCTGAGGAAGAAGGGGCAGCTCGCACAAGATGTGCCGCCGCCGTCGATCTTGAAGCTCCCGCTGCCATTTGTTCGAGGGGAGCAGCGTGCGCTGGGAAGGCTGAGGATACCATGTTACAGGCGCCGTCTCCGCGGCGGCGCGCGTGTGTGGGTCGTCGGTCTTGCCGAGCGCGAGCGGGAGGAGGTAGTGGGCGACGATGTCGGCGTCGGTGGGGTCGAACTTGAACGCCGGCGGCGTGTTCTCGAGCCACGAAGCCGCCCGCGCCGGAAGCGAGGAACCTGGCCACGCAAGGGGTGGCGGCGATTTGGGGCTCGAGGGGAACAGAAATAACGAATCGTTGCGACTTAACGGTGGCAACGTGGGTAATTATCCTACAACGAAAGGGTAAAATCAGAAACATGAAAAACGTACCATGACCATGACCATCACCACCTCTAGGCATATTATATAGTAGAGATTCTTTATAAAGTGTGGATTTTGCTTTATGCTGATTTGGTTTCGCCAACAGGTCGTTGCTATTATGGCCGGAGGTCGGCACGTAAGATCGCGTATCCAGACGATTCCATAGACTACTTCTCGAGTGACATTACTCATGGCGGACTAGATGACACGGAAGTCACACTAGACACCGACTTTTTGTTCTTCGACAGCGAGAGGGACGTGGAGGTCGCCAAGGAGTTGCAAAGGATGGTAAAACAGCACGAGTTCATGCAAAGACCATCTACTGCTCGGTGGTCCAATGCTCCTCCATGCTAATTGTGTCAACCACTTGAGTGGGTGCGTCTCAACTTAGTACGTCTGGCCTCATCTTGGCTTGTTTTAAGTTGAAGTAATGTTTGATACAGTAGCTAAAGCATGTACAGCTGCCCTGTTTCGATTATTGTAGGACTCCTAGGAGTCTAAATGCTAGTTATCCGTCAGAATGTTAAACATCCCGACAGGTGGGATCTAGAATCAAATAGTAAAACTGTGAACACGAAAAACATTTGAGCTCGGCGTCTATACAATAATATCTATACCTGGACCCACATAACGCAAAATGTTACCGGAACAAAAGCATATTCAGTCCTAGTCTAAAAAAATGACGTCGAAGGGGAAGACGCCCTTGATCTTTTTAATTAGAGTAAATGGCACTGGCGGTCACACAACTCGTCCGCTATGTGCACTTAAGTCACACAACTAGAAAACGGGATTTTTTGGTCACACAACTGGATTTTTGGTGCACGCAGCTCACAAACACCACATGTCAGTCCGTTTTCCGTTGGTAATTTTGCAAAAAAAACCCTGTATTTTTGGACATTTTGCAGAAAACTCCCTGTAATTGGACCCAAATTTGGGTTTTTTGCGAAATATCCCAAAATACAGGGGGTTTTCTGCAAAATTACGTGTCCACGTCAGCACTCCTGCAACGGAAAACGGACTGACATGTGGAGTTTGTGACCTGCGTGCACCAAAAATCCAGTTGTGTGACCAAAAAATCCTGTTTTCCAGTTGTGTGACTTAAGTGCACATAGCGGACGAGTTGTATGACCGCCAGTGCCATTTACTCTTTTAATTAAGAGAGGGGTGCGTACACGTCGAGTACGAGCACCGAAGCTCGAACTCGGGCGGGCTAGGATTTATCAGCACATCCCAACCACCGGGCTAAGCCACGATCCACCAGTCCTAGGATCTAGTCAGGGGCTACCAGGTCAGTGGACGAAAACAAAATGTGCCCAGCACCTGTGAGCCGGATCAGGGACTTGGGGGTTCTTGACTGATGTGAGAGATCAGATGGGAGTGGAATTACTATCTTTAAGTATAAATGTGCTAGGTACTGATGGCGTATCATTTCGAAGCAGGAGGGTTAAACCAGGCAGGTAATTGAGATAATGAGTTTTGTTGACAAACATGCCAGGCAACTTTAGACGCACAAAAATACTCTAAATTTGAAAGTTATTAGAGCAACTCTAACAGCTGCCCTAAATTAGGCATGGTGTCAAATAAACCGTTTTTTAGGACACCAGAGGCCAAAAACACCTCTCCAACAGCTGCCCTATCATGTGCCCTATTATAGGGCTGCCCTAAATTTTGCTCCTCTCTGCCCCAAATACCTATCGGGTGCCCCACTATGAAGATATTTGGTGCACGCAAAGATTAGGGCCCAACCGGTGGCGTACTAGAAGACGACGGTCAAGCCCCATGAAGGGAGCCCAAGACATTAAAGTACGCCCCAAGTCAGGCGAAGTCTAGGTCGGTAGAACCTTCCATACTTGTAAACCTACTCGGTTGCGAACTCCCGAGACCCAGCCTCCTTCATAAAGGCTGGGAGGGCCGCCGATCTAGGGGGACACACGAAGACATGCCCATATTCCACCACCCAAAGCGAGATCGACATCTCGCCGGGATCGCCATTGTAACACCTCCAAATAATCAATAACAGACAAGCTGGAAGTAGGGTATTATCCTCCGGGAGCCTGAACCAGGGTAAACTCGCGTTGCTTGTCAGCCGTGGTAACTAACAGCACTCCAACTTCTATCTCTCAATCAACCTGGGGTACTCGACCCTGTGATTTGCCGTGGCCACCCCACGTCAACTGGCGCCGTCTGTGGGAACGAAGATTGCTGGAATCATGGTTGCACCGGCCCCATCCGCAACAATCATCGACTCGACAACAATCGCGGCGCCGATCTACTTCGGCTCCTTCAAGTTCGTCCCCCACCCGCCGACCCACCGATCGGCGTACGCCGATCTCTACGGAGGTATGTGCCTTACTTTCGGTAGCATGAATTTCCATGTGAACAAGTGGGGGACGCTCCGACTCTCCGATTGCGCACCTGCATTTTTGCCGACTGCGAGATCGCGCCTGCTTCAACTACGTCGTCTACATCTTCGCCGACTGCGGAGATCGCGCCTGCTTCGAATACGTCGCCTGCATCTTCGCCGACTGCGGAGATCGCGCCTGCTTCGACTACGTCGTCCACATCTTCGCCGACTGCGGAGATCGCGCCTGCTTCGACTACGTCGTCCACATCTTCGCCGACTGCGGAGATCACGCCTGCTTCGACTACGTCGATTACATCTTCGCTGACTGCGGAGATCGCGCCTGCTTCGACTACGTCGACTACATCTTCGCCGACTGTGGAGATCACGCCTGCTTCGACTACATCATCTACATCTTCGTCGACTGCGGAGATCGCGCCTGCTTCAGCTACACTCGCGAGTTTGTCGACTCCGACGCCCGCGACACCTTCGACTGCTGCTTCGCCCGCCGAGTTCTGCACCGACTGCGGCGTCTACCACGTCGCCTCCATCTTCAGCTCCGAGGACAGCTCCAGCGGCGAAAGCAGCAGCAGTAACGCGCACTCGACTGCGCAGTCTTACCCCGTCCAAGTCTTCATGGTGGACGCAAGAAACAACAGGACACCCGACACCGGTCCCCGTCGCGAGGACCCGACGTTCCCAATGGAGGTCATCATGCCGGACAAAGTAACAACCCTGACAATCACTCAAGAGATGGGGGTCCAGGCAATGAAGCACGTCCAAGAGTGCACCTTCCACCGCGGACGCGACTCGAGAGGACATGATGGCTTACCAATACCTCGTGTGGAAGGAGAACGAGAAGCTGTTGCGCGAGAAAGCTGATCTAGCAAGACGGAAGGAACTCGCCGACGCGTCGAGTGCTCGACGGGCAGCTTACTCCTTTTCCTCCACCGGACCAGCAGTCACGAACGACAATAGGCGCTCCAGACCGCGCATCAACCTGATGACGGATGCTGAGAGGACTGCGGCCACCCGCAACCTCGAATCATCGTTCATGACAGAAGACACATATGTGATACCTATCCCCAAAATAGTCTCAGGTGCTCTCATGTCACTGTCCACGTACTTACGGGCGACACAGCCTCCGGAAGGCGACCCCCGTGCAGCTCTATATCGACAACAAATTCAGGCACTTCGCCTAGCAGAGGAGGCGCTCATCACAGGAGCTACACCCGCAGCAACAACTCCAGCACGAGGAGATCGCGACAGATGCGACCACGAGCGCGCAACACGCGGAGACCGACCCATCCGACACCTGCAGGAGGGCGAGGACGCCCGCAACGTCATCACACAGCGAACAGTCGATCGCAACCACTCCACCCTACCTGTCAATACCCCGACTGAGGAATTCTACTCGGACGGCGACAACGAGCCTTGCGGTCTTCCCTGCTTCCACTACCGCATCCGCGCCACACGAATACCGCGAGGCTTCAAGCTCACATCGGAGTCAGTCAAGTTCGACGGCACGCAGGATCCCAAACTTTGGCTCGATGACTACATCATCGCAGTCAACTGTCAAGGAGGTACCACGACAACAGCCATGCAGTACGTCCAGTTGATGCTCGTAGGGTCAGCACGTACCTGGCTCCAGAACCTGCCCCGGAACTCTTTCACTTCTTGGGATCAGTTCGAAGATGTTTTCGTCAAGAACTTCCTCGGCACATACTCAAGGCCTGCGACGTTCGTGGAACTGCAAGCCTGCAAGCAACGCAAAAACGAGTCACTACGATCCTACATCCAGCGCTGGACACTCATGCGCAATTCCCTCGGAGTCGTCTCTGAGGACAGAGCCATGGACGCATTCATTCCTGGTGTCACTCGGCACGACCTTCGGGAGGCCTTCGGTCGCCTCCGGCCGCAGTCCATAGTCGAGCTCATGAAGATCACCAACGAGTGGGCCGATGGTGAGGACTATGTGCACAACGAGTTCCCGGACGAGGAAGGAGAACCAAGCAACTGGAACCGCAGAAACAACCGCGGCAGCGATCGCCGCCTCAAGCGCAAGGCTCGTTTCGATGAAGGAGAGCCAGCCGAGCTAGTAGCGGCCGGATTCACCGACACCCGAGAAGACCGGAGCCGTGATGACAACCGCCAGAGCAGTCGAAGTCAAGAGGAGTACAGGAACGATGGAAACCAGAGACGCGACTGGCGACGCAAACCTCGCGACACCTCGCGGCCTGAGCTTACACCCGAGCAGGAGCTTGAGCAGCCATGCAAATTCCACCTGTTCAGAAGCGACGAAACCGACAAGTTGGTCTCCACTCACCTGTTGAAGGACTGCCGGAAAATGCAGCACATTAACGGAGCGTTCGCCAAAATCTTGGCTCCAGCTCCAGCGCAGCAGCCAGCACCACAGCTGGCCCTCCCAGGACCACCCGCATCAAACCCTGCACACATCGCAGGAGCAATCCAGTACCAGCCGAGACAGGACCCACCTCTCGCGCCGGGAGAACAATACCCTCAAGCTCGAGGGCAAATGAACATGATACAGAAGGGGCGGTCATCAAACAGGTGTCAGAAATTGATCACCCGCCAAGTCTACCAGGCCGTGACGATGCCACCAGCCGCACCCAAGTACCTCAAGGGCTCGGAAACCAGCATTACATTCTCTCGGGAGGATCATCCTCCACGGGTACCGCGCCCAGGCCACGCCGCGCTGGTACTCGAAGCTCAAATCGGGCCATTCCACATGACCAAGGTCTTCATGGACGGCAGCAGCGGCATCAACATCATCTTCGCCGACACTCTACGGAAGATGGGCAGGTCTCTAGAAGGCCTGGCAAGGTCCGACAGCACCTTCCACGACATCGTTCCAGGCAAAGCAGTCTATCCTGAAGGAGTAATCACACTCGAAGTTATCTTCGGCACACCTGACCACTTCCGAAAGGAGATGATTGACTTCGAGGTGGTGGACTGGAAGTCACAGTATCACGCCATACTTGGGCGCCCGACGTTCGCCCGCTTCATGGCAGTGCCACGTTACGCCTATCTCATGATCAAGATGCCAGGACCAAAAGGAGTCATAACTGTGCGGGGTGACTTCCAGCGTTCGGACAACTGCGACCGCGAGTTCAGCAAAATCTCCAAGTCCTTCGGCATGCAGCAGCAACTCGAGAAACTTTCACTCAACAACGACAGGACCCTCTTCCCTGCAACCAAGAAGCCAACACCCGACGCCTCGTTCAGCACAACCGACGACACAAGGGCACACCAAGTCCATCCGACTGAAGCCTCCAAGACAGTGCTCGTGTCTTCGAGTCTGTCACCCGCGTAGGAAGGCGCGCTCGTCGAGTTCCTCCGTGAGAACTGGGAAATTTTCGCCTGGTGTTCAGCCGACATGCCAGGTATACCCAGGGAATTCGCCGAGCACGCCCTTCAAGTCTATCCAGACGCAAAGCCTGTCAAGCAAACCATGCGCCGCTTCTCCGAGAAATCAAGAAGTTCGATTGGGTCACTAACCCAGTTCTAGTCGAGAAGAAGAAGACAAAAATTCTCCGCATGTGTGTCGACTTCACCTCCCTCAACAAGTGTTGCCCGAAGGATCACTTCCCATTGCCGCGAATCGACCAGATCGTTGACTCCACGGCTGGCTGCGCGCGACTGTCCTTCCTGGATGCTTACTCAGGCAACAACCAGATAAGGATGCGAGAGGAGGATGAGGAGAAGACAGCCTTCATCACACCCCATGGTGTCTACTGTTACAAAACTATGCCCTTTGGGCTCAAGAACGCTGGAGCGACCTACCAGCGCATGATGCAGTCCTGCCTCAAGGACCAGATATTACGCTGATACGTGCATTTTATATCATCATCTATACCACTTATACCACCATATTAGGATGTTATTTGCATTATTATATCATTGTTTTTACATGTTTTAGATGATTTAGGGGACTTTCCTACAAAGTCCCTATTTCTAGTATTTAATTTCTGGTAGGCAGAAAACCTCCTTTTTCTTGTTTTTATTGTTTCAGGAGCTACGAAGGCCCAATTAATAAAAGGAAAATTGCACAGCTGGTTTTTCTTCGGGAGAACACCAGAGGGAAGAAGAAGCAAGCGAGGAAGGCCACGAGGCCCAAAATGGGTGGGCCCACGCGGCCAGATTCCCTGACCGCGTGGGACCCACCAAATGGAGGCTCGGGCACTTCCTCGCCTGGGGCTTTTTAACGAGGTCTCCGTCTCGCCCGAAAAGGAACGCCCTAATTTTTACGAGACTATCCGAGGTCGCGGCGGCGGC
Organism: Poa pratensis; assembly: GCA_947311845.1. Classification (NCBI taxonomy): domain Eukaryota; kingdom Viridiplantae; phylum Streptophyta; class Magnoliopsida; order Poales; family Poaceae; genus Poa; species Poa pratensis. The sequence continues at coordinate 11,187,114 of CAMZMU010000027.1, forward strand.
GAAACTCCTGATTCATTCTGAGGGGGATCGGATCCTGCTGCTCCGGAGCTCCGGAGAAGGGGGAAATCATCGTCATCGTCATCACCTCTCCTCCTTGGCGTGGGAGGAGGCCTCTACATCATCACCTTCATCAAGACCAGCACCATCTCCATCATCATCTCCGTGATCCACTCCGTTCCCCTCGTAGTTTGAGAGTTGCTATACCATAGATACCTGAATCGTGCTCCTATTCATGTTTGTGATTGAGTACTTGTCATTATTTGTTGGTGGAGTTATACTTTCAGATTGTGTTGTACCATTTATGCCACTGATCATCACCATGTTTGCACGTTGTGAGTAGTTCCCGTATGTTCCCGAGGGCATAGGATGAATTGGCAATGATTTATATATGACATGTGTTGGTATTTTGTCTAGTGTTTATCTTTTTGTGTGATTCTATGATGGTGTTGTGCGAACGTCGACTGCACAGCACTTCACCTATATGGGCTCATATGTGAACACCGTAGTGTAATGGCGTGAGGGAGACTTGGGAGGACACGAAAGCCTGAGACCGAATCATTAAGTTACTTTACGGGGTATTAGTATCGGGGATCTAGAGCGTAATGCTATGGTGGGATTTTAAATCTTAATAATTCTTGTGCTGTCATTTAATTGGCCACATGATCCATCATAAGGGGTTTAGTCTATTTATTTAGCTGTAACTAATAATAGCTCCGTCCGAAGGAGATTAAAACTAGACAACATATTCAACATGTTGTTTAATAAATCTATATGCCTAGCAATATCCATGCCGCCCTCGGGAACGTTTTTCACATATAAGTTACACATCACTTGAGCTTGTCCTCTTACACATAGAGGATTGGGCTTTCTCTCTCTTTGAGAGCTTTTACTTGTTACCATTTACCTGCTGCATTGTCACTGTCTTGCAATTACACAATCGAAAATACCAAAAACACTTGCATCTTTTATTGTCTATTTATCATTTCTAATAACCAACTAGTTGAATGCCCGTGCGTTGCTACGGAGAATCATCCAGAAAATTATATATTCTCTCCCCCTCTCCAAATCCGCAAGCAATACACCATATACGCGAACATTTTGAACTTCTGCACCCCTCTCTGAGCACGTAGCAACATTTTTGTTCTTGCGATGTTCCGGTGACATTCCAATGACGCATAGGTCATGCCTATAACAACATTTTTGCTCTCTCCGACCATACCATTTTCTGCCATCAGTTTTCCTAGGAAAACTAAATACCAATGTACTACAAACTTTTTGATAAAAAAGGTGCATCTGAAACCCCATATAAAAGCTAAGTTAAATTCAATAATAGCTTCTTGCCCTTGAAATGGCAACGAATCGAAGATTATCACCTCCCCCATAAATTATTTTCTGTAGAAACCCCATCAGTTTTCCCAACTTGTCACCATTAGCTTCTCAATCAAACAAACCTTACGTTGGTAGTAAAAGCTCACATCCTATATAAACAACCCCCAAAATCCATCTCACTTGATCCTCATGAGCTCCAACAGTATCTAGGTCTCTCTGCACCAGACGGGCAATATAGTGTACCAGGTCAAACATTTGCCATTTACAAATAAGAAATGCATGATTCAGTCAAATGAGAGTATAGCATTGAAATGTCATTATGTGGAGTAAAGGAATCATTCAAGCACAAGCATAGAGCAGAAAAATAAACTCAGTGATTAGTATTACTCAACGAAACCTAAACAATCAAGGATAATTACATGACGCAATGGTGCTTCTCTGCTCCTGTGAGGTGCATCTCACAACCGTGCACAGATCCATGTTGCCTGCAGGAGATGATTTGCAGTTTCAGAACTCGTCACAGAGAATCAATCATGTCTTTCAACAGCAGCAAAACAAAAAACGCAAACATCGCCACAATTCTCTCGACTTCGGCTGGTCCAGCTGTCAGCCTGTCACCGACGAACAAAGATACCAGAAAACAGGAAAAATGCAGCAGAATACGAAGTGGGGGAAGGGAAGCGTACGTACTGAGGTAGATAGTGTTCTCGAGGCCCTTCAAGTATCTTCTCTTTGCATCTTTTCTCTCCCCGTGTCCTTACAACTATCATTTGCTTGTGAAAATGAACTATTAAGCCTCTTGAGCACAACCCTTATATCAGTGGTGCATCAAAATCCTCTTGGAATATCAGAAAATACAGAGAGGCAAAATCCTCTAGGTTAAGAAATGGAATATTAAGAACACATATAATATTTCATGAGACAATTCATAAAGGAGTAAAGGAGTCATAACACGTTTTCCTGCACTATCGGTTCTAGTTTCCCACTTGTGATTGCCAATTAATTAAAATAGCTAACAATTTTGAGATTCTGGAAACATAGAAAAATCTATTCCTATATTTTGAGCTGAACCTCTACCCCAACATATTCTAAATATTCAAGCTGCTATAAAGATGCACATTAAATTGAAATACATGAATGCAAAATGTGTAAATCTAAATTTATACCGTATCATGCATTAGAAATAACAGCTATATAATCATTTATACATACACTGCTTAATACTCCTCTTTGCATCAAGCATCTGTAACTTCATTAAGATCTGAACCAATAATGTGAGATACCTAAAATAGAATAGACTAAATCGAGAAAGGTGAAAACTGTACACATAGTTTGTTATTTTGTGTTGTACATTTTCTTTCAAAAAAATCTGAAAGTGAGAAGTAACACTTGCAGAACTACTTAAACGTTTGATTCAAATGACAGACGAACAAATCACAGAGAATTCAACATATCTGGTCTCCAAGTTACAAGATTCATTACCTGCAACCTTGTATAGACGAAGAACAAAGATGTCAAAGCAAATGATAGGCTTCAGTACCTGCAACCTAGCATATTATTCTTTGATTAATATTTGAGATGAGTTAACTGAAAAAGAAATGGTATTCATAAATCGTCGTTCCAGACTTCCAATTCCTACACAGCAGTCGTATTGTACCTTTCATATGAAGAGTTCCCAGCACATTCGCTTTTATGCAGCTCATCACGGCGGACTGCTGGTCGAGCTGGCGGGGCAGCACGCCGGCGCTTTGAGTAAACGTCGTTGAAGGCGGCGAGAGCAGAGGTGGAGGCCGGGTGGGTGGAGAGCTGGCGACTGCCGACGACCCGACGTTGTGGTGCGGCAGTGGCGCCGTCTCTTGCGGTTGCGGGTGCCGATGACCGGGTTCGGAGATGCAGCGAGGTTGGCCGGGTGGGTGGAGGCGTGGTGTTTTGGCGCTGGCGGTTGTGCCTGCCGGCGCCTGGGGTTTGGAGAACATGGAAGTGCGAAGAACATTGGCCATCTCACCAACAGACTCGTCGCCAGAACCTATGGACAACAATTTAATTAGATCGGCACAGCCTTCATCAAAGGACCTGTCAGATGCAAATTCAAAACATTTATCCCCTTCCGAGCATGGCTTTCAAAGGTAATCCAAAATGTCATCTCATGTATTAAAACAAACACCGGAGACGGTTATATTAAAGAAAAGCACTCCCATATGCATAGCTCGAATTGCATCATTAGTCACCAAAATAGCATATTCCCATCTCATTTATGCTACATAAAGTTAATAAGCAATAGCGTAAATGAACAAAAAAAATCATATTGTACAAGATTACTCCTGGTTGAGGGAAGGTTAAACCAAAATTAAGCGAGACTGACAGGCTGGGCGAGGATCAGTACTCGTCCACCTCATTGTGGTTGAAATAAAATAACTCAAAAGTACAGATCCATGCATATCTGACTAATAAATTAAAACTAAAAATTACTATGAGATGTATCGCATCTGGAGTGAGCAGGGGTTTGGAATTGGTACTGAAGAATACATATGGTTTGAACAAATATACAGGTACTGAAGATCTGCTGGAAAATTAGATTACTGCTACAATTCCATACCAGCAAGGCTTGTTGACTATTCAGGGTGGAGCGCGACCAAGAGGCTACTCTTGTATCTGTGGAGGTGGATGCAGTTTTTGTGGGGATGGAGGCGTTGATGATGGATGCAGGTCTTGAGGGGATGCAGACCGAGAGAGTCATCCTCTTTTCCGGTGTAGAACACCGGCAACTCCAAGGAGAACCGCTTGCACTCGCCACCAAGGCTTGTCTCCGCGGCGCCTGACAGCGAGGCCACCCGCACAGTTGCCGGCTCTCGACGAGGGCGTTTCCATCTCAGTGTCGTCCTCCACCGAGGCCTGTCTACGCGGTGCCCGCCGCCGAGGCCTGTCTACACGGTGCCGCCGCCGAGGCTTGTCTACGCAGGGCCGCAGCTTCGAACTGGGGATTCGGCAACCTGTTGTTGATGGTGGGAGATCCCCGTTGTTGACCAGCCCTTCGTGCCAGCAAGTACAAAGAGAGGATGAAATTCGGTAATAAGACAGAATCGCAAGCATTTTTTCGAAATGGCAAGCATGGAAGCAATCAATTCGAGAAGAAGAAGAAGAAAATGTACCTTTGGATGCCGATGTCGACGAGCTCTTGGAAGGTGGGATCTCCACGGTGGTCCTTGCCAAGGACTCCTTGGGAGAAAGGAGATTGACCTCGTTTGCGTAGCGGTGCCACCGCGTCCATGGATTTCCTGTCGTCGGGCGCCAGCGCCCCCGCGGAGATGCCGGTGAAGGAGCTCGCACTCGGCGGCGTTCTCAGCCTCGCGACCTCCTCTGTCTTCTGCTCGGTGGAGGGCCCGTGTCTGCAGAGAATACGTAGGTGAGAGACCGCGGGGAGGGCTCGGGGCGGGAGGGCCCTGGCGCCGTCCCCTCGCCGAAGGAGGAGAAGGGCAGGAGGGCGGCGAAGAAGAGGAGTACCTGCGCCGCCGCCTCGCTGCTAGGTGCTAGGCTCCGGCGAATCTTCGGCAGGAAAAGGCTTATAGCCACCAGCGTACCGCTTGCGGACAGAAGTTTCGTCCGCCAGCGCTACGACCGCTGACGGGCGGTTTTTCGTGTCCGCCACTGGTTCTGGACGTAACGCTGGCGGACCGGAACACTGCCCGCCAACGGTATGAGCAGAAATCTGGGAGGAGGCGGGGCAAACTACCGCTGGCGGGCACATAACATGCCCGCCAGAGATACTTAACGTACCGCTGGCGGAAGCAAGGTAGGGGCCGCCAGCAGTAGTGGATGCGGCTGAGCTCAGTTCAGAAAAAAAATAGTGCCAGTACCGCTGGCGGGCAGGCTAAGTGGTACACCAGTGGTCAGTTAGGTACCGCTGGCGGGCACACTAGATCGTCCGCCAGCGCTAAGTTTGCCTGTAATACAAATAACTAGGAAAATTGTATTTATAAAAACAATCTATAAATTTCCTTAGTAACCATTGCTTCCTATACCAAGACACACCTATGTGTTGAATATGAGCACTTTATCACAAACTATGCGTTGAGAATTAACATAACTTGGTCATTTTGATCGAATTGATCACTTGTAGATGTTTCTACATGATAGTGCTTTTTGTGAAGAATATTTGTGAAACTTTTGTCGAAAATGAAGTTTATCATTTTACATAGCAACTAGTACACTGACAATGGTTTCCGGCTTCCCGGCTTCACGGTTAATTATTCTTCCCACTTTCGCGCGCGGCTTCACGGTTTCCCCCGCGCTTTCCCGGCTTTCTCCGGTAAATCGAAATTACAAATTAAAGTAATTAATTTTTATGATGAATTCGATCGATCGGAAAAAATGCATGATATGAAATCCAAATATTTCGATCCTTAATTAATATTGTAACCGGATACATATATATGAGAGAAGACACAACGGCATGGGCACACACACATCGATCTAGCTATATAGACTACTCATGCATCAACGACATTAAGACGGTCGCCATTGGTATTATAGCCACTTAGACTATCCCACTTCCGCGCAATCTCGAAGCCGAGGCGAGCGTCAAGAGCGGCGTACTCGACTTGCTCGTAGCTTAATGGCACGTTGCCCCATCCACGAATCCGGAGGTCTTCTTCGTCGTTGTCGTTCTTGTCGTCGTTCTTCTTCTTCTTCTTCTCGGCCAGTTTTGTCCCAATGATAGCATTGGAGAGAGCAACAAGACTCGGAGTAGGATTGCCGGTTGGGTTCCGCCTCCCCAACGAACGCCGACGCGCCCACGTCTACGGCCGGCGCGCCCCGCATCGACCTCCCCGACCGCGACCGTGACTGCGGCAACGACACCGTCGACGGCCCGAGCGCCCCCCGCACCTCAGCCCGCCGCCCGGCCAAGGTAAGCTGGCCGCACCCCTCCTCTCCTCCTAGCTAGCACCCACACCCACAAGGTGTTTGTGGGTTTGCCCGACCCAATATTTTGATAGATTAGGGTTTCAAAATTAAGAATGTGTGCGGCATTGTGGCTGTTTGTGGCATTTCAAATATGTTTGCCTTTGTGGAGATGATATATGTGTGCGGCATTGTGGAGATGATATATATATATATATATGTGCGGCATTGTCGTGGCGAATGCGGTCTTGTGTGGTGGTGAAATGTTTGCAGGTACCCTAGAGACTCTTGAGATTGCCGGAATGTTGATTAATTTCCATTCCGGCAAATTCGGGTACTCCATATTACATAATTTTAGCAAAGGTCATGCCGATTGTTTTCGTGAAATTTGGCATGACTTGCTAAAATTATGACATATGGAGTACCCAAACTTTTCATCACCATCCAAGTGAATTTTTCCTTACAGTGTTGTTTTACTAACTACGAATTTTTGTGTGTGCGCGCAGATGGCTAACAATATGGAGGCCGGGACTTCTCGAGGTGGAGTCAACGAGCCGGATCCATATTTGAAGATGGTTCGGAAGTCAATCGACGCCAAGATGGATTTGGAGAACAATTCCGATGCCGAGATGGATGTGCCGAACAATTCCGATGCCGAGACCACATCTCGTGACGTTGAAGGTGGCGAAGAGGGCACATCTGGTGGAGGTGGCCCCGAGACCACTTCTGCTGGCCGAGACAAAGTTCATCGAAGATATCTTCGTTGCAAATACTAGAAAGAACATCTTTCTCATGCCTTATTTTCCCAAGTAAGTCATATATAACATATTTTCGTACGTTTTATCGTTAATTCTGCATAAGTGCGAATGATGGTTTCTTTTCATTGTTTTGTGCAGGAACCAAGACGGCACCCTCATCGTTCTGTACCCTAAAGAGTCGAAGGCCTTCTATCTCGATGCGGGTAGTGAAGAGAAGAAGAAAGACTACAAGCACATCGGTTGTGTTCTCGATGAAGCTCTCAACGGTTACTGCTATCAAAATGAAGGCATCGTAAGAAGATTAAACCTTAAGCGAGGCAAGATGTCATTCGTCCACAAAGTGGATCTACCCTGCATCAAGAAGGCCCATGGCAGTCCGACGGAGGCATGGTATGTCATCTATCTGATGGAGCAGTTCTTACGGAATTACCGAAGACTAGAATTTCCAGTTGCTATGGATAAATGGTGCAAAGACATGCGAAATCCACTGATGCTGATATCCTGGAAAAGTTTGCTCTAATCCAGAAGAGGTTTGCTTCAATAATCTTCACGGATGTTTGTCGTGCAACGCCACCCGGGGTGTTCTACTACGAAGGTGCATTCCCATCTAATGTCGATATACAAAATCGCATAGCACAACAGTGTGACGACAGACCATTCAACTCTCTAAATGGTTCTGAACCGTTCCCGCCGAAGCCAATGTCAAGGCCGACCACGATCTGCCAGAAGTGAAAGGTGTGTTGTCGATTTAGTACTCTTGTTAAATTAAATTGCCTAGCTCTTGTTTACACCATCTCTCTTAAATTGCCTAGCTATAGTCTTCCAATTATACTTCATTCCTTTACAATGCCGATGATTAAAATGATGTGGTGCACTACATGAATTCTGATAGTTTGTTGAACCTTGTATCATGCACACATACAAGTTTTGTGCCTCTTACTTGGTTCAACAAGGTTATCAGAATTCCTTGTGTGCTTCCAATAATATTCGAAGTATGAGGCATAATATTTTTTTAATCTTGTTTTGTCTAAGTCTTCCAATTATACTTCATTCCTTTACAATTCCGATGATTAAAATGATGTGGCGCACTACATGAATTCTGATAGTTTGTTGAACCTTGTATCATGCACACATACAAGTTCTGTGCCTCCTACTTGGTTCAACAAGGTTATCTGAATTCCTTGTGTGCTTCCAATAATATTCGAAGTATGAGGCATAATATTTTTTTGAATCTTGTTTTGTCTAAGTCTTCCAGTAATACTTCATTCCTTTACAATGCCGATGATTAAAATGATGTGGCACTATGTGATCCGGAGGCGACGTCAGTGAAACCTGTGATATGCACGAATACACATTTTCTGCATCCCACTGGATTTCACTGACGCCGTCTCTGAATTTGTGTGTCCGAACCTAAGTATGAGGCATGCATTCTTCCAAGGTTGCTTAGTTTATTTTGTGTATACTTTGTTTATTTCTGCACGACATGTGAACAATTTAGTTGCTAGCTAACATTTTTATTTGCCTTTTGTGTATACTTACAAATGAAGAAACTAGTGGGGAAGTTGTCAACGCCAAGAGGACTTGAAGCCACTGAAAGAGAGCAACACCAACCGGATGATCGAAACGCCAACTTCATCGATCGCGCCCTCTCTTAAACATTGTGGTTCTCTATCATTTATGTGATGTATTTGTGTATGACAACTTATGTATTTGTGTATCACATTGTGGTTCTTATTTTGGTATTGTAATGCATGTGATAATGAACTTATGTATTTGTGTATCACAATTTGGTCATCTATATGTGGTACTATTGTCATTTTGGTCGGCTCTACCTGAATATGCTGTATTTATATTTGATATATTGCTGTAATACGTTATTTTAAAAAAAACAAAAAATACCACGAAAATGTACCGCTGGCAGACAGAGAGGCGTACCGCTGGCGGACAGCACTCTCAGAACTCCTACCAGCGAGGCGTACCGATGGCGGCCGTGGTACCTTAGCGCTGGCGGCCGAGGCTGCACGCCAGCGCTGCCAAACCTCGCGCGGGTGGGCAGAAGTAGTGCCCGCCAGCGGTAACGATCCTTACCGCTGGCGGACGGCCGTCCGCCAGCGGTAAAATGTTACCACTGGCGTAATCACCGCTGGCGGGCGCCCGCCCGGCAGCGGTAGACCATTTCCGTCCGCCAACGGTAGGCCTTTTCCTACTAGTGCTTCCACCCGGAAAAAGTGGATCGAGAGAGAGTCATGCGGGAGGAGAAGGATAGGTCCCACCTGTCGGCGCTGGGAATCGGTGTGAGATGTTGGACGAAGTCGGAGGACGAAGTCGAACGACGTACGAGAGGAACCAAATTCGTTTTTTAGATAGGAGACATACCTTCAGCTCCTCGTGGGTTCGACAACCTTTTCTATTCGAAAGGTACTACAATTGATCTCCTGCACTTGGGAGTCATCAGACGTAACGTCCAAGTTTATGTCGACGACATAGTCATCAAGACAAGGCAAGAGGACACACTCCTCGACGACCTGCGTGAGACATTCGCCATGCTCAACGAGTACATGATCAAGCTCAACCCAACTAAGTGCGTCTTCGGCGTGCCAGCTGGGCAACTACTCGGGTACCTCGTCTCTGCCAGAGGCATCGAGACAAACCCCGAAAAGATAGATGCAATCCTGACGATGCCAGCCCCGACCAAGCTTCGGGAGGTTCAGCGCCTAGCCGGCCGAGCCGCAGCGCTCAGCCGGTTCATTAGTAAGTTGGGCGAAAAGGCACTCCCTTTGTACCAACTGATGAAGAAATCTGACAAATTCAAGTGGACACCCGAAACCCAAGCATCATTCGCGGACCTCAAGAGGGTCCTGGCGACTCCACCAGTGCTCGTCGCACCTCGAGAAAAGGAACCTCTATACCTCTACGTGTCAGCCACCACCAAGGTGGTCAGCACCGTCCTCGTTGTCGAGCGTCAAGAAGAAGGCCACGCACATCGAGTGCAGCGGCCCATATACTACCTCATCGAGGTGTTATCTATATCAAAGCAGCGGTACCCGCATTATCAGAAGCTAGCCTACGGCGTCTTCATGAGTTCATACAAGGTGGTCCATTATTTTACCGAGCACCCGATCACAGTGGTGAGTGCCTCGTGCCTGTCAGACATCCTCACCAACCCCGACGCGACAGGGCGAGTCGCCAAGTGGGCCATCGAGTTGGGTCCATGGGACCTAAAGTATGCGCACCCCAACGCGATCAAGGCGCAAGTACTTTCAGACTTCACAACCGAGTGGATCGAAGACCAGCTTCCCAACTTACCCGACCTGTCCAACGCCTAGACTATGTACTTTGATGGATCCAAGAAATTCGATGGTGCAGGCGCAAGCATCATCCTAATATCACCAAAGGCGACAAACTCCGCTATGTACTGCAGATGGACTTCCCCAGGCCCTCCAACAATGAAGCTGAGTACGAAGCTCTCCTACACGGCATGCGGATGGCAAAGAACTGCGGAGCTACTCGCCTCATGATCTACGGGGACTCGAACCTCGTTGTACAGCAAACGATGAAGGAGTGCGACGCCACGGCAGATAACATGATTGCATATCGAAACCTGTACAACATCATGGAGGGCAGGTTCGACGGCTGCGAGCTGCGGCACGTAGACCGCGAGAGTAACGAAGAAGCGGACATACTAGCCAATCTCGGCTCGATCAAGGCAGCGACGATTTTTCCTATAGTGAGCGCCTCCAGATGCTCGCCCCGTTCTGCGACAGGAAGGCGACAGGAATAGGCTCACCGTCCACGACGTCAAGACCATCCTCCACGTGCTGTGCCACCAAGACGACATATCAGCAATGCCGACCATGACACCGACGCTGGATGAAGCCGTAGGACCTGTGGTCGAGCACACTACGAGCTGCGCCGACCTCGGAGATGGCCGGATTGCCTACACCACAGTCTACATCGTCCAACAAGCTGGCGACCACATCTCATCCCTGCGCCGTCCTCAAGACATGGACTGCACGCTATCCTCCTACTACTCCACGCACGCCGCACCGGCGGTGCCGGGCACGACGAAGTGGCCGCAGGACTCCCCGTGCGCGTCCGTCGGGTCTTTTGACGCCGATACGGACGCGTGCCCGTACGTCCGGTCACTGGAGATGTCTCTCTACGGAACGATCCACGGCTTCTACCTTAGGGCGCTTGCCGTGCTTCCAAGTTCCAACCCACGCCGCTCGCCAACACGTCCGCGGCGTCCTCCTCGCCGGCCACTGCTATGGGCCTATGGACCCCATCTGCAACATCGTTCTCAGCGCCGTATGGTACGACGTCAATTGCCCGCTACCAGACGCCGACCGCCGTACCCAGGCCCACGACATTCTTGACTCGCTCACCATTCTCCGAGCCGTGTCCCGCTCCCTACATGGCCTCATCGCCCTTCTCCATGCCACCTCCGGCCAGAACCTCCCCCTACACAAGATCCTCAAATACCTCTGCTACGCGCAGTGCGACCTGTCCGCCATGCTACAGCCACAATTACGCCACGACGGGAGCTCTCCAAACCCCTTTGCGGCTGCTGCCAGTGCCGCTCGACACCCGCAAGCCTCTGCCAGGGCAGCACTTTTTGCATCCTTGGCACCGACTAAGCTGGACCAGCTCCGGTCATTGATGATGAGTGCCACCTCCAAAAAATGCTCCACTATCTAATGAGTGCTTGACCCAGATATACAGCATTCTCAGAGAAGAAACCTCGTCCAGGATGATAGCATGGCGGCCACGTCCTCCCAAGCTCTGCAAGACGGCATTGAGCATTCTCGCGAGGAAGAGGGAAGCATATGATCACCAGCAGAGCTTCATCCGCGACAAGATCGAACAACTGCTACAGGAATACGCCCGTGGCCATCCTTCGGAACCCAAATATGATCTAGATTTTATTTGCGGCGTGGCATTAACAGGTCACTCTCACTACGATCAACGCTACCACGTCAATTGCATGGCGGCCACCAAATCGACCTTCAGGAACACGCTCTTCTTTGCAGAATTCTGGGGGGCCTCGTATCACGATGAGTCGAAGAAATCCAGCTGTTGTCCTCTGCCCCAACAGTATGATATGGGTCGATGCTATTATGGCCGGAGGTCGGCACGTAAGATCGCGTATCCAGATCATTCCATGGACTACTTGTCGAGCGACATTACTGAGGGCGGTCTGGATGACACAGAATGCACACTAGACACCGACTTTTTGTACTTCGACTCCGAGAGGGATGTGGAGCTCGCAATGGTCTTGTAAAGGATGGCAAAGCAGGAAGAGGTCATGCAAAGATCGACTACAGGGATGTTTGCTCAATGGCCAGGTAGTTACTGCTAATTATATATGTCAACCAGTTGAGTGGGTGCCTCTCAACTAGTTTACTTTAGTACATCTGCCTCCATCGGCTTATTTAGAACTGAATTACTCAGAGAATATTAGTATGTATAATACATTAGTTACAACATGTAAAGTCCTATTATGATTATTGTACAACTTCCATGAGTCTGATTGCCCGTTCTTTCATTACAAACTGATACGAAGCGATCAACTATCTCACATTTGGCTCTGCAGTGATGGTTACGTCGTTCTCGTTCTTACTCACGGAACAACCACCACTAGCTGATTCATGTACCGTAGATACCCTAAGGGTTTTCTGCGGAATTCTATCAAAAGTTTTGGGAGGTTATTAAGGGTGATCTAATGCCTTTGTTTGCTCAACTTCAGAGCGGCGACCTTCCCCTTTATAGAATTAATTTTGGGGTAATTACTTTATTGCCCAAAAAGGAGGATGCGTCTAGAATTGAACAATATAGACCTATTTGTTTGTTAAATGTGAGTTTTAAGATCTTTACTAAGGTGGGCACGAATCGTGTTTCGACTATTGCTCATAAAGTCATAAGACCAACACAATCCGCCTTCATACCTGGTAGGAACATTCTTGAAGGAGTGGTTATCCTACACGAAACTATCCATGAGCTGCATAGGAAGAAAAAAGATGGTGTTCTTTTCAAAATTGATTTTGAAAAGGCATATGATAAGGTCAATTGGTCCTTCTTACAACATACCCTACGCATGAAGGGTTTTGATCCTAAATGGTGTGAGTGGGTGGCGAGATTTGTGCAAGGAGGGAGTGTTGGTATACGAGTAAATGATGACATTGGTCATTATTTTCAAACTTTAAAAGGTCTTAGACAAGGTGATCCGTTATCCCTATCTTGTTCAATGTTGTAGCAGATATGCTTGCGGTTCTTATCGCAAGGGCAAAAGAGGATGGTCAAGTCGGGGCACTCATTCCTGATCTTGTTGACGGAGGAGTGTCGATCTTACAGTATGCGGATGATACTATACTCTTCTTAGAACATGATTTAGACAAAGCGGTGAATATGAAGTTGATCCTGTCTATGTTTGAACAATTATCTGGACTAAAGATAAATTTTAATAAAAGTGAGTTATATTGTTTTGGAAAGGCTAAAGATAATCAAAATGAGTACCGTCAGATTTTTGGGTGTGAGGTTGGTACGTTGCCTTTCAAATATTTAGGAATTCCTATCCACTACCGGAAGTTGTTGAACAAGGAGTGGAAAATGATTGAAGATAGATTTGAGAAAAAACTAGGCTGTTGGGCAGGCAAATTGTTATCATATGGAGACCGACTTGTGCTGATCAACTCGGTTCTCACAAGCTTACCAATGTTTCTTATTTCCTTTTTCTTATTACCTGTGGGGGTAAGAAAGAGATTGGATTTTTTTCGGTCTAGATTCTTTTGGCAAAGTGATCAGTCTAAGAGAAAATACCGACTAACTAAATGGAACATTATTTGCCGCCCAAAAGATCAAGGAGGGCTTGGAATTCAGGTGCTGGATATTAAAAACAAGTGTCTTCTAAGCAAATGGCTTTTTAAGATACTACATGAGAAAGGTGTGTGGCAGGAACTAATTTCCAATAAATATTTGCGTGAAAAAACCTTGGCTCAAGTGGAAGCAAAACCTACTGACTCACCCTTTTGGAAAGGAATTATGTCAGTAAAAGATGATTTTTTGAAGCGTGGAACTTTTGTGGTAGGCAATGGTCTACACTCCCGCTTTTGGGAGGACGTTTGGTTAGGTAATAAAACTTTGGCTAGTCAATATCCGACGCTATATAACCTGTTACGCCATAAGAATGTTATGGTGGCTACAGCATTGTCCAATAATAGTTTAAATATTGAATTTAGACGGTCATTAATTGGTGACAATTGGACTGCATGGTGTCAACTTGTGGGGCGCATCATGCAGGTTTCATTGACGAATGATCAAGATCGGTTCAAATGGAACCTTACTACCAAAGGAAAATTTACTGTCAAATCTATGTATGCGGATTTTATGAATGGACACACACCTTATCTTAGAAAATATTTGTGGAAATTAAAAGTACCACTAAAGATTAAGATTTTTATGTGGTTTCTTAGTAAAAAGGTTTTGCTCACTAAAGATAATTTGGCTAAGATACGATGGAATGGCTGTAAACAATGTGTGTTTTGCCAAACCGATGAGACTGTTGAGCATCTCTTTATAACATGCCCTTTTGTGCGGCATATTTGGAGGCTCTTTCATTTCACCTTTAACATTTCTCCACCAACAAGTGTAGCCAATATGTTTGGGCATTGGCTGGATGGAGTTGATACTCAGACTAAAGCACGAATTCGCATTGGTGTCTGTCCTTTTTTGTGGGCTGTTTGGAATTGTCGGAACGATGTTGTGTTTAACAAATCAAAAGTTGTTCATTTTTTGCAGGTTGTTCACCGCGCTATCTACTGGATTCACCTCTGGTCCTACCTCCTTCCGTTGGAGCAACGAGCCCTTATGGATACTAGATGTACCCGTCTTATGGCGGTCGTCCGAGCTATCTTGTGCCAGCATGGTTGGCAGCATTCTAGAAGACTCCAACATGTGTAGTCTTCTTTTGATTTACCTTTTCATTAGATGGTTTAAGATGGCAACTTTGCCCGATTCCGTTTGCTGTAATAAGTGGATGATACAAACTTGATACTCGTTTATTTTAATGCAATGGCTGTGTGCATCGTCATGATGCAGAGGCCGGGACTACCCCTTTTCTAAAAAAAAATGTACCTTAGATACCCTTAGGTTGAAGTACGCTGCATGATTAGGCTCCGGAAGGACAACACTATCATTGTTTAACATTGCAACGACCTCAGACATGGTGGGTAGATCATCTGCTTACCCTCATCCCTGGAGAGTAGTTTGTGTTTTTCCTGTGTTGCGTTTCGAGTGTCGTGCTTCTCGTTACGCTTGGGGCTGTGGTTCAAGCGTCTCTGGCTTGTTTCCTCTGGGTTGTAGTAGCACTGTAAAACTCCTTCTTACTTAATCAAATAAGGCAAGCCTTTTTGCCTTTTTCCTTAATTAAAAAAATGTTCCCAGTACCCGTTTTGTGCTTCCTTGAGTATCATTAGAGCTGAAATTTTTGGAAAGGCTACAATCAGTAATTTTTGGACTCATATCTTGGTCCAAGATACCACACACACACTTTGGAAAGGCTTAATATGATGTTGTTGATGCTAATCCTTATTATTTAAGATACAATTATATAACTGAATTTTTAGCTACGTATATGTTTAGCCAGTTGATGTATGCAGTTTCTGAACTCCAGAACATTGATCATATAATGGAAAGCATGTGACTTCGCCTTCTTGGCCATAGGTTGCTGGTCAAGATGAATGATATGCTAAGCTACCATTGTAGTGCACTGGTGATTACATAAATAATTTTCCAAGGTACCTTATTAAACAAGCACATCATAGAACAATTCCTTACAGAGACTAGGAACATATAAACTGAACATACTTCCTCCGTTCCTATGAATAAGGCACACGCACATTTCGAGACAAATTTTGACCGAAATAATTGAGCAACAACATTTCAATTATATAGTACATTATTGACATTGTTAGATTCATAATGAAAACCACTTTCTAATGATAAGAATTCTATATCAAATAGTCCGTATATATATGGATTAATTCTCAGTCAAAGATACATCTTGAAAAGCGTGCGTGACTTATTTATTGGAAGGGAGGTAGTATGAATATTTTCTCTACAATTCATCCAGTTATCCTTACGTGAACACCGTAGCAATTTACCTTGTAGACAGGGCCAAAACCCTCTCACCAAGTAGATTTTCTAGGAGAAGTTGCATGCATGTAGCGTGCAATATCTCCAGAACTCAAAGCGAGTGAATCCTGAACTCTTCTCTTCTGGGCTCCAAACCAGTTCGACTTCTTCCCGTCTATTCGTGGAAGCTTTTTTTTGAATTTTTCATACTTGTATTCATACTAGAGGAACAGTACAAGGTCGGATACAAGCAAAGAAAAAGAAGGATACGAAGGACGGCACCGCAGCGCCTCGCCGTCTTCAACCACGAGCAGCTCCAGCGCGCGCGACCTCCCACCGCCGGAGACGAGGAAGGAAGCAGACGCCCAGAGCCCTCTCCACGGAACGGAAGAGCTTCTTGCCACCGCAGTGGCTTTGACGAAAGCTTGATCATGTAAGTTTACCTTCACCAAATTGAGAGGACATGCAAATATACAGCGTTATTTTGGGATCCAAGCTGAAGGCTGACTACCGAAATACGAGGTAGTTTTTCTTTAGATGAACGCTGTCGTTAATGGAGATTACTGGTGGTGCTGCTTATGCTAATCTTCTAAATTAATTAGTATTACTAACTCTCTGTGCATGTAGAGAGAGTTTCGCTCGGGTTACGTACACGTACATGTGTGCGTACGAGACAATGCATCTTGGGCAGCCTGACTCGTCTTCTGATCAGCTCATGGCAGAGAGCACGGGGACGCGCCACAAATAGGAGAACACCGTGATCTGGCTGGTCACCTCCCGGCTCAGGTTCCACGGTCTATAAAATTCTCCCGTTTCATATACAACCACAATCCTGCTCTCTTCGACGGCTGCCGTCAGATGCATGTACTTCACTGACACATTCTCGCCCTCATGGCCCTAGATGTTTTGCAAGGAGCAAGTAAAAAATGTCTTTTCAAGGTGTGTATAAACAGAAATTAATGGATAGAAAATGCGTACACCTAACAAATTTAAATTTTACTAAAAACATATACACCTTACGTGGACCGGAGGATACACAAGTCCTTGCAGCATGGCAAATCACCCACGACCACAACCCTTTTAGTGCCGCCGCCTATACAATTACGTCCTTATGCAACACCACCTCTCACTAGTGGAAACAAGGCCTTTCGTCCAGAGCGAAATTGGGCTCTAGTTCCGGATGGAGTTTGAACAGGGACTAGAGGAGGGGACTAGTCCTGGTTCAACGGCTACGAGGCCGCACTGGACTAGTCTCGGTTCGAACGGGACCTCTAGTCCCGGTTCGTAATACGGACCGGGACTAGAGGTCTCTCGCCCGGCAGGGCCACGTGCGGGAACCTCTAGTCCCGGGTGGTATCACGAACCGGGACTAGAGGTCATCTGTTTTCCTATAAAAGCATTGCCCTGCGCACCCCTCTCCTCTGTTTTTTTTTTTCATTTTATAAGGTGAGAGGTGTGTGCTAGTTTGTTGTTCCTTACTATGCACAAGAGGTGTTCGATGAAATGCTCGAGCTAGCCAGCTTCCTTCTCCTCTGTTCTTCACCACCGAGCTCGAGTTCATCCCCATTTTCTCCACGATTTGTCATGATTTGGCGGCGCCCATTCTATTGAAGTGTTCCAAGAGGTTAGCAACTAAACCCTTTCATCTTTCATTGATAATTTTAGCATCGTGATTGCGTTTGACATACTTATATAATGAAGATGAGTCATCCATGGATGTAAGCTAACCGACGCTCTAACGAGTATATTCAAGGCGTGCGTTCTTTTCTCAATGTGGCTGAGACAAACCCGCGGAATGGTTTTATGTGTTGTCCATGTCGTGCCTGTCGGAATGAGAAGGATTACTCTTCCTCAAAAATCCTGAAGAGATCTATTGACAACGACTATATTTGTCTCGATGATGAAGAGAAAAAATTGCAGCAACGCCCAGACACTTAGCTAGTTTTCCTAATAAGCGGAGATTACCGAAAAAGAATTCCAGGATGTGAATTGCCATGAAGGATGAGAATGTTACATACGTGTTGTTCCACTGTCGATTTGTAGACTGGTGTGGCATAAACGGGGAGCCGTCACAATAACCGGTGTCGACCACACATGCTGTCGTTTTGTTGATCACCAGAACTTTAACCGAGAAGTTCATGATAGGCAGCATAGGGTCCCCTTGGAAGAATAAGTGTCTCGTACCTCATGTTACACACCGTTCCGAGGACTCGAGCACCTTTTTCATTATCCATGTACGGGAGCGTATATATTGCCATGATGCATGGTCATGGGCGGTCATGTCAGGCCTGCACTGCATAAGGCAGTACATCATTGGGAAGAAGGTGACGTCTAAGCAGGACATTGTGAACCTCCTAGTGTTGTCCGCGGCCGATTGGGCCATGCTGCTGAGAAGCGTGAACAGCAAGCTTTGGGTGGAGTCGATGCTTGCGGTAAAGTTCAGGAGGTTTGTTGTCATGAGATAGCGCCACAGCTGGTGGCGAAGGACGACCCAAAATTTATGTATGTGGAGTCAAAAACACATATCACAGTTTCATTAGAATTACGGGTACGGGGTGTTGGGGGGGGGGGGGGGGGCAATTGCCCCCATCCCCAATGGTAAGATGTAAAAACTATTTAAAATAGTTTTATAAACATGAATATGCAAGTTTCTGTTGTGCATAGTCGTTAAATTTACAAATATCGTCAAATTAAAATAGATGACATCAAGTTTGGCGGAACTTTCCTTCGAATTCCTTGTCAGTGAGTTGGATTGATTTCTTGCACTTGGAACATGATATGTCTAAAGTAAAGACATTGATACGAAAACATGTAAAGTAAAAACATGCAAACATCACGTTGATATAATAGGGACGCTAGTTCAAATTTAGGTTGCAGCAATATAAATGATTTGATATTTTTCAAAGAAATATTCGTTTGACAAGTTTATTTAAATGCAAGATAAGTTTCAAAAGAAAAAATCCTACCAAAATAATCAAGGCATGAGAAGTCCTGAAACAATTCTGAAGATAGTTCATTTAAATGGTGGTAATATAGTCTATCGCAACATAGAAGGTGTCCACACTATGAAAATAATCAACAATGACCTGATGACTTCACATTTTTTTCTTGATATGCCCTATTTTGTTGCCAATTCGTTAAAACTTAGGATTATGATGGCATTTCTATCAATTGACATCTTACAAGAGAACTCTCAACCTTCATTTTTCCAATTGAGCAAACATGTCCTCGTATTATAACCAATAGAAAATGAGTGAACTAATACAATAAAAATTTAGATCAATGAATATGCAAATCCAAAGGACCATAAAACATAATCCATCAGATACACAAGACACCTCATAAACTTGCCAAAATATCACGTCCAACTAAAATACCCCCACCTTGAACATTGTTTAGAGTTGGGTTTTCTTAGGCTGGGATCGAACTAACTATTGCAAAGAGAAATAGTTGATTTCAGGTTAGACTAGACCTAGTGCCTTCTTTCGGTTCGAAATCGGTTTTGTGCAGTGTTGGCTAAAACAAGCATGACTGAGAGTTTGTTTCTTATGTACGACCACTAAAATTGTTCAGGAAAGACACGTGCATATGAATGTTTTCATCAAAAATCATGATAGGGCGACTGCCCTACCTTGCCCTATTAGGACGCCCTCGTAGGCTGAGGCGTCGATGTCCCCGCGGCACAGAGCGTGAGAGTGAAGACGGTGTCTGGAGCATAGCGTTGGACGCGGCCTTTCTGGGGAGAGTGGACAATAGGAGCTTGAGGCTGGCTTGGTAGGTGTTGTTTGATGTGTAGTTGCCGCTAGTGCCGCAATGTTGCCATAATGGCGGCAGGAGAAGCCGGAGGAGGAGGAGATAACCTTGGCCATCGACACTAAATTGGGTAGAAGATCTTGCAGGATTTGTATGCCATGAACAATGCACACAGTGTTTACTCCTTTCAGCATCACGTGCTGTAGATAGGAAAACTGACCAGATCCCTCGAAGAACAAAAAAAAAGGAAAACTGGCAATCGAAATTCCACTCGCCAACGTCAAATGTTAAATGCTAAGCCTTAGCTAGAGACATCCATTTGGTCACATGACGACTTGGGGTCAACAAGGTTTTGTACGGTCAATAATTCTCAAGACTCTCTTGGCCTTCTTCGTCGTCTCTCAGTGCCGGTCGCTGCCACTTGGGGCAGCGCTCGATCGGCACCAGCCGGCGCGCGTTGGGCACGGTTTGACCGGCCACTGCACCACACGCGCACTTGGACGAAGCCAGTTCTGACTTCCGAGCCCCTCCTTCCTCTGGTTTCTGGGATGTGTCGCGTGGGTTTCGGCCAGGCGCGTCACATCTCGCGTGCACTCCTTTTTTTTCTAAAGAAGATCCAGCAATTCCTAGCATTTCATTACTTTAGCAGGGGGGGAAACATACAGAGGTCGCCTGAATGAATACTCATCCACTCATCCAGAAACGAGCAGCAAAGCAGAAAAATTACGAAAGGAGCTAACAAGGCTGGATCACTTTCATTAACAACTAAAACAGAGTGATTAGTTATCTGCCATCTGGCTCTACAGTGATGGTTACATCATTATTACTACATGGAACTACAACACTAGCCGATTCATCTGCCTTTGATACCCTTAGGTTGTAGTACGCCGGATGATTAGGTTGTGGAAGAATAGCACTCTCGTTATTTAACATCGCAACTACCTCTGACATGGTGGGTCGATCATCAGCACTTTCCTGTACGCACATCAGTGCAATGCTAATATACTTTCTAGCCTCTGTTGTATGGACCTCCTTAGCAACTGAGTCTTCTAGAATCTCAAACCATCTTCCTCCTTCCCAGAGCTGCCATGACTGCAGGAATTTTTTGAACACAATTGTACATGACAAACTAATTTCAGTCTATAAAATAGCATACTTGTGTGGTATTGTTAAAAAAATACTCACATATCCAAGGAGGTTAAGAAAGTCTTCATATTGATGGAAACCTGAATTCCTTCTTCCACTCAGGATTTCTAGCAGCAACACACCAAAGCTGAACACGTCGGATTTGACTGAGTAAATGCCTTCAGATGCATACTCGGGAGACATATAACCACTGAAATGAGTCAAAACATAAGAAAATATTATAAATAATTTAATTTATAACCTGTTAATTGGTTTTGTAGGCACTAACTCTATGCTGTTATATCTTAATTAAGAAAGGTATACTTACTATGTTCCCACTACCCTTTTTGTGCTTCCTTGAGTGTCCTTGGAGCTGAAAATTTTTGCTAGGCCAAAATCAGAAATTTTAGGATTCATCTCCTGGTCTAACAATATGTTGCTGGCCTTAAGGTCTCTATGTATAATGCGCAGCCGAGAGTGCTTGTGAAGGTAAAGAAGACCTTGGGATATCCCTTCGATTATAACACGTCGTTGATTCCAATCAACCAAAGATGATATGTTTACATCTGCACATTAGAGAATGAAGTTAATAGCTTTGTCAATTGCCAATGTTGCTGTGGTGAAAACCAACATATCCTTTGGAAGAAATGCAATTGAAAATATGGTTAATTGTCCATACCAAAGATAAAAAGTCCAAGCTCTTATTTGGTAAATATTCATAGACCAAAAGTTTTTCCTCTCCCTCAATGCAGCATCCCAGGAGCTTGACCAGATTATTGTGTTGTAGTTTTGCAATAAGTTCAATTTCGTTTCGAAATTCTGTGAAACCTTGTCCTGAATGTGAGGCAAGCCTTTTAACTGCTATGTCCATTCCATCTTGTAATTGGCCCTAGAAGTTTGTACAACAGAAGTCGAGGCATTATTTTGCAGTACCGAGAAAGAGAAAAAGAAATACAAGCTATCTTTGCAACAAAAAAAAAGTGATATACAACATCGTATAGCCAAGACATACCCCTACTATTCCATTTCACTTCACTGCTTTAAATTCCTTTTGAATTTCAGTATGTTGTTGAACATGACAAATTAAACAAGGTTTTGAAGAGTTTTTTATTTATTTTTATTTTGAGTTTAATGCCCCATATGTGGTTTATTATTTCAATCCTATTAGGTCAAAATACAGTTAAACTCTCTCCTTGTCATAATATAGTGCGCATTGGGTTCCACAAAAATATAATTCATGATGAATCTACAATACCAAATATATTAAGAATTACTAGTAAGGGGTATAAGGCACAAAAAAAAAACAGAATTCCTAGTAAACTCCACTAACTTTGACCAAATTTGTTAAGAAATTATCTATAGCCACAATAGCAAGTACATTTGAAATTATAATTTATGATGAATCCGATGGTGTTGATTTGGTATTCTACATGTTCATACTTTCTGCTATAAACTTTGTCAAAGTTTACATGGTTTGACTTAATAAATCTTATATGCACTATATTTTGGCACGAGGGTTATAAGTGTATTATGACCTACATGTATGTTTATGAATTCGATGCACTTTTGTTTGTATGCCCAAAATATCGGTAATATAATGGAAAGCGTGCCATTTTGCCTTTTTTTTATTCATAGGTTGGTAGTACAAGATGATGTTATGATGACTGCCATATTACATTGCAATTACTAGGCTTGCACATGAAACGTTTAATTAAGCTAATCATTATGAACATAGCACTGACTCTTTTCAAGACAACGCATTTATCTTGTAGACAGGGCCAAAACCACCCCTGCCAAGTAGGTTTTCTTTGGAGAAGTTGCTTGTAGCGTGCAATATTTCAGAGAAGTCAAAGAGAGTGAACTCTGAACTCTTCTCTTCCAATCGCCAAGCCAGTGCATCTTCTTCAGGCCTATTCGTTGCCAAGTCTGCCTTTCCTAAATTGACAGAGGGCACACCGCACACACGTATTCAACGTTAATTTGAGGCTCAAACTACACATAAAAAAGTGGTAATTTTGCTTTGGAGGAATGTTGTCGTGAAAGAATAGTGGTCATAACACCTTTCCTTCGTCTTCTCATCCATACAACGGCACAGATAAAGCACAGAAGTATTGATAGTAATGGAGCGGCCACAGCAATAATCCAGAGCGGCCTCTTGGGTGAAGTGTGTCCTAGGAGTAAAAAAAGAATCCATATATAGTTCTCATATACTCAGAAATTTGTGGAGACGTTTGTATTGAAGCGAGCCTTAATTAGAGAGCGCGAGAGAACGAGATCCAATTGGTCGCATATGATGCACGTCAGCATCACACCGCGCTCGCGTGGAATTTTCCGGACTTGAGAGAGAACCAATTGGTCGCATATGACGGCTTGGCAAATGCTTAAGCATGCAGGCGGACAGGTCCGTGGCGCGTCCGTCCCCGTCCACCTCGTCCGTAAACAAATAATTGCATGATTACGGCGTCTGCGTCCGTTGATTCTTTCGTTCGCTTGGGTCCGACGGATAGATGATCACAACTCAACAGTACGCTGTAGCTGCTGAGGGACATGCGCTGATCGGTCAACGGCCAGGCGAGATTTCCGGTGTTGCGCTAATCGTGCGAGGCTGCGAACCATGTGTTGCGCTTATCGTGGGAGCCAGGCGCGTGCGAGGCTAGCTGACGGACGGACCAACGGGCTAGACGGAAGTTTCCGTGAGGTCCGTTAACTTTCTACGGACTGTCCATCGTGCCGTTTAGGCGTTTGGAGCGGCGCGGACGTAGCGGCCGAGCGGACATCCACCTCCGCCTGCATCCTGAAAAATGCTGCGTGGACGAGGTTTGGTAAGGTGTATAATATTTATCGAAAAAAAGTAAGGTGTATAATGATTTTGATGATAACTGTTTGTATGGTCCGGAAGCTAACCCCGCGGTACACGCAGACAGCAGCTAGTGAACGTACATCTGGATGCACCCGGTACCGCGTGAAAATTGGCAAGCTGATTATTGTATTGGTTAAAATTTCTACATGCATGTTACTTAGCGAAAAGGTTAAGCCAAGATTACCGATTTGTAGGATCAGCCAAGAAAAATAATCCCGTAATGTGAGTTTTACGTACCGTGTTGCTCGACGGTTGTTTGTACCACGGGGTCCGGAGGTGGTGCCGCAGCTGGTGGCATCGACCCTGGCGTCGTGTTGTTGATCGGTGGAACTTCGGTGACCAAGTTCATGATGCGCAGCATAGGGTCCCCTTGAAAGAATTGGTATGTCTCGTACCTCAGGCTACAGACCATCCCGTCGAATCGACCACCTTGCTTATACTCCAGCCTGGACAGGACCTTAGTCTGCAAGATAACCTGGAAACAATCCGTGCAGTCATCGGCGGTTATGTCAGGCCTGCACTGCATAAGGCAGTACATTGTCGGGAAGGAGTTGACGTCTAAGCGCGAGGTGATGAACCTCCTCGCGTTGTCCGCGGCCGATTGGGCTGTGCTGTTGAGAAGCGTGAACAGCAAACGCCTGGTAGACTCGATGTTTGTAGTAAAGTTCTGTTTGTAAAATTGCACCACTGCTCTGTCAAGGTAATAGGCTTTGCTGGCGACAAAATTCTTGTTGGAGAAACTGAGCATACAGGAATCGTAGTAAATGGTGACATCCTTATTGTACGGGCAGAGTTGTTGCCCATCCTGGAAGGCGGTGGCCACGCAGTCTTGGCAAGCGGAGGCGTCGGTGTCCCCACGGCAGAGCGTGAGGGCGAAGACGGTGTCTGGTTTGTCGCCTACCGTGTCGGTGGCGAAGAGGGTGGCGTTGGATGCGGCCTTATTGGGGAGGGTGGACGAGAGGAGTCAGAGGTTGGCTAGGTAGGTGCTGTGTGATGTGAAGTTGCCTCTATTGCCGCACCGTTGCCATTGGGCATCAACAAAGGGGAGGAGAAGCACGAGGGCGAGGGAAAGATAACCATGGCCATCGTCTATAACTTACCTCGCTGGGCAGAAGAGGCTTTTATGATAAACTCTGCATACCGAGCCACTCCCGTCAACACCACATGCATGGAAATTTGTGGAGACGTTTGTGCTGAAGCGAGACTTAATGTGGAAAAAAACGAGAAGGAACAAGCTTATCAGGCATTGGCGGACCTAGAAAGTGGGCAGGGTGGGCCGTTGCCCACCCTGAATTTTTGGGATTTTTCTATCAAATACTAATTTCTAACTTGGTCCACTGAAAAAAAAACTAATTTATAACTTGGAAGTCCAGAACAAGCTCATTTGGTCTCCTTTCAATCCTCCCTCCTAGGCTACTCGCTGACGAACAAGATCGATGGAACGAGCAGATCCATTCCGGAGGCTGCCGCTGGATCTGGAGGGAGGCACGCCGGCGTCCAGTAGCAGCGCTGGAAGACCCATTCTCGAGCTAAGGAAGAAGCTGGAGACACTAGAGAAATATAAGCTGGAGACACTAGTGGCCGAGAAGGTGGACGAGAAGCTCCGGAGTTTCTTACCCACTGCATTGCTAGAGGGGATAGCTGCTTGGCAAGTGGAAGGTCAACAGGGGCCGATACACGTGCCCAGCTTCGCCGGCATCACCTCCAGCAATAACGTGTCGCCAGTCCTGGTGACCCCACCGGTGCCCCCTGTCGTGGATCAACATACACCAAGGCCGGAGAATAATGATAATGCACACGAGCGGCCGGAGAATGATAGGCCGGCCGCCAGCACCGGCGCCCTTGTCTCGACATTAGCCGAGCTCGACGCCATCACCAAGGTAACTAATTAGTTAGTCCGCGACATCTTCTATGACTATATATGCCTTGGTGTGGTTTCCAGCGCTGCTACTGGACGCCGGCGTGCCTCCCTCCAGATCCAGCGGCAGCCTCCGGAATGGATCTGCTCGTTCCATCGATCTTGTTCATCAGCGAGTAGCCTAGGAGGGAGGATTGAAAGGAGACCAAATGAGCTTGTTCTGGACTTCCAAGTTATAAATTAGTTTTTTTTCAGTGGACCAAGTTAGAAATTAGTATTTGATAGAAAAATCCCAAAAATTCAGGGTGGGCAACGGCCCACCCTGCCCACTCTCTAGGTCCGCCAATGCTTGGACACATGAAACATTAGACTTATTTAAACTAATCATGATGAACATATGACTGACTCTTTTCAAGACAATTCATTTACCTTGTAGACAGGGCCAAAACCACCTTGACCAAGTAGGTTTTCTTCAGAGAAATTCCTTGTAGCGTGCAATAATTCTGAGAAGTCAAAGAGAGTGAACTCTGGACTATTCTCTTCCAATCTCCAAACCATTGCATTTTCTTCAGGCCTATAATTCCTTGCAGCTTGATCGTGCAAGACTGCCTTTCCTAAATTGACAGAGGACACAGATATATACAAAGTTAATTTGGGGCTCAAACTTAAAGTCAGACAACATAAAAAGTGGTCATTTTCCTTTGCAGGAATGTTGTCGTGAATGAATCGTGATCAGAACAAACACCTTTTCTTCGTCTTCTCGTCCATACAACGGAACACATGAAGCATAAAGGTATTGACAGTAATGGAGCGGCGACAGCAATAATCCACAACGGCCTCTTGCGTGAGTTGTTTCCTAAGAAAAAAACGAATCCATATAATTCTCATATACTAAATACTAGTCCCTCCATTCGAAATTAGTTGACACGTGTTTTGTCCAAATGTAGATGTATTTACACATTAAAATATGTCTAGATACATCCGTATTTGGAAAAACATGAGTCAACTCATTCCGAACGGAGGGAGTAGTTGATAGAGACAATGAAAAGTCAGTTGTTGTCATGGGTTGGTCCTATTTCAGAGGGAAATACGTCACCTGTTTCATCATTGCCCTTTGAACCGTCTCATTTCTACTAACATTTTTTTCGCTTGTGAATGAACTTTTTTTATTGATTCAATTTAGTTCTTCTACTTATTTGTTTTCTTCATCTATTCCTAATCTTTAATCTATTAGTCTAAAACTCTAATGTGCTATGACCATGCTTCACTTAACAAGCTAATTATCGTATTAGCTAAAGGATCCGCGTCTTGGTTTCCTAGTAAGGGCCTCTTTGGATTGAAAGAATTTCACAGAAATTTTGGAGGATTTTATTTCCTAATGAATCCTTTTGGATCAAAGGAATGACACCTCCAAAATTTCTATGGATTGCATTCGTACACCCCAATCCCATAGGAATTTCATCATCCACTCTAATATCTTTTTTACACTCATTCATATAGGATCGAGGCATGTTTCCAATGTTTTTCCTATGTTTCATCCAAATGACTATTCCCTCTATTTTATGATCCTCTGTTTTGCACCTGCAATCTTATCAAATTTCTGTGTTTTTTCAATTCCTCTATTTTCAAATCATGTGATCCAAAGTAGAAGGAGGGAATTACATGCAAAAATATTATCCCTTTATCTTTCTTTCTTGTTAGCCAATAAGATTAGTATTCTTTGAGTTAAAACATTTGTGCTTACAGGGAAGATAGCATGATTGCTTTTATTACATGTATATTTGTGTGTATCCCCCAACTTTTATGCTTGCCACATGACCTTGCTAGCCTTAACCACTGTACTGAGAGGGAATGCTTCTCGTGCATCCAAATCCTTGAGCCAAAACCCATGCCATTTGTGTCCACCATAACTACCTATATGTGGTATTTCCTTGCCACTCCAAGTAAAATTTTCATGTGCTACCTTTAAATCATTCAAAACCATTAATATTCCTTTTTGTGTCAATGTTTACTAGCTCATGAGGATGTAGTGGGTTATTCTTTATTCTACTTGTAAAACAGACTTTACACCTGGACTAGTGGCATATACATCCGCTTATCCAATAATTTTGCAAAATGGGCTGGCAACGGGATGCGCAGTCCCAATTAATTACAACTTTAACCATTTAATTCTCTCCACACTTTTGCCCTGATTTATTAGTAAGCAATGACAAACGGTGAAATATCTGCGTGTGTAAACAAAAGAGAAAGATGGATGATCTGCCTTACTGGTAGAAATAACATCGTTCATGGGAGCCGCTCTTAAAAGTCTGTTTGATAGGGAGAATATTATTTTCATCCGCTACCATTCATTGACAAAACTTAATTTTTACTCTCTATGTGATTTCAAAAACCAAAAAGCTCTAGCACATGATTTAATCCCTGCTTCCCTCCTCGAAGGGCCTTTCTTTTACTTTTCATTTTGAGTCAGTACACCTATTTCTTTCCTCCTTGAGCAAGCAATTGAGTTGTTGTGATTCAACCATATATATCATTAATATTGTCGATCATGTCTTTTATCCTTCCTTGTCTTGGTACAAAGACTTTTGCGTATAAGAATATAACTTTGCAAGTTATCAATGACTGTAAAGAGGGTGTGATAATTGAGTATGGAAGTTCTGCAATATAAGCTCTAATATAAATACTCCTTTTGAAGATAAGTTTTGATTGCTTATTGTTCTATGACTAAGAATGAAGTGTACCATTACTAATTTATAATTTCCTTCGTGTATTTTTATTGTGGTTGTTTCACTACTCATGTTCAAGTTAGGTTATGTGAAGAGTAGTTGCTGTTTGAAATGATTTGTGTTCTCAAGTAAATACTGATGCTTCTTGTCCGTATTCTTTATTATCGACGCTTCACTCCATAAACCTTTGTTCTAAGTTTACTGAGATCAACTTTCGCTTGGGGACAAGCGAGGTCTAAGCTTGGGGGGGTTGATACGTCATTTTGCATCACTATTTTATAGCATAATTTACTGTTATTCATTGATATATTTCATATTAAGATGTGTTACTTATGTTATTTTGTCTTATTTTGCATGTTTGATGATATTGGATAATTAACTGCCGGAGTCAGATTTCAGCTGGAAAAAGCACCGTCAAGACACTATATTTCTGGAGCTCTAAAAATATCGTCAAGACAGATGTTCCTATTTTATCAGAAGATGGAGGCAGCCAAAAGGGGAGGCTGAGATGGGCCAGGAGGGGCCCACACCACCCCTGGGCGGGCCCACCTTGGCCGCGCCCAGGCAGGTGTGGCCCCTGGCCCACCTCAGGCGCTCCCCCTTCGCGTACTTCATCCCCCAGAAACCCTAAGAGGGGAGCCAGAGAAAATATTCCGCCGCCTCCACGAGGCGGAAACAAAGACAGAGAGAAAAAGCTCTCCGGCAGGGAGAAATCTGCCGGGGAAATTCCTCCCGGAGGGGGAGATCATCGCCATCCTCATCGTCATCGCGCTGGACTTCATCGGGATCATCATCATCATCATCTCCACCGCCATCACCACCATCACCGCTGCACCATCTCGTTCCGCTGTAACATCTAGGGCTATACTTTGTTTAGTTCATAGGGGAAACTCTCCCGGTGTTAATTACTCCTTGTGGTTGATGCTATTGAGTTTTATCGGTGAATTAAAGTATATGTTCAGATTGTTATCATCATTATATCACCTCTGATCATGATCCATATGATGTCTTGTGAGTAGTTGTTTAGTTCTTGAGGACATGGGAGAAGTCACGCTGTTAGTAGTGGAATTATGTTGAGTAATATTTAATGGTTTGATATTTAAGTTGTGGTGCTATTCTTCTAGTGGTGTCGTGTGAACGTCGACTACATGACACTTCACCTTTATGGGCCTAGAGGAATGCATTGTGTATTTGGTTGCTAATTGTGGGGTTGCCGGAGTGACAGAAACCTAAACCCCCGTTAGTATACCGGTGCACAAGGGAGCGTAGGATCTCAGAGTTTAAGGCTGTGGTTAGATTTATCTTAATTACTTTCTTGTAACTGCGGATGCTTGCAAGGGTATAATCACAAGTATGTATTAGTCCAAGTAAGGGCGGTGCATTAGCATAGGTTCACCCACACAACACTTATCAAAACAATGAAGATTAATCAACTATGTGAAGCGAAAGCACTTGACTAGAATCCCGTGTGTCCTCAAGAACATTTTGTCATCATAAGTAAACCAACCGGCTTGTCCTTTGCTCTAAAAAGGATTGGGCCACTTGCTGCAATTATTATTACTGTCTTTTACTTACTCGCATTTTATTTACCTGCTATATCAAAAACCCCTAAAAACTTGTCTGCTAGCATTTACAGTGAAACCTTTACCGAAACTCCTTGTCAGCACCTTCTGCTCCTCGTTGGGTTCGACACTCTTATTTATCGAAAGTACTACGATACACCCCCTATACTTGTGGGTCATCAAGACTATTTTCTGGCGCCGTTGCCGGGGAGTGAAGCGCTATTGGTAAGTGGAATTGGTAAGGGAAACTTTTACTGTAGGTGCTTTTTATTTCTGCTTGCTACTTTATTTTATCATGGAGAGATCTCCATTTGAATCCCTGTTTGGAAATACTACTACCACTGCTACGGTAGTAGAAGAGGAACCACCTGATCAAGTAATTCCATTTAAAATACCTATGAAAATTGTTGAACGAGTTACGAATAACCGCTATGCAGGAGATGGAACTGTCCCTCCTGGGGATCATTTGCTATTTATTCATGAATTATGCGAGTTGTTCAAGTGTGCAGGTATTTCAATGGAAGAGGTCAAGAAGAAATTGTTTTCTATATCGTTGACTGGTAAAGCTGCAAAATGGTATAGGATGCTGAAGAATGGGCGTTCTATTGGCTGGGAGGAGATTGTGCCTCTCTTTTATTCTAAATTTTATCCTCCTAGTGAAATTCATCAAGATCGGAATCATATATATAATTTTTGGCCTCATGATGGAGAAAGTATTGCCCAAGCGTGGGGGAGATTGAAATCATTAATGCTCAAATGCCCCATTCATGAGCTTCCTGGTAATGTTATTGATAACTTCTATGCAAGGCTTTCTCTTCAAGATAAAACTCTATTGGATACCTCTTGTGCTGGATCATTTACGCGTAATAAAGAGGAAGTTAAATGGGACCTTCTTGATCGGATTGAGGAAAATACTGAAGGATGGGAGAACGACAAAGGTAGAGAATCAGGTATAAAGTATGATTACGAATGCATTAAAACTTTTATGAATACTGATAATTTTCGTAATCTCTATGATATGTATGGTCTTGATTCTCAAGTTATTGCAAACTGTTACAAGGCTTTTGCCTCTTATCTTGATGTTCCTAAAGAAAGTTGCAATAAGTATCATTTGCCTTACAAAGATAATACTAATTCTGCCAATATTAAAAACATTGAAGTTCATACAGTTGATCGTATCTTGCCAGAACCTTATATTGAGAAACCACCTTTTCCTGTTAAAATTAGGAACATTCTATCATAGCTAGTGTGGTTAATAAAAGTGCAAAGAAAGCTTTAGAACCTGCTGAACAAATAGCGGTTGAACCCACAATAGCAATAGTAAAGGATTTGGTAACTGAAAATGTAGAAGGAGGACATATTATCTTTTGTGAAGATGCCTCTAATATTGTTTCACATCCCAGTAGAGCTAGGAAAACAAGTGTTCCTGTGCTTTCAGTCAAAATAGGAGAACATTGCTATTATGGTTTATGTGATATTGGTGCAAGTTCTAGTGCTATTCCTTTTGATCTTTATAAAGAAATTATGCATGAAATTGGTCCTTGCGAACTTGAGGAGATTGATGTGGTTATTCAGCTTGCTAATAGAGAAACTATCTCTCCAATTGGTATTGTGAGAGATGTTGAAGTTTTATGTGGTAAGACTAAATACCCTGCTGATTTTCTAGTACTTGGTTCTGTTGCTAGTAAAGCTTGTCCCATTATTTTTGGTAGGCCTTTCTTGAATACATGTGGTGCATTATAGATTGTAAGAAAGAGAAAATTTACACTAAATTTAATGGAGAATCTTATGAGTTTAATTTCTCTAAGTTTGGTAAAAACTTTATGAAACTGAATTACCTAATGAGAATTTAAAATTGAACAACTTGCTTCTATTGCTGTTGCTCCTAACAATGCCTTGCAGCAATTCATGGAGGAACACGAAAGTGAAGTATTTATGGAGGAGAGGAATGAGATTGACAATGCCTTTCTTCGTCAACCACCAATACTTAAGCATAATTTGCCTGTGGAAGATTTGGGTACCTCAGCGCCTCCTAAGGAAGATCCTGTCTTCGATTTAAAACCTTTACCTGATAATCTTAAGTATGTTTATCTTGATGAAAGGAAATATCCTGTTATTATTAGTTCTAAACTTTCAGGTAATGAAGAAGCAAGGCTATTAGAAGTACTAAAGAAACATCGAGGAGCTATGGGATACACTTTGGATGATTTAAAGGGGATTTCTCCTACTATATGTCAACATGCCATCAACATTGAACCCGATGCAAAACCTGTTGTTGAGCATCAGCGTCGCTTGATCCCTAAATGAAAGAAGTGGTAAGAAATGAGGTATTAAAACTTCTTGATGCTGGTATAATTTATCCTATTGCTGATAGTAGATGGGTAAGTCCTGTGCATTGTGTCCCTAAGAAAGGAGGAGTTACTGTTGTACCAAATGAAAATGATGAACTTATTCCTCAAAGAGTAGTAGTTGGGTATAGGATGTGCATTGATTTTAGAAAGGTCAATAAAGTAACTAAGAAAGATCATTATCCTTTGCCTTTTATTGATCAAATGTTAGAAAGGTTGTCTAAGAAAACTCATTTTTGTTTCCTTGATGGTTATTCTGGATTCTCACAAATTGCTGTTAAAGCACAAGATCAAGAGAAAACTACTTTTACTTGTCCTTATGGAACTTATGCTTATAGACGTATGCCTTTTGGTTTGTGTAATGCTCCTGCTACGTTCCAAAGATGCATGTCTGCTATTTTTCATGGTTTTTGTGAAGAAATTGTGGAAGTATTCATGGACGATTTTTCCGTCTACGGAACTTCCTTTGATAATTGCTTGCACAATCTTGATAAAGTTTTGCAGAGATGTGAGGAGACTAATCTTGTTCTTAATTGGGAGAAATGTCATTTCATGGTTAATGAAGGAATTGTCCTAGGGCACAAAATTTCTGAAAGAGGTATTGAAGTGGACAGAGCTAAAGTTGAAGCAATCGAGAAAATGCCCTGTCCAAGGGATGTGAAAGGTATCCGTAGTATTCTTGGTCATGCCGGTTTTTATAGGAGGTTTATTAAAGATTTCTCTAAAATTTCAAAACCCCTCACTAATCTTCTTCAAAAAGATGTACCTTTTGTTTTTGATGATGATTGCAAGGAAGCTTTTGAAACTCTAAAAAAGGCTTTAATCACAGCTCCTGTTGTTCAACCTCCTGATTGGACTTTACCTTTTGAAATAATGTGTGATGCTAGTGATTTTGCTGTAGGAGCTGTTCTTGGACAGCGGGTAGACAAGAAGTTAAATGTTATTCATTATGCTAGTAAAACACTTGATGCCGCTCAAAAGAATTATGCTACTACTGAAAAGGAATTTTTAGCAGTTGTTTTTGCTTGTGATAAATTTAGACCTTATATTGTTGATTCAAAAGTTACTATTCACACTGATCATGCTGCTATTAGATACCTTATGGAAAAGAAAGATGCTAAGCCTAGGCTCATAAGATGGGTACTTTACTGCAAGAATTTGATTTACATATTGTAGATAGGAAAGGTGCTGAAAATCCTGTTGCTGATAATTTGTCTAGATTAGAAAACATTTCAGATGATCCTATACCTGTTAATGATAGTTTTCCAAATGAACAATTGGCTGCGATAAAGGTAAGCTCACGCGAAAGTCCTTGGTATGCTGATTATGCTAATTTTATTGTTGCCAAGTATTTGCCTCCGACCTTTACAGCTCAGCAAAGAAGAAAGTTCTTTTATGATTTGAGGCATTATTTTTGGGATGACCCACATTTGTATAAAGAAGGAGTAGATGGCATTATGCGAAGATGTGTTCCTGAGTATGAACAGAAAGAAATATTGAGCAAATGCCATGGAAGTGCTTATGGAGGACATCACGCTGGAGATAGAACTGCGCAAAAGGTTCTACAATCAGGTTTTTATTGGCCTACCCTTTTTAGAGATGCTAGAAAATTTGTTTTATCATGTGATGAATGTCAAAGAGTAGGTAACATTAGTAGACGTAATGAAATGCCTATGAATTATTCTCTTGTTATTGAACCTTTGACTGTTGGGGATTTGACTTTATGGGTCCTTTTCCTCCTCAAATGGTTATACTCACATACTTGTTGCTGTTGATTATGTTACTAAATGGGTAGAAGCTATACCAACTTCTAGTGCTGATGGTGAGACATCATTAAAAATGCTTAAAGATATTATCTTCCTAGGTTTGGTGTGCCTAGATATCTCATGACTGATGGTGGTTCTCATTTTATTCATGGTGCTTTTAGAAAAACTCTAGCTAAGTATGATGTTAATCATAGAATTGCTTCACCATATCATCCCAAACAAGTGGTCAAGTAGAATTATCAAATAGAGAGATTAAGTCTATTTTGCAAAAGACTGTTAATAAATCTAGAAAAAATTGGTCTAAAAAGCTTAACGATGCTTTGTGGGCTTATAGAACTGCTTATAAAAATCCTATGGGAATGTCTCCTTACAAAATGGTTTATGGAAAAGCTTGTCATTTGCCTCTAGAATTAGAACATAAAGCCTATTGGGCGGTGAAAGAACTTAATAGAGATTTTAAACTTGCCGGTAAAAAGAGATTGCTTAATTTGAATTCTTTAGATGAATGGAGAAATGCAGCTTATGAAAATGCTAGGCTCTTTAAAGAGAAAGTTAAGCAATGGCATGATAGAAGAATTCTTAAGAGAGAATTTAACGTAGGTGAAAAAGTTTTATTGTATAGGTCTCGTCTCAGATTTTTTGCAGGAAAATTACTTTCAAAATGGGAAGGACCTTATATATTGAGGAGGTCTATCGCTCAGGTGCGATTAAAATCAATTCACTAGATGGGGACAGACCACAAGTGGTTAATGGTCAAAGACTCAAGCATTACATTTCTGGAGATTCTTATAATGAAGATGTTGATTTATCAAAGTGGTAACTCCAGAGGATTTTATAAAAAGTCAAATTCAGACAACTGCAAAGCTGATTTGGAATAGGTAACAGTTTCGGTAAGAAAAAGTTCGCGATTTACTTTCAACTTAAATATTTGTTGTTTTTACATAATATGGAAAATTATGAGTCGGAAAAGGGTAGGAAACGGTGCCCGAGGGCACCACACCACCCCTGGGCGCGGGCCCCACCCTGGCCGCGCCGTGGGTGCGTGTGGGCTCCTCGGAGCCCGTCTCCGACCCCGTTTCGTCCTGTACCTTCCTTTTGTTGTAAAACTTTTTGCTATATATCACCCGGATCTCCGAGGTCCGTATATCGTGTTTTCGCCGTGTTTGTTTTCAAGCTGTTCTGACAGGAATTTCAAGTCCCTACATGGCGTCGCGAGGAGTGTACGGTGAGAAGTATGCAGCAAGGCGCCGACGTGAACTCGAACGCGATGTGGAAGAGGGAACCTT
Source organism: Poa pratensis (assembly GCA_947311845.1). Lineage (NCBI taxonomy): Eukaryota > Viridiplantae > Streptophyta > Magnoliopsida > Poales > Poaceae > Poa > Poa pratensis. Next base: position 11,222,513 of record CAMZMU010000027.1, read on the forward strand.
CGTCGGTTGGGCGACGGAGGAGGAGATTGCTGCTAGGAGAGCTGACATGGATCGAAGCATCAGAGAGGAGGTGCAAGCTGGCCAGCCTCGCCAACAAGGAGAATCAAGGCCGAGCAACTCCACCTTTGTGGGATCAATTAATCCTCAACGTGCTTTTTCTCATAATGTGCAGGGAGTCACCCCACCAATTCCAGATTTGCGGTTTTCCCTGCAGCTGCTGAAGCTCTCCGAACCACGAACGAGTTTTGTGACCAATTTCGTATCCTGAGAGCTGAGGTGGAAATACTTCAAGATGAGAATAACAGGCTCCGCCGGATGCTCGAACGTTTCCTAACCCGATTGTGTGGTACCACCGTCACCACCAAGAGATCAAGCCTAAATCGTCAAGGGGTAATGGCACTCCCTTGGCTTGTTCCAAGCTTGGGGGAGTGCCCAGTATCATCTTTATCCTTTCGTTTTTATAATTTCGTGGTCATATCATGAGTAGAGAAGTTATCTTATAAGATGGTTTGCGATGTGGAGTGTCAATCCTTTAGTTATCCATGTATCCGTTGGTTTGAGTGTGTCTTTGTTCAGAATATTAATGAGAAGTTCCACCTTTACTTTCGGTACATTTTATTTTAGCCTGCAATCTTCTTTATGTGCTGATCTTGCCATTAGTATTGACGCCACTTTTGGGTACATAAGTAAATTATATTAGTTGTGGCAAACTTAGTATTGGTCAGTAGCAACAATACCATGAAAACTTAAGTAGAAGGAGGGAATTACATGCAAAAATATTATCCCTTTATCTTTCTTTCTTGCTAGCCAATAAGATTAGTATTCTTTGAGTTAAAACATTTGTGCTTACAGGGAAGATAGCATGGTTGCTTTATTACATGTATATTTGTGTGTATCCCCCAACTTTTATGCTTGCACATGACCTTGCTAGCCTTAACCACGTACTGAGAGGGAATGCTTCTCGTGCATCCAAATCCTTGAGCCAAACCCATGCCATTTGTGTCCACCATAACTACCTATATGTGGTATTTCTTTGCCACTCCAAGTAAATTTTTCATGTGCTACCTTTAAATTATTCAAAATTATATTCCCTTTTGTGTCAATGTTTACTAGCTCATGAGGAAGTAGTGTGGTTATCCTTTATTCTACTTGTCAAACAGACTTTACACCTGGACTAGTGGCATATACATCCGCTTATCCAATAACTTGCAAAAAGAGCTGGCAACGGGATGCCCAGTCCAATTAATTACAACTTTAACCATTAATTCTCTTCACACTTTTGCCCTGATTATCAGTAAGCAATGACAAACGTGAAATATCTGCTGTGTAAACAAAGAGAAAGAGGATGATCTGCCTTGCTGGTAGAAATAACGTCCTTCATGGGAGCCGCTCTTAAAAGTCTGTTTGATAGGGAGAATACTGTTTTCATCCGCTACCATCGTTGACAATTAACAAACACCTCTCAAAACTTAATTTTTACTCTCTATGTGATTTCAAAAACCAAAAGCTCTAGCACATTGATGACTCCCAAGTGCAGCAGATTAATTGTAGTACCTTTCAATTAGAAAAGGTTGTCGAACCCACGAGGAGCTAAAGGTATTGGTTAGCAAGTTTGATAAATAAAAATATGAAAGATGCAAATGTTTTTGGTATTTTTCGATGTATGGTTGCAATGCTGAAAATAAATAGTAGCAAGTGATAGCTCTCAAAGAGAGAAAGCCCAATCCTCTATGCAGCAAGAGGACAAGCTCAAGTGTGAGTTTCTTATAGGAACAATGGACATGGGTTCATGGTTTCACTCGTCCTCTCTCTCAATCTATGGTGGTGATTGATACGTCTCCAACGTATCTATTATTTTTGATGTTCCATGCATGTTTTATACCAATTGCTATATGTTTTGCATCTAATTTATGTCACTTTTATACATTTTTTGGGACTAACCTATTAACAAGATGCCGAAGTGCCAGTTCCGGTTTTCTGCTGTTTTTGTATTCCAGAAAAGCTAGTCTGGAAATATTCTCGGAATTGGACGAAACTTCACGGGGATCCCTATTTTACCAGAACACACCTGAAGGACCAAAGGAGCAACGGAGAGGAGCCACATGGGCCCCACACGCCACTAGGGCGCGGCCAAGGGGCCAGGCGCGCCCTAGGGTGGTGTGGGCCCCACGGGGGTCGTCAGCCGCCGCCCTTTCGCCTACTTATTCCCCCCGATGAAAAAACCCTAAGTGCATGAGACAATATCCACGAAAAGTTCCAGAGACGCCGTCGCCGTCAACCCTAGCTCGGGAGGGTCCAGAACCTCTTCCCGGCACCCTGCCGAAGAGGGGAATCGTCACCGGAAGCTTCTACATCGCCATGCCTGCCTCTGGAGTGATGCGTGAGTAGTTCATCCTTGGACTACGGGTCCATTGCAGTAGCTAGATGGTTGTCTCTCCAATTTGTGCCATCATGTTTAGATCTTGTGAGCTGCCCTACATTATCAAGGTCATATTATTGTAATGCTACATGTTGTGTTTGCTGGGATCCGATAAATATTGAATACTATGTCAAGTTGATTATCAATCTATGCCCTATGTTATTTACGATCTTGCATGCGTTCCGTTACTCGTAGATGCTTTGGCCAAATAGATGCTTGTAACTCCAAGAGAGAGTATTTATGCTAGATAGTGGGTTCATGCCTCCAGTAATCTGGGAGAGTGACAACAACTTCTAAGATTGTGAATGTGCTGTTGCCACTAGGGATAACCTAACAATGATATGTCCACGGTCATATGCATTTGTTTACATTACGGACTTTACTTAATGCAATTATCCGTTGCTTGCAACTTAATACCAACGGGGGACTCGGATGACAACCCGACGGTGGATTATTAGTTATAGACGCTGTTGGATAACGGTCTATGTATTATGTCGTAATGCCCAATTAAATACCATAGAAATCATCATGTCATATATATGCATTGTCATGCGCTCACTATTTGTCAATTGCCCAACTATAATTTGTTCACCTAACATGTTAGTTATCTTTTATGGAGAGACACCACTAGTGAACTGTGGACGCCGGGCCATTCATTTACAGTGATTAAACAACCACAAACTGCAAACTGTTTCTTTTCCATTCGCTGCAATTTAATACTTATTTCCACACCATACGTTTCATCCTTTGTTTTCAGCAAGCCAGTGAGATTGACAACCTCACTGTTTCGTTGGGGCAAAGTACTTTGGTTGTGTTGTGTGCAGGTCCACGTTAGCGCCGGAATCCCTGGTGTTGCGCCGCATCATATTTCGCCGTTGAACACCTTCTGAAGAGTTGCTGCTCCTACTGGTTCGATAACCTTGGTTTCATACCGAGGGAAAACTTGCTGCTGAACTACATCATACCTTCCTCTTGGGATCTCCCAACGAGCGTGCGATTCACCGCCGACAAGCATCAAGTTTTTCTGGCGCCGTTGCCGGGGAGACAGCAGTCTTCTGCAAGGGGAGTTTCACGCTTCCAATCTCTTTACTTTGTTTTTGTCTTGCTTAGTTTATTTTATTTTATCTTGTTTGCTTTCAATTATCAAAAACATAAAAAAAATTAGTTACTTGCATTTAGTTTATTTTTAGTTTTGTTTTTTATTAGTTATCATGTCGAGCCCTGTTCCGGTATTAATGTCACCTGAAGAAGAGATTTTCACTTTCAAGCAAGGGAGTGAGGAGAGTTTTAAAGATGCTTGGTCTAGAATATTTGAGTCTTATGCTAAAACTGAACCTAAACTGACTCTAAGCCTGCTCCTCAGTAGCTTCTATTTTGGTCTTGTTCTTTGCTATAGATATGCTTTAGATGCTGTGGTAGGAGGAGATTACCTTCGTCATGATGGGGATCAAGCTTTTAATGCTATTAAAAAGTTGATTACAATTTCTAGCCCTCCAATTAGTAAAATTGATTCAGTTCTCACAAGCATAAATGATAGATTAAATGCTCTTGAAACAAATATATCTGGTCTAAAAGAAGGGTATAATCAGATTCGCGAACATTATGATAATGAGCCAATAAACTTTGAACCATCGGGATGGATTCCATCTGTGAAAGTTGTTATCAATGGTGAAACCTTCCATGCTCGATGTGATATCATGTATGAATTTTGTTTAATGCCTAGGGAAATTTATGATTCTTTAAACCTTTGGGAGCTTTCTAAAAGTGAAAATCTGATAACTCTGGCTGATAATACCATTAAAATACCAAAAGGAGCTGCCGAAGGGGTATTTACAAAACTCCTGGGGATAACAGTATCTATTGATTATGTTGTCATTGAATGTGTACGAACAGGACAAATTACACTTGGGAGATCTCTGCTGAAACGCTTTGGAGCAGCAATAGACATGGGCCAAGGAGTTATGAATTTCGCCTCCTCACCTATGTGCAACCAAATGTTTCCTAAAGATAAGAGTAAGGGTAGGAAAGGTAAGCGTAAGATTGTGGATGTTTCTACACTTGGTGATACTTGATGCATGCTTTGTGCCTAGCTAAAAGGCGTTAAAGAAAAGCGCTTATGGGACGCAACCCATTATTTTTATTTCTGCAATTTTTCTTTTATTGAGTCAAGGAGGATGTTTACTTCTGTAGCAACTCCTTTGTATCTTTACTTTCTCGCATTGTTGTGCCAAGAGTAGCCTCTAGTGTTAAGATGATGCTTAATTTTGATTGCTGCGCAGAAACAGATTTTTGCTGTTCACTGTACGAAATTCCTAAAATCACCAGATTGTTAATAAAATCTGAAAAAATTTGTGCATAATATTTATGAATGTCTGAATCTTTCATTAGTTCAAAGTTTTTTGATCTGAGCGTCGCAAGTGCCCTGAAAAAATTCGTCTTTGCGGACTGTTCTGTTTTAGACAGATTATGCCTTTTTATTTTGCATTCTCTCTTTTACTAGTGTTAAGTGAAATTCTTTGGGTGGAAGAGCTACACATAACATCCGTGGCTGTAGCTAATTTTTAAAATAACAAGTCATATTGCGTCTTTATAGAACATGTGAGTTTTTGATTATGCACTAACACTCTAATGAGATTTACTTTGAGTTTGGTGTGACGGAAGTTTTCAAGGGTCAAGAGAGAAGGATGATATAATAGGATCAAGAAGAGTGAAGAGCTTAAGCTTGGGGAGGCTCCCATGGATCTCCCCAGCATATTTCAAGAAGACTCAAGCGTCTAAGCTTGGGGATGCCCAAGGCATCCCCTTCTTCATCGGCAAAATTATCAGGTCATCTCTAGTGAAACTATATTTTAATTCTTTCACATCATATGTGCTTTTCTTGGAGCGTCTGTGTGCTTTTATTTTCAGTATTGCACTTTATTTTCAATAAGATTGACTGGACCCTAGCATTCCTGATTGGGAGAGAGACACGCTCCGCTTTTTCATGAGAATACTCCTATTCTTCATTTATATTTGTTGAGTATTCATATCTAGCGCTGTTCAGCTTTTAGCTCTTGTTTTCATGTATCTCTTGTCAGAGCTATTAGATTTCTTTTGTAGAAAGTACTCTCTTGCTTCACTTATATCTGTTTGGAGAGTTGATTAAATAAATTGATTGGTGTTTGGTTGGTTCAGAAAATGTTGCATGTGGTAATTGGTATAAGGAAAAACTTGCTTAATCTTGTAGATCACTAATATGGATAACTTGATGCTTGTCAATTGTTTTGAGTTAACAAGTAGATCATGATTAAATTTGTGCATCACATGAGTTAAGTCTATTAGTGAAGAACTACCGTAAAGCTTGTTGAAAATTTGGTTTGCATCGGTGGTATCTCTAAGGTCTAGATATTTTCTAATAAACGGGTTTGGTTACCAAGGAAGACGGTATGAAATCTTATAACGTTTGCAATATGTTTGTCATATAAAACTTGGTGTACGGGTTGATATTCTTGTTTGCTTACATAAACCTTGCTAGTCTAAACTCTGTACTGAGAGGGAATGCTTCTTGTGCATCCAAATCCTTGAGCCAAAATCCATGCCATTTGTGTCCACCATAACTACCTATATGTGGTATTTCCTTGCCACTCCAAGTAAATTTTTCATGTGCTACCTTTAAATTATTCAAAATGTTATTATTCCCTTTTTGTGTCAATGTTTACTAGCTCATGAGGAATTAGTGTGGTTATTCTTTATTCTGTTTGTCAAATGGACTTTTACACCTGGACTAGCGGCATATACATCTGCTTATCCTCTAAATTTGCAAAAAGAGCTGGCAACGGGGTGCCCAGTCCCAATTAATTACAACTTTAGCCATTAATTCTCTTCACACTTTTGCCCTGATTCATCAGTAAGCAATGACAAAACAGTGAAATACCTGCATGTGTGTAAACCAAAGAGAAAGAGGGATGATCTGCCTTGCTGGTAGAAATAACGTCCTTCATGGGAGCCGCTCTTAAAAGTCCGTTTGACAGGCAGAATACTGTTCTCACCCGCTACCATTCGTTGACAATTAACAAACACCTCTCAAAAATAGATACTCCTCCATGGTATGTGATTGATGGAAGGCACCCGAGGATTTTGTTAGCCATGGCTTGTGTTAGCAAGGTTGGGAGGAGTATCAGATATTTTATGCAATCTCTATATGCTTTCAAAAACCTAAAAGCTCTAGCACATGACTTAATCCCTGCTTCCCTCTGCGAAGGGCCTTTCTTTTACTTTTATGTTGAGTCAATTTCCTATTCTTTCTGTCTTCCACAAGCAAACAATAGTGTCAACTTTGTTACAACATGCGTTATATGCCACGTATTGGACTTGTTATACTACTTTGTGTTGACGATATCCATGAGATAAATATGTTGAAAGTTGAAGCAAATGCTGAAACTTAATTCTTCCTTTGTGTTGATTAAATACCTTTTATTAGAAACTACTAGGAAATATGCCCGTGTATTGCAACGGTAGGAAAAGCACGAGAATGCTAAGAATCAGATTATCGACCCAACGGTTCTTATTTGACGTATCGTGGGCCGATAGATAAGATTCATGATAGTCGACCTCGCCATGATCCACCAAGCGAACTGGTCACCATCGTCCACTCCTTCGCCATACCGCTTCCGGTTCGTCCATGTCAAGATGTTTCAATGTAGCAAGCCATGTAACTCTAGAAAATAAAATATGTAGCACAACCTTTTAAGCCATGGAAGAGCTTCAGCCTATCCATGGTGTCTGGGGTGTAGCGCAACGATGAACTGTCGGTGTTGGTGACTTCGTTGACCCCCCGACCAGTAAGGGTCTGATAGCCCTTAAATGGCGTAGGTTGAGACCCCAATAGCAGAGTGTGTAGTACGGGCAAGACTTGTTTTCCCCATGAAGGTGACTCGAGGGTTTATATCGAACTCTCGGGGAATCAGTAGTGGAAGCTTTACCTCCTTATCCTTCCCTTGAAAACCTGCAAACAAAGATAAATTGTTTTGTGCCCTCAACCTCACCAAGTGGTTGTCAAGCACAAGGTGTGAGAATGATAAAACAAAACAATAAATAAATATACAAATAAAATATGCAAGGATGATGGAAACAATGATGGATGCTATTTTTAGGTTTTGTATGATGTATGCAAGATGCAAAAGTCTTTTTGTATTTTCGGATTTAATTATGGCTGAAAATGAAAAGTGGATGAAAGTTGTTGGAAAGGTGTTTCTTATGATTAAAAATGGACCGGGGTTCATGGTTTCACAAATGCACTCTCTCTTTAATAATGTGGTGGACAATGGAACACAATAGTTAACATATGAGATTGCAACAAAGTTTCATGACAAGTTATAATCATATGGGCATCACGTCCTAACATAGAGATCATTTGGTTATTAACCTCTCTTATACTCCACTAAGATGCGAACTAAATCATAACACCTTAGTATTAAGATAAATCAGATCATAGCAATAAGTTTCATGACATGAAGTTGAAATAAGAACATGCTAGATCTAGTCATGGAGAAGTGGCAATGGTCACACCCACATCTCCGGTAGCAAGGTATTTCTTTTATCCCTAGTGAGGCAACAAAGTAAGGTAAAATACCCAAGTGGATCACGGAACTTTCTCTCACGTTCACCGCACTAGCCACCCCCCGTTACTCCATCTAATGCACACGTTCCCCCTCACACGCTCTCATAAACATGCTTGATCAAAACAAGTAAATAAGAACGGGGTACATAATATGCATCTACTTTCATAACTGAAACAAAACAATTGCAATCTCACACATATATTAACTCATAAAGATCCACCACAAAGGTATTACATCGATGACCGTAATCATGTTCGGCAGCTCATACGGTGCTAATTAGTGAAGCACAAGAGAGAGAGATACATAAGTTACTTCCACAAACCCATAGTCCAGGGGTGGACTACTCCCTCTTCATCATGGAGTCGATGGAGATGTCGTTGGAGGAGGTGGAGACCTCTCCGGCAGCGCCCCGCCGGTGTTTTCCCCCTCCAATCTGCAGCTCCTGATCTCTGTTTCGGTGTTTCTGCGGCGCTCCTCTCCGAAGAGCTTCGGGGACTATTTTTATAGTCGGTTTTAGGTCAGGACGAAGCTTCTGGAAGAAAGATCGACGGCAACGGAGCCACGAGGGCCAAGTTGGTGGGACCCACGCGGCCTGGTACTGTGGCCGCGTGGGCCACCCCCTTTTGGTCCTCAGGCCTCCGTTTGTTTGCTTCCTTCGCTCCCAGGTCTTCTTCCTTCCAAATATTGATGCTCCTAAAATTGCAAGTCATTTGGACGTCGTTTGGGTCCCTGAAACATGAAAATATAGAAAATAGGGTTTTCTGCCTGTGCATGGTTAATTCCAGAAAAATAGGGGAACTTGTGAATTATTCCCAAAATTATTATAAATCAATGATATAACCCTTATATGATGCAAATATGATGGGAATATGAATAAAATAATGCAAAGTTCATGTATGCATTTTACATGCATCAGCATCCCCAAGCTTAACCCATGCTCGTCCTCGAGTATGAAGGTGATAAAACTAACATGAACTTTGCATTTCAATACTGTCGTCGTATCGGCATCTTGGATAGGAGACGGGGTCCTGCGAGCCGAGGGTGAACGTAGGGCAAGAAGGTGGACGTCGTCAAGGTCGGGATTGTACACGGCAGTTTACCCAGCTTCAGGCACCACGGCGGTGGCGGTGCCCTACGTGCTGCTATAACTCACTATAAGGCAATATCGCCGTGAACAGGTTACAATGAGTTGGGTGTGTTGAATCGTATGAGAGTATGCCCTAAAGGCGTCCCGAGGTCCATCTTATATAGGCGGCTGGACCTAGGGTTACAAGGTGATTACGTATCCAGCAAGTATACGGAGTCCTAAACCTAGCCGGCAAGTATGCCGCCTTCCATCTTGGACTTGGTGGCTTCGTGGGCTTCAGTCTTGGGCCTCCTCCTTGCCGGCATCCGCCTTCCTTGGTCGTCAACTATCTGGGCCGCCCGGCAGGCAAAGCCTTCACCACCACTGCGGGCCACCCTGGACTAGCCGGATTGATCCATGCTGGTGATACCCCTAGTAGGTATATCCCCAACATTAGCCCCTGGAAGGGTTCAAGTTGTTCAGGCGCCGTCTTCTTCTTGTCGGGAACGTCCGCCTTGTCTTGTAAGCGTCAGAAGAGCTTGAAGCATTCCAAAGTTGAAAATAAGCGGCTGTCCGCCTAAAGTAGTCGGACGATTTGCCGCCACCATGGGAAAGACGGCCTGACCGTCGTCAGGAATCTTCCCGGCACCAGTCTTGTCAATTGACTGGTCCTGTCAAATGTTGACGGATGACGTCATACAGTCCACGACAGTTTGGACTTGGGCATGCGTCATGATGGTTTCTCCACTACGCACAAGAATCGGAGCGAGGGCTGCAGACACCGTTGCCACGACGTGCAAATCGTGGGCACGTGGCGCATATCACGCATCCCCCAATCTCGGGCATGAATCTTGGCGCGTGGTAATAAATACCCCAAAGGGCACATCGATGCAAACCTTCTTCCCCATTCGCACCCATCGTAGCCTCCTCACCTTCCCGAGCTCATCTCCTCCCCGTACTCAACTCCGGCGAGCACGAGCAGAGCCTTATCCCCAAATGGCCAGCACTCAGCAGGATGCGGCGGCGACGGCGGCACTGGCTGCGGCCTCAGCGACCCCTGCTGGATCTGGATCTGCACCAACGGCGGCGGCGGTGCCCGTGGCCGCTTCGATGACCTCTCCCGTCGCCACCGTGGCTACGGGCGAGGTTTCTACTCTTCCCCAGCTCTGGCTGAAGGAGCTGGAGGAAGGCGGATACATTCCGCCAAAGACGGAATGCTCCTGGAGGGTTCCAGGCGACGAGGCGGTGCCTGACCCACAAGACGGCGAGCGCGTCATGTTGGCGTCGCACAGCCTACGCGGTATGTCTCTGCCGCTTTCCGCCTTCTTCTTGGCAGTACTTAGCTTTTACGGGTTGCAGCCGCACAACATTGCGCCCAATAGTATACTAGTGCTAGCGGCTTCCAGGCTTTGTGCGAAGGGTACTTAGGCATAGCTGCATCCATAGAGCTATTCAAGTACTGCTTCTTGTGCCGCCGGCAAACCATACCAGGCGCCACCTAGCAACCTGCGGTAGTGTCACGTTCAACTGCCGCCAACCCGACTGGTACCCAAAGATACCATACATCGAGTCGGTAAAGCACTAGACCAGCACTTTCTTCTACTGCAAGGACATCCCGACACCTGGCAGCACACAAGGGATGCCTGTCTTTGTCAACGGTCCGCCAACCCACAAGGCCTGTTGGACGGCAAAGGTGCCGCTCAGCAGCTTGTCGGCGAACTTCGAATTGCCGTCAGGCGGATCGAGTTCTTGACGAAGACGATGTTGGCTCCACGACTTGACGGAGTTGACACCGTCATCTGCTGGGTGTCGAGGAAGATAATGCCACTCCGCCATCGCCCACTGAAGATGTGCGAGTACAAGGCGGATGACGCCGGCAACAGCACCCTTGATCAGGATGCCTTAGAATACCGGCTCAGAGAGCTTATCAAGCCTCTGTCGGTGAAGGCGGCTGAAGGCGTCGCCATGTTCACCCATGACAACCCAGCCCCAGCGGTAAGTCAAAGCTACTTTGTTATTTCACTAACATCCTTGCCCACTAGGTACTGGATTAATATTGTCTTGTTTCCTTTTCAGCTGCAAACCTTGGGGGAAGAGTTGGCTCCAAACTGGTACGACACCGGTGCCAGCAAATCGAAGAAGCGCAAGCTGAGCTCCTCCACCAAGGATTTGGAGAAGAGGAAGAAGGCGGCCACCTCTGTCGATGCAGAGGATGAGACCGTGGGGAATGTCCCCTTCAAGCGGTAAGCAAACTTTGCTTTCCCTGACTTAGCTATTTTGATATGTTTGTGCTGACAAACTTGCATTTTCTGCTTACAGAGGCAAGCCTGCCATGCCCAAGCTCCGCTCCAACTTGAAGATTGCTGCCGGCAGGGGCAAGCCACCACGCTCTTCTCCAGCCCTGCGCCACAACGCCCACAGTTGGCGTTCCCGTGGTTGTATGCCAGGGAACGTACACAGCTGCTGGTACCAGAGGCGGCTACGGAGAAGATGGCGGCAAGAAATCAGTTGCCGGACCTACCACTTCCAAGACGGCTGAAGCTTCGGCTAGTGATGCCGCTCGATTTATTGCCATGAAGCAGGAGATGGATGACCAGATGGCGGCCGAACAAGGCGGATCGTCCTCCCATCCTGGCTCTCAATCTGGCAAAGGGTTGCAAGACCCCCGGCAAACACTGAAGACCATGCGTGACGGTACCCGCAACTGGTACGCGCACATGGACGAACTCCACGACCCTGCACGGACAACTTGAGGTAAAATAGCCTATGGTCCCAGCCCCCGAGCACTTTGGCGGCTGAAAAATTTTAGCCGGCAAAGTGGTCTCGTTGACTAAATAGTGCTAACCATAATGTTGTTTTCGTGCATGCAGGCCGTTCTTGCTTCCAATCTTGAGCTATTTCGTGCTCAAGAGAGAAAAACAAGGAATGCCAGCAACTGCAGCAGGACGTGGAGTTGAAGAACGCCCAAATTGCGAGCTTGGAAGAAGCTCGCAAGAAGGATGAAGGTGACAAAGCTTTCTTTGCCTTCTTTTCGTCCGACTTCTTTTCCTTTTCCGACAAGTATTTTAGTCGTCTTTTTTTTATTTGTAGAATTACTAAACACTGCGCAAGATATTCTCAAGAACTCCACTGACATGCAAGCTTTGATGAACGAAGCTGCAGATCTTGCCGGGCTGGTGACCAAGCTGAAGGCGGATCACGCCAAGGAGCTGGATGAGCGTGCGTTGGCCCATGCTGCCGAAGTTAGCAAGTTGACTGGACAACTTGAGGCCATGAGCAACAACCTTGACCAGGTGAACAAGAACGCCAAGGAGCAGCAGGACCAACTGTCAAGGCGGTCCAGCTAGCCAAGAAACGCTTGAGAACCATCTGGATGAGGTCAACGCCATCCACGACATGTCTTGGGTATGTCTCCAATCCTTCATCTTTGTCACCTTGCTCTTGAAACTTGAAGCTGCAGTGTGTAACTTTGTGTTTGTGCAGTGCCGGCTAGCTTGGGAGATGACCTGGCTACAACGCCGCGCCTTGCCCGAATCTTGAAAGTTGGCGAAATCGTCAACCAGATTGTCGGCGCAGGCAAAGCATTTGCCGCCAAGTTCTACCCTGGGGAGACGGCGATCCCGTCATCTTCGATGCTCTGCCGGACCTGCTGGAGAAGGCGGCAGCCAACACGACAGCACGCTACGCTCAGCAGCACGAGGCGGCGCCAAGTTGGCATTGGCAATGACGGCGGCGTGGTACCCGGAGGCTGATATTCATCAAGTCACCGAGTACTTCCCCACCGAAGACGAAAACAACCAAGCCATCGTGATGCAGGACGTGCTGCGGTCTGTTCGCGGCTATGCGACCCGGGTTGCCAACATGGTTGACATCCGCAAGTTCTACAAGGAACACCCGGACCCGCATGTTGCCGTAGCCGATCCCTCCTTGGCGGATCCTGAAGCTGCCGAGGCGAGAAGGCGAAGCCGGAGCCGACAAGCGCAGCCCCAAGGATGGCGGAGCCAGCCCCAAGAATGCCGGCGTCAGCCCCCAGGATCTCTCCACCAGCTCTACCAAGGCGGCAATCCCTTGACTTCCCTGCAAAGGCAGCACAAAACACTGCGTTAATCTGTTAACGCATAAAACTTTATTTTGGGTTGTAAATATTTATGGGCCAACTTTTATGCTACACTTGGCGGTAGGCTTATTTAAGTGGCCCGCCTTAATATGTATCTCGCTGCATGTTTAGCTTTTTCATATGTTGGCGGAACCTCATCTTAGTTACTTTAGCTGAGCCAACCAGGTGCAATACCAACTAATTTAGACTCAGAGACCAAAGCCAGCATGTTGGTGCCAACGACATACTACTAGGCGACCCCACACAAACAGACAGATAAGCATATTAGGCGGTGCAAAGATTGTTTGCGTTTTTAGCCGGCAGACGGCAAATGTCAAAAAGTTTGACCTTAGCACGGAGCAAAACTTATTTTTTTGGTAACTTTTATGACAACAGATATATGATTGCGAGAAAAGACAAAAGATGGCATGATCCCAAAACTGAATGAGCAAACCACAGACTTTTATTTCATAATCATATAGTACTTATTACAATGTGGAAATTGCTAAGTGTAAAAAGGACGTAGCTGCTCAATGTTCCAGGTCGCTTGGTTTCTTCGTACTTGTCGTCAACCTTCCTTTTGCGCTTGCGACCTCGCTTCTTCTTGTATCCGTCTCGTGCGTCGACCAAGTAATAAGAACCATTGAGCAACACCTTACTGACCACAAAAGGTCCTTCCCAAGGCGGGGATAACTTATGCAAGCCCTTCCTATCTTGGATTAGGCGGAGAACCAGGTCACCAACTCTAAAACTTCGTTGCCGCACCCTTCTGCTGTGATAACGCCTCAAACTTTGCTGATAGATGGCGGATCGTGCAAGGGCAATCTCGTTCTTCATCAAGTAGGTCAAGGCCATCCTGTCTTGCATCTTCTGCGTCTTCCTGGACGTAGGCTTGAATTCTGGGAGAATCGTACATCATGTCGGTTGGCAACACTGCTTCTGCGCCATAGACTAAGAAGAAAGGAGTAAACTTGGTTGATCTGTTTGGAGTTGTGCGTAAACTCCAAAGGACAGACTGCAATTCATCCACCCAAGCCCCAGCCGCTCTGTGCAATGGTACTTCGAGACGTGGTTTGATTCCTTGTAGACTAAACCATTTGTACGCTCTACTTGACCGTTTGCCTGCGGATGCGCTACTGAGGCTAGATCTAGGCGGATACCATGCTTATAACAGTATTCCTCGACTTCGCCTTGCGACAAGTTAGTGCCGTTGTCGGTGATGCTATGAGGCACCCCGAACCGAGAGATTATTCCCCACAGAAAGTTTGCGGCTGTGGCGCCGTCTAGCTTTTTGATAGGCTTAGCTTCAACCCATTTGGTAACTTGTCTACAGCCACAAGTAAATGTGTGTAGCCACCAGGCGCCGTTTTAAACGGACCAACCATGTCCAAGCCCCAGACTGCGAAAGGCCATGTGATGGGTATTGTTTTAAGCTCTTGAGCCGGCATGTGTGATTGTCTGGCATAAAGTTGGCAGCCCCTGCATTTTTAACAATGTCTTCTGCATCTTGCTTGGCTGTCAACCAATAGAAACCTTGTCGGAAGGCTTTTGAAACAAGGGCGCGTGAGGAAGCATGATGTCCACATACGCCGGCATGTATCTCATCCAACAGTTCTCTGCCTTCTTCGGGCGAAATGCAGCGTTGGTAAACACCAGTGGTGCTACGCTTGTACAATTCGCCTTTGATTATTGTAAATGCCTTGGCTCTTCTTATTATTTGCCTTTTCAAAACCTCATCATCCGGTAACTCCTGATTGATCAGGAAGTCCAAATATGGCGTCGTCCAATCCGGCTTTACCAAGTAGACGGCATAGCTAGCATATCAACTGGTTCTGCCGATTCTGGGTCAAGGAGGTCTGCTCCTTTATTGACGGCTTGTGTAGGTGTTCCAGGAAAACATCTTTTGGTACCTTTTTGCGTTCAGACCCATTCTGGCAAGTGTATCTGCCGCCTCATTTTGAGCTCTTGGGATGTGGCGGACCTCGTAGCCTAGAAAACACTTGGCGAATTCGTCAACGGTAGCTCGATATGCCGCCATTGTCTCGCTCTTTGTGTCCCAAGTACCACGTATCTGTTGCGCCACCAAGTCTGAATCTCCGTAGCAGAGGACACGCTGGACGCCAAGTTCCTTGGCAATGTGTAAACCATGAAGGAGAGCTTCGTATTCAGCAACATTATTAGTTGCCTTGAAGTGAATTTGTAACACATAACTAAGCTTGTCTCCTTGAGGGTTTCTTAAAACAATGCCAGCCCCCGAGCCCTGAAGCATTTTTGATCCATCAAAGTGCATGATCCAGTATGCATCTTCAGGGAGAGGTACTTCGTCCATGGCCTCCGTCCAATCAGCTACAAATCTGCTAAGGCTTGAGACTTAATGGCCGTTCTGGGTTATACATGATGTCGAAGGCGGCAAGTTCAATGCCCCATTTGGCAACGCGGCCTGTTGCATCTGTATTATTGATGATATCCCCCAGAGGTGCCTTGCTCACCACCGTTATTGAATGTTCCTGGAAATAGTGCCTTAACTTCCTGGCGGCGTAGAAAACACCGTAGACCAATTTCTGGTAATGCGGATAACGCTGTTTTGAGGCGGAAAATACTTCACTGATGAAGTAAACCGGACGTTGTTCCGGCAAGTCTGAATTTTCCGTCTTGCGTTCCACAACCAGTACCACGCTAACAACCAAGTTAGTTGCGCATGAGCAGCATTGGTTCCTGCGAACGAGGAGCTGCCAAAATTGGAGCAGACGTTAACGCGTCCTTGAGTTGCTGCAAGGCGGCGTCTGCTTCGTCTGTCCACTCGAAGTTGTCGGATTTCTTCAGAAGCCGGTAGAGAGGCAGTGCCTTCTCACCAAGACGGCTAATGAAACGACTGACGGCAGCCGCCGACCGGCAAGTCGCTGCACGTCCTTCAGGTCCTTGGGCCTGGATATGTTGAGGATCGCTTTGATTTTTTCTGGATTTACTTCTATCCCTCGTTCGGAAACGATAAAGCCAAGCAATTTGCCGGCAGGAACCCCGAAGACGCATTTTTTCGGGTTGAGCTTCATCCTATATACCCGGAGGCTATCAAAGGTTTCTCTCAAATCGTCAAGCAAATCTGCCTTCTTTCTTGACATGACGGCAATGTCGTCAACATAGACGTGAACATTGCGGCCAATTTGCTCGTGAAGGCATCTTTGCATACACCGCTGATACGTTGCGCCGGCATTTTTTAGACCGAAGGGCATCGTGATGTAGCAGAAGGTCCCGTAGGGTAGTGAACGCTGTTTTGATTTGGTCGGATTCTCGCATTTTGATTTGGTGGTACCCGGAGTACGCATCCAAAAAGCACAGCAGCTCGGAGCCGGCTGTGGAGTCTATGACCTGATCTATACGAGGCAAAGCAAAGTGGTCCTTAGGACAGCACTTGTTCAAACCGGTATAATCAATGCACATTCTCATTTCCTTATTAGGTTTTGGAACCATTACAGGATTTGCCAACCAATCAGTGTGTACTACCTCCCTAATGAACTTGGCTTCTTGCAACTTGATGATCTCCTTCCCTATTGCTGTCCGCTTCTTCTCACCGTAGCGCCTTATTCCTTGCTTCACTGGTTTGGCTCCTTCGTAGACGTTAAGAGAGTGCTCGGCAAGTTCCCTCGGGACACCTGGCATGTCAGCTGATGACCATGCAAAGATGTCCTGATTCTCACGGAGGAACCTGACGAGCGCGCTTTCCTATTTGTCGTCCAAGCCAGCCCCTATGGTGACTTGCTTGGAGCTGTCACCTGGGACCAGATCCGCCTTCTTTGTGTCTTCGGACGCCTTGAAAGTGTTCTTTTGCTCAGCGGTCTTTACATGCTCCGGCAACTGTGACATCGAGCTCTTTCTTCAACATGGCTAACTCCTCTGCGTGGAGGACTGCCTCAGCGAAGGCGGCGTTGCCACGCTCGCACTCCTTTGCTTTCTTGAAGTTGCCACTGATGGTAATTGTACCATTGGGTCCCGGCATCTTCAGCTTGCTGTATATGTAACACGGGCGAGCCATGAATTTGGCGAAAGCTGGCCGTCCAAAATGGCGTGGTAGGCACTTTTGAAGGGGACTACTTCGAACCTGAGATACTCCGAGCGGTAGTTTGTCTCAGGCCCAAAAGTAACCTCCAATCTGATGCTTCCCATTGACTTGGCTTGCTTTCCCGGAACATGCCATGAAACTTGACTTTGCTATAGTCAAGCTGGCTTTCCGACAAGTTCATGCGCTTCAGAGTGTCCGCGTAGATGATGTTGAGGCTGCTGCCGCCATCCATCAACACCTTGGTGAGCCTGAAGTTATCGACAATTGGGTCGACGACAAGGGCGTATTTGCCGGGGTGAGGAACGTGATCTGGATGATCATCTCTATCCCAAGTTATTGGCTCCTCTGACCAGTCTAGATACTGGGGAACGTCTGGTACTGTGGCGTTTAGCTCGCGCATCTCCGCCTTTTCTTCTTTTGCCGAAGGAGTGCCCAGAAGCACACCAATTGGCCATGTACCTTGGGATATTTCCTTTCTTTGCGCATCAGCTTGGGTTCCTCATCCTCGACATGGACACTGCCCCATCATCTCTTCCTTCTTTGTCTTCTCAGCCTTTTTGCTCTTTTTTGATTTCCAGCCAACCTCGGGGTCCTTCTTGAAGTCCTCCATGAACCGGCATTCCCCTAATGTGTGGTTACTTTGCCTAAGGACGCGTGGATTGGGCAGGCAAGGCTTTCGCCTGATCGTACGTCAGGCGCTGCTTGCTGGAGCCGCCATCTTTACCCTTTCCTTTCCACTTGCGGTTGCCGCCTTTGCCTTCGAAGGCGGCGGCGACCTCGTTTGATGGTCCGGCTTTGTCATCCTGGGGAGCCTTGCGTTTGTGACTTGCTCGCCTGTTTGGCGCCATATCATGTGCGCCATCTCCATCGCGTGCATCATCATCCGCCTGTGCGTACATGGCTGCTACTTCGAGCATGACTCCGAGATCCTTGACTTGCATGCGTACGAGCTTATGTCTGAGACTTGAGCCCTTCAGGAGGCCTGTGAAGGCATGGATTGCTTGATTGTCGTCTACGTTCTCGCAGCTTGCCTTTGTTTGAATCCACCTTGCCAAGAAGCTTGTAGCTGTTTCATCTGGCTTTTGCACGCAACGAACCAAATCTGTGTATGTATTGGGTCGCTTGTACGTGCCTTGGAAGTGCTGCGTGAACACCTTTTCCATGTCATGCCAACTATGAATGCTTTTCTCCGGCAAGTTTTCGATCCAGCTTCGGGCTGTCCCCTCCATGAGGGGAAGGAAGCGTGCAGCGACGAGGCCATTGCCTCCGGCAATTTCAACTGCCAGCGCGTAGTCCGACAACCATGAGTTTGGCTTGTCCGCTCCATTGTACCTTTGATGAGTTTTTGACACTGATGTCATGTCTCTGGGTACTTGAACGTTGCGGATGGCTGGGCCAAAGCACTCAGGTCCTAGATAGGCATCTTGCTTTCCAGCCTTGATGTCATTGAGACGATGTCTCGCGTCTTGCGGACTGAGCTGTTTGCCAGATCTATCGCATGAGGCTCGTCCTGCGCTGCCCGGCTGTGCCTAGGCTCATTGTTGTGTCCCCGGCTTCCGCCTTCGTGCCTGGGCACTGGTGGTGGGGACTGTGTGCGGTCCCTGCTTCTTCTTGGCGGCGGGGCATCGTCGCGGTTGCCGCCACTCCTTGGCGGCTGCTTGCTGCCCCTGCTTCCGCCTTCATCCCGCCTAGGCGGAGGAGGTGAGGCCTTGCGCCTGTTGCCGGTCCTGGATGCCTCGTCACGCTGCCTTTGGGAGGTGGTGATTTGCGTGGGTCTTTCTCCTTGTCCTTCCCTTTTCCGTGGCTACTGGAGCCGGACGGATCTTCGGGTTGCCACCGGCCGCAGCTTTGCAAGCGTTGGATTTTGATTCCAACTTTCCTCCCCTTGCGTCCGCCATGTCGGCGCGAGAATCAGCACGGGCCTGCTCTAGAGCTTTGTGAGCAAGGATCGATGCGTAGTAGATCTTCTCGTCCTTGTCATAGTCATCATTGTTGAGGATGTCCAAGGCGGCTGCAGT
This sequence comes from Poa pratensis, assembly GCA_947311845.1. Taxonomy (NCBI): domain Eukaryota; kingdom Viridiplantae; phylum Streptophyta; class Magnoliopsida; order Poales; family Poaceae; genus Poa; species Poa pratensis. The sequence continues at coordinate 11,241,769 of CAMZMU010000027.1, forward strand.
GTTGAGGACAGGGGTTGCGAGGATGACGTCCCCGTTCTTGTCCTTACGCTGCGGCGCTGTAGCCCACTCGAAACCAAGCTTTTGGGCAGGGGATTTGAAGGTGTCATGATCCCTGCCTTTCCTACCTTTCTTCTCCGCCACTTGTCCTGCCGGCTTGGGCAATGGGTGGTGGTGAAAAGATTGCGCTTGGGGTCGCACTTGGCGGTTATCTTGGCGTTTTCCTCCTTGGCTTCGTCGAGGAGGCTCTGGACCTCTGCTTGCTTGCTTTTGAGGTACTCAGTTTGCTCCACCAAGGTGTTCGAAGTTTCTCCAAATCAGCCGGATTGGTTTTGTCGTTTACCGGCGTGTGAAGAACTTCCGCCAGAGCCGCCATGTTCCTATCTTGCTGGGCTCGCCCTTCTCCAGAATTCTTCTTTGGAGCCCCAGGAGGCTCTGGAAACTGTGGATCGGTTGCCGGGTCCCCAGGTTGGCGGCGTCAGTTGCCGCCTTCTCTGAGGCTGCACCGGTGACATCCGCCACAAAAACCTGCTGCATGTTGACGGAGGCCCGTAGCCGCCTCAGATGGCGGAGGATCAGGTGTAACAAACACTGCTTGACCCGTTGCTCAAATGCTGGCAGAATCTTCTTCGGAATCAGAATCTACGTTGACGTGAACGGTAGATCTGGATCCGGCATCCGACATCGCATCATCCTGGAGCGCAGGAAGAATAGATTCGGGATCTTGACTGTTGGGCTGGGAGTCTGATCCCAGTCCCGTCATGCCGACAAAGTGTAGATCTGAATCTGCGGACTCCTCAGAGGAGGCAAACTCAGATCCGTCTTGATTGTAGGGCGGGTGGGATGGCGAATAAATTCGCGGCAACCCATACGCCTCAGAAGTGTAGCCGATGAACACATCGACGCCGCCAAACGGCACAACTCCGCATCCGACAATGTAGTCGTCTGCGGGGATGTAGGACTCGTCGCAGCTGATGTAGTGTTGTCGCCGTAGCGAACAGCGCGGCCGACGGCGATTGTTTCGCCGATGCCGCCAAGAGTTCCCGCCTGGAACGTGACGCCTGACGCCTTAGGCCCCACGGTGGGCGCCAACTGTCGTCGTATCGGCATCTTGGATAGGAGACGGGGTCCTGCTAGCCGAGGGTGAACGTAGGGCAAGAAGGTGGACGTCGTCAAGGTCGGGATTGTACACGGCGTTTACCCAGCTTCAGGCACCACGGCGGTGGCGGTGCCCTACGTGCTGCTATAACTCACTATAAGGCAATATCGCCGTGAACAGGTTACAATGAGTTGGTGTGTGATCGTATGAGAGTTCCCTAAAGGCGTCCCGAGGTCCAGCTTATATAGGCGGCTGGACCTAGGGTTACAAGGTGATTACGTATCCAGCAAGTATACGGAGTCCTAAACCTAGCCGGCAAGTATGCCGCCTTCCTCTTGGTCTTGGTGGCTTCATGGGCTTCAGTCTTGGCCTCCTCCTTGCCGGCATCCGCC